>JAWNNP010003047.1:0-600000 GCA_035044805.1 Leucophenga maculata
AATTGTTCCTCCGATTTCATTGACATGTATTTTAAATTTAATAGCTGGGTGGGAGATTTGACCTACCGGTTTTTTTTTCACAAAATCTAGCCTTTGTTCTTTTCCAAGCTTCCATCTATTTTTATACCAAAATTCATACATATTGGTTAAGCGGTTTCTACGTGATGTACACACAAACAAACACAAAAGTTTGTCAACCATTTTATTATATGATTTCAATTACATTCAATAATCGAATCAACGAATCAAATAATTATTCCACGCATTTTTCCTTACATATATCTTCTGTGTAAAAGCGGTTATCGTTGCCCATACATCCACCATAGATAAACAGGATACATTTCTTCTGTTCAGCATTGTAGGTCCACCTGGGCATGTAAGCCAAACACATATTTGGACCATCTCCTTGCCAAGAATGAGGCAAACCGCAAATTGCTGTTGCATAAGCCCATTAATTATAAAAATTCTATGATAAAATAATTGTTAGTTTCTTAGAACACTTACGGTTCTTGAGTCCAATACTTGTGGCAATTAATGCGAACATGGTTACAGCGAAAATGAACAAATTCATCTTAAATTGCTTCTTTTTTTTGGAGAATGTGTTATGTCTGTTAAGGAAGCCTTGCAAACTGCTACTGAATGAGATTAAAATATTTCAGAAACATTTAAAATTTGCATTTTAACGGCTTATTTTAAGAAGCATTGAGAATGGATTAAAATAATTGGGATTGTAATATAAATTTGATATACTATTTAGTAAAAATTAAATTATTACACGTGCGAGTTTAGTTGAAAAAAATGCGATGAAGTAAAGATTCTTTACAAGATATAAAACCAAGTAACGAAAGTCTATCCACAGTTAAGAAAATTTCTGTTTTAAATTTTTTGGGATGACAGATTTATAATTTAACATTTGTGTTGTTGGGTCTTTGTGTGGCTAGGTATAGAATGGTTCAAGCATGTATGGAACCATGTAGAACGCATTGTATATCCAATGAGACGAATTTTAATATTTTAAAATTTTGTACTCAGACAAAAAAATGTAGTAGATCCAAATATTCCGTAGTGAACATGTTACTCAGTTTTAGCGGCTCAATGGGAACTCAAACAATAAAATGGTGGCATCTTAGCTCAGGAGAATCTGCAAAAGATATGAGAGACTATATTACACTCGCAAAATATAACAGTTTTGTGTGGACTTTGGAATTGCGGTCAAATGTCGGCGGATGTAGCCGTATTCTTGCCGAAAGTCCAATCAGTATGTATAGATGGTATATGAAACATGGTTTATGGTAGACTGCTAGTTCTAGAACGTTATTAAAATCTTGACATTCCGCTTTTTTTATTTGGTTATATGCCCAAACAGTCAAATAGAATATAAAAACTATTTGTTATGGTTGATTAGCATCAAAATTTGATTCGATATAGCTATGACCGTCAATCAAGATACAATCTAGACATTTGATTGAGCTTGGCTTGGAAACAGTGAGCAATTGAAAACCGAAAACATAATATTTTCTTTATATTAAAATTTATTTAATTGTTGTAATTTGATGAGAGGGAAGGACTAAAGCTAAAGTTTCTAATTTTGCGCCACTTGAATAGAACACTTTAACGAAAGAGAGTTCGGATTCTTTTTAAAACAAACTTAAATTTAAAATTAAATTTTAGATTTAAAAAAAAAAAAAATAATGTAACCTTTCACACAAGGGGTATGAAAGGGTTTTTGTTAAAAGCTTTCTCTCAGACATACGGACCGATGGATGGACATTGTAACATCGATTGTCTTGTCATGCTGATCAGAAATATATACGTCATAGGGTCTGATACATTTTAATACTTCCATATTTCATATTCTCCCTCCAATTTTGACCAAACTGAATAGGAATCTTCACCCGATTTCATTGACATGTATATTAAATTTCATAGCTGTTCCTCAATATATGCAAATATATGATAAATTTAGTTTATCGCTTATATGTGGGTGGAACATGGCCCCTTCAGGTTTTTTTTTTTAAACAAGAAGTAGCCTATGTTCTTTTCCAAACTTTCATCTATTTTTTATACCAAAATTCATACATATTGGTTAAGCGGTTTCTACGTGATGTACACACAAACAAAACACAAAAGTTTGTCAACCATTTTATTATATGATTTCAATTACATTCAATAATCGAATCAACGAATCAAATAATTATTCCACGCATTTTTCCTTACATATATCTTCTGTGTAAAAGCGGTTATCGTTGCCATTACATCCACCATAGATAAACTCGATACATTTCTTCTGTTCAGCATTGTAGGTCCACCTGGGCATGTAAGCCAAACACATCTTTGGACCATCTCCTTGCCAAGAATGAGGTAAACTGCAAATTGCTATTGCATAATACCATTAATTATAAAAATTCTATGATAAAATGATTGTTAGTTTCTTAGAAAACTTACGGTTCTTGAGTCCAGTACTTGACGCAATTAGTGCGAATATGGTTACAGCGAAAATGAACAAATTCATCTTAAATTGCTTCTTTTTTTTTGGAGAAAGTATTATGTCTGTTAAGAAAGCCTTGCAAACTGCTACTGAATGAGATTAAAATATTTCAGAAACATTTAAAATTTGCATTTTAACGGCTTATTTTAAGAAGCATTGAGAATGGATTAAAATAATTGGGATATAATATTAATTTGATATACTATTTAGTAAAAATTAAATTATTAACACGTGCGAGTTTGGTTGAAAAAAATGCGGTGAAGTAGAAATCCTCTACAAGATATAAAATATTTTTGTGGTCAAATTTTAAAATGAACTCGAATGCAAAAAGAACGAAGTCTCTATCTATTACCGTTGTCGAGATCCTTTCGTTCATACGGACGGGCAGACGGAAATGGCTTTATCGACTCCTCTATCGCTCTTGTCCATAAGGGGGGGCAGCATTGGGGAGTCTCCAATCTTATTGAAATTTTAATTAATATTTTTTTATGAAATAAACCAAACTAAAAAAATCCTAATATTATTTCATTTACAGCGCAATGGTCACGACAAACAACGTCCAATCCTAGTGTATAGTTGAGGCACTCAGGTTTATCGTAACAATAGCTGCAGCTAGAACATCAACCACAACCATCAACAATAACAAAATATCATCTCGTAATATTAACAACTAACAAACGACTTTATGTAATAGTAAACTGATCTCATTAGTTAGCGTTAAACTAAATAAATAAAAAATAAAAAAAAAATAAACAGCAATAAATTACAGGTTGGTCTAAACTTAAATATTTCTATTCACATTCTAGACACAAGCACATTTCTACAATTTATACAATATCTAATTATTCCCATACCACAACTAAAAATGACTTATATACCTAAAAAAGTGCGTAATTATTCGCATGCAGCCATGAATCTGATAAATATGGACTCCGAAAATCGTGTCGTACTGAATGTGGGCGGCATACGACACGAAACATATAAAGCAACGCTCAAAAAGATACCAGCAACACGATTGTCACGACTCACCGAAGCATTAGCGAATTATGATCCAATACTGAATGAGTATTTCTTTGATCGACATCCGGGCGTTTTTGCGCAGGTGCTTAACTATTACAGGTGAGTTTGGACCAAGTTTGAAACTAAAATAAAAACCAATAATAATTTTTTTATTATTCATTACAGAACTGGCAAACTACATTATCCCACAGATGTCTGCGGTCCGCTTTTCGAGGAAGAATTGGAATTCTGGGGTCTGGATTCGAATCAAGTGGAGCCTTGTTGCTGGATGACCTATACACAAGTATAGTAGAAAAAAATGCCACATAAAAGTGCGCCCAATTTAATTTGTTTATTCTTGCTCTACAGCATAGAGATACACAAGAAACACTCGCCGTACTCGATCGTCTAGATCTCGATACAGAAAAACCGTCCGAAGAGGAATTGGCGCGTAAATTCGGCTTCGAGGAGGACTATTATAAGGGCACAATATCCTGGTGGCAGGAAATGAAACCACGCATATGGTCATTATTCGATGAACCATACAGTTCGAATGCAGCCAAGGTATGTTTGACAATAAGCCATGGGGTGGAAACAAACTTAGAGAAAATAATTAAGAAACTTTAACGTATGGCCTTACTAAAAGCTTTATAGGCGCCAAAAATGCCAACTGTACAGTATTGTTCCGGATTCTACCACAAACCCTCATCAGCAGATTTTGGTTGTTGCACATATCAGATAGCAAAATAAGTACTGTCAATATTGAATATTGTTCAGCAATGAAAATCATAGAAGAAATGGTGTTTCCAGATTTTGTTCTTGGTTAGAGCATAAAATTTATCAAAAGGGAGAAGCTTAGGTTAATCAGACTGCTCTACGAAGGTCAAGTTAGCCCAGAGTGCATTCGGTTGTCATGTCCAGAGAGATGTCTCTTATTTGAGAGTATAGGTGTC
Source organism: Leucophenga maculata (assembly GCA_035044805.1). Lineage (NCBI taxonomy): Eukaryota > Metazoa > Arthropoda > Insecta > Diptera > Drosophilidae > Leucophenga > Leucophenga maculata. The sequence goes on from JAWNNP010003047.1 coordinate 4,441, forward strand.
TCATAGGTATCTCGTAGTGTCAATGTGACAATGCAGATTTGCCAGACATTCCAGCCCTTCAACTACTAGGCTGAACGGATTAACTAATAGGACTTTATCAGTATGACTTCAGACCAAAAAGGTCGACCAGTGACCAAATGTTCACATTACATAAATCTTGGAAAAGACCCGAAAGTTTAACAAAGACACACACCGACACGCCGATACGATCGAAGTTTTTCGACGCCCTCTCTACACTAGGTATCCGGCAAAGATTGTTGTCGTTGGATTTTTTCATTCTTCTGATGGAATACATCCTACGCCAGTGCCCGTTCATACATAATATGTCGGGCTCGATCTTCCAAAAGGAGGTGATACTTCTCGCTTACACCGATGACATCGATATCATCGGCACGCAGGAACGGCGACTCAGTAAGGCGTTCTCAGAGATTGAAAAACCGTCTCGGCTCATGGGTCTAGCGGTGATTGAGGACAAGACGAAGTATTTGGTGTCCTCTCGCACTCCGTCATCGCGGCTTGGACGGTCAGTGACGATGGAGAATTTCTACTTCAGTGTTGAAGAAAACTTCGTCAATCTTGGATCCGAGATAACCAGCAACAACAACGTCAGACTAGAGAGATCAGGTAAAGAATCGCGCTTGCAAACAGATGGTTTTTTTGGGCTGAGCAAGGAAATGAGAAGTAAAGCCCTCTCCCGAAATATGAAGATCTACAAGATGCTGATACTCACGGTCCTATTGTATGGCGCAAAGGCATGGAACGTGATTGGGTCAGATGAAACAGCGTTGGAAATCTTCGAGAGGAAGATTCTTCGTAGGATTTTAGGTCCTTTTAGAATCGGCGACGAGTTTAGGTCTCGTAAGAAACGCGAGCTGTACAAGCTATTCGATGAGGTTGACATAGTCCAGCGCATAAAATTTCAGCAGCTGCACTGGGCTGGGCACCTCATGTGAATGAATGAAAGAGGTCCAGAGGATTTGATGAAATGTTTTTTTATCAGAAAAGATTGAAACGAAGATTCGATTGAGAGTACTTGTGCTGGAGATATGTTTCGGATAAGTTTGCTTTTTGAAATATTGTAAGAGAAAAGCCTCAGTTGAAGCCCGGAGCTTCCTTCAGGATATTACATACATCTGGCAGACTACATACATCTCTATTTGAAACACTTTATAATAGTCGGGTATGGGAAGAAGATGCCAGTAACTGAATTGCGATTTCAGTCCATTGTTGTAGATTGGAAGTTCTTCAGCCAACTGTGGTTTCCTTGAATCTAGTCTTCAAGTCTTTCGTTGTAAAGTTAGCATTTTCTTTGATCTGTGAACCACAGTAGTTATCCTTCTTAAACGATTTCGGTTTCTCTACTAAGTGTAAGATGATGCTGTAAGACCCATACATCGGAGATTGAAGATTTAGTTTCTGGAATCTAGTTGCTTTAGCTGCCGTATTTTTCAATAGGTTCCAGAAAACTGCTCTTTGTATCTTGAGGTTGAGTAGATTAGATTTTGAAACAACTTTTCTCCAAAAGTCCAGAGGTTAGTGTAGGCTCGTAACCGCAGTGTTGAAACCAAAGAATGATATACACTTGCTGTCTCCATTTCCTTCAAAATCTTCTTTTACGAGATAGTTTCATGTTCTCCTAAGGACGGTAGTCTAGAGCTCGGGATATTGTAATTTCGTGTAAAAAGATTAACTCGGTCTTTCCAAGACCCTTTTATTAGGCCCGTTTTAGGATAGTACTAGGTGCTTCTATATATCATTGATCAAAATATCGTTGAATGCGGGCAAGAATTTGTTCATTGCTTTGGCAACCACTTTACACCAATTAAGTTTAAGTTTAATAAAAAGATTATACAGAATCGGATTCCAAAGTAGTGACTATATGACCATCCTTAAGAGTGTCTTTCGTAACCTTCTACCCTAATTCCGACGAACAGAGTTAGAAGCTGATACGTCAACAGCGAAGCATGTTGCTAAGCCATCGAGTGGTGGCAATCCTGACTTTATTAAAGGCTGCCTCGATATTGATATACAATACAATTTTCATCTCTTACAAAGTCTTCAATACATCGTGTACTAAGGCCTCAACTGATCCATCCTTAAGCTAGGCGTTTTAAGTTCTTCTGAGAACTCAAAACGCCTGAGAGAAAGGTAGTAAACAAAAAAATGGTGATGGGAGCTCGTGACTGAATCCGAATCTGTACTATCGAGTTTGTCTATTTTTATTTGTAAAATATTGAATAACCAACATAAATTAAGCAAAAACTGATACTTTTTTAATTGATTTTTTTCAGACGATTGGTGTTGTCTCAGTGTTCTTCATATGCATTTCGATCTTATCCTTCTGCCTGAAAACACATCCGGACATGCGTGTACCGATAGTCAGAAATCATACAGTACGCACCGCGAATGGTAGCGCTGCCTGGTTTCTGGACAAGACACAGACCAATGCACATATAGCATTTTTCTATATTGAATGTGTGTGCAATGCATGGTTCACCTTTGAGATATTGGTAAGTTAATGTTAAGTTCAATGGCTTCTAAACCCTTCATTTTCTTTTGCTTCCCGCTCAACAGGTGCGCTTCATTTCATCGCCAAACAAGTGCGAATTCATAAAGTCATCTGTTAACATAATCGATTACATAGCAACGCTTAGTTTTTATATTGATCTTGTGCTTCAGCGATTCGCATCGCATCTCGAGAATGCCGATATACTCGAATTCTTCTCGATCATACGCATTATGCGACTCTTTAAGTTGACACGTCATTCGTCCGGACTGAAGATTCTCATACAGACTTTCCGCGCTTCTGCAAAGGAATTGACGCTGCTGGTGTTCTTCCTCGTGCTGGGCATTGTTATATTCGCCAGTCTTGTCTACTATGCCGAACGTATACAACCAAATCCGCACAATGACTTCAATAGCATACCGCTCGGACTGTGGTGGGCGCTGGTAACAATGACCACTGTCGGTTATGGTGATATGGCGCCGAAAACGTATATTGGAATGTTTGTAGGTGCGCTGTGTGCGCTTGCCGGTGTGCTAACCATTGCACTGCCAGTGCCCGTCATCGTAAGCAATTTCGCCATGTACTACTCGCATACGCAGGCGCGCGCGAAACTGCCGAAGAAACGGAGACGTGTGCTTCCTGTTGAACAGCCGCGTCAAGCGAGGTTACCAGGTGAGCGTAAGTGTTGTGTCTCGTACAAATAAGTTGTAAAACTAATAAAAAAAAAACCAAAAACCTCAAACAGGTCCACCAGGCGGCGTTAGTGGCTGTGGTACTCCTGGTTCTGGTCCACATTCCGGTCCAATGGGCTCCGGTGGTACTGGACCGCGACGCATGAACAATAAAACTAAGGATTTGGTCAGTCCGAAATCAGGTAAGTTGTTTGTTATTAGCTTTCGATCGAAATGATCGACTTCAGCCTTAAATTGAAAAAAAAAACAAAAAAAAGAAAAACCAACCACCGCCACGAACAAGTCGTAATTTGTTGTCACAGAAAGCGTTAACCACGGAATCTAGTCAAGTACCGCCTACATAACTTGTAACTATTTATATATATATAACTGTATATCTAGTGCCACCAGCACATAAACCACGTCACCCAAAACGTGTAAAAAAAAAAATACTCTGTTAAATTCACTTCAAAGTAAAAACAAAAGCCAGCTAAAATATTTCAAATAACCAAATCCATTTAGTGACCCCAAATACTGTCACGTAATTTACTAATAATGCTTCAGCACCCAAATAATTTATTATCGCTGTTAATATACATTGCCCAATCTATCTAACTATATAGCGCATCTATTATGATGTATGCCTTATCTCTCAAAAGCCTATATACGGCATACTTCGCACAATACTACCACTGGGTGCAAATCCTTCAACCTGAATGGAGTATCTTTTTTGAAAATTTTTACTCAAACTAAAAAAGTTAATAAAAAAAATATACATATTGTATATATGTATCTATGTAATTTATGTATTAACAGCTTAAAATATTATCATTATGCATATCAAGTTCAAGGTTACAATATATCTATATATATTACTGATTATTAACTTCAATTTCATTTATTCAACCAGCTACATTTTCAGTTAAATGCTTCTTTGCAATTTTTTTTTTTTTTGAATACTGCGCGATTGTAAGGTTTGGTCTTTGAAAAAGCGGATTTTAGTTCTTTATAGGTTTTATTATCTTAGTAAATAGCAAAAGAGTTATTGGGTAAATTTACAGTTATTTTGGCTTATATTATGAGTACCTAAAATTTGAAGAGCATAAATCAGCTGCCTTTGCTCTCAGGCTCTTGACTTTTGCTCTCTACTGCATATACGCGGAATGAACTCGAATACATTGTGTGCAAATGAGCGTGAGTTGTGTGTACAAAGAGCACGAACGAGAGCTCTCGAATACTTCATTTTGTATTTGTTCTTCATGCTGCGAAAAACAAACCTGTAAGCCAGCGTAACTTATACCCATACAATGTGAACCAAAAGTGACTCCTAAATCACTCCTTACTATTTGGGGGGTCTCCGACCATTATTTCTACCTGTTACATACATATTTTCATACAAAGAGGGGTTGGCAATAAATAAATCGTATCTGAAGAGGGAATAGGGTATATTATTTATTCAAACTTGAAGCCTCTCTCTTTAAAGTGTCCAAGTTTCTATTGTTCATAGCCAGACAGACGGACATGTCTAAATAAGCAAAACTTAAACCTAAGCTATAGATAGCAAGAAGCTATAGATAGCCATAGAAACTGTACAATTTTAAACCCTTTCCCCATTGAAACCTTGAGAACTTATTGAGTACACTCCCGCGCAGAGTATGGGCATAGTAAAACTATCCTACGGAGGGGCTTATACCACATAAATAAACAAAATTCGTTGTATCTTAGCAGCAGGGATGAAATTTGGAATACATGTTATTAGGATCGAGAAAAGTAATCTTATTAAGTTTGGTTCAAATCAAAGGGAGCGATGCTCCACCTCCATACAAGCGATTAACAAAATTCAACATATCTTTCCATCCATTTGAATTACAGCGACAAAATTTGGTAAATATGTAAATGGAGCTAGGCAAAGTAATCTTGTTAAGTTTAATCCAAAGCGGAGGTGGCAATGCCCCATTCCCATAAGGACTTTATTGTGAAAAAATGGTAATACGATGTTTGACCATCTTTCTGGCAGTTTGTGGATTTCAAACCAAAAGAACTTCTCCAAGAACTGATATAAAGCGTATTATTAAGTGAAGCGTACGAGTATTCAGTTGAGGACCTTTTGCACTGATCTGAACAAGTAGTAATCAGAACGTGCCATGTCTGGGCTCTAATTTGGCTGAGGTAAAACTTCCCATCCACTGTTGTCCAAATAGTTTTTAACCGGTCCTGCGACATGTAGCTGAGCGTTGTCATCATGGAATATAATGGATATGTATCTGATTGCATATTCTGGTCGTTTTTCCGCGATCGCTCTCTTCCAACGAATCATTTGTGTTCGGTAGAGCTGCCCTTTGATCGTCTGACCCGATTTCAAGAGCTCATAATACAACACACCTTTGTGATTCCACCTTGGCGCTATGGACATTCGGCTTTGCCGTGGATGTTGATGGTTGAACGGGCTTCAGATACGATTTCTTGCGCTTGAGGTTGTCGTAATGAATCAATTTTTCATCACCAGTGACAATCCGATGGAAAAATTACTTCTTTTTGTGGTGTTCAAGCCACATTTCTGACATGCAGAATAGGTGTTCGGCGTCTCTAGGATTCAATTCATATGGCACCCAATTTTTAAGCTTTTGGATGAATCCCAATGCTTTTAAACGTTTGGAAATGGTTGTTTCATCAACTCCTAAGACTTTTGTTGTGGATTGGCATGCATCTTCATAGCTCAACATCTCAAATTCTTCATCTTCAAACCTTTTTTTGCTTTTCTGGTCGTTATTCGTCTTCTAAGTCGAAATTTCCACTCTTGAACCGTACAAACCACTTCTGGCACGTTCGTTCAGCTAGAGCATGGTCACCATAAACATTCACTAAAATTAGATGACTTTCGGTAGCACTTTTCCTTATGTTACAATAAAGAAGAACTCCAGCACAAAGTTCCACATTTTCAAATGAATAGAAAAATTTGTTGCATACGATTCAACCAAATGACATATAATACTAAAAAATACCCGGAATGATAGTAGCTTCCAAATGAATATAGTCATGGATGCCCTCTTTTAAAAAAACGTACGAATTAATGCATACATCCAGAACTATTCATACTATATAAAAAAATAGAAATAGCTGAGTTCTGACTTTTGTAAAAATATGTTTAATCTGGGTACACTAATCAATAATAATGAAAGATGAAGATATTTGGATGGTTTTTAAGGATAAATTATTCAGCGTTATATATTTCCGATGAGAAAGTTGTTAGTTAGTGAGAAAGTTTTAGAGAAAAATTATTACTTAGAACCAAAGAAAATGGGAAATTTAATTGTAGTCAGTAAACGAGTTCAATACCAAAGCTTACAATCGCCAATTTTTAAGAAAACCGCTCAAAAATATATATAAAAAAATAAACGCTTACTTCTCTGCTAACATTTATTTCAACATTGTATAAAAACTATTTTTGAACTTAAACTAAAAATAATCTTTAATAACTCATATGCCATAAATTTTAATTTACTAAAAAATGTTTATAAACTATTGTTTTATTTAAAACCAAAACAAATAATTTTTGTATTTTAATGCAAATTCAAAAACCTCCCTCCCTTCCCATGCAAAAAAAAAAAAAAAAAAAACAAATAAACAAATTCGTAAATCATATTCGAAAATGCGCTGTAAATAGATGAATATACCACCATGATTGGCAAACCACGAGATGGCAAAAAAGGCAGACTGCTATAAGCCATATCGCAGAAGAATTGTACCATAAACAAGCCAAAAGAAAAATGCATCGCACATCAAGCACTGCCGACGCAACCACGCCCATTGACGCCCACCCACATAAAACAAGAGAGAGATGCGGCATAAATGCACCAAAAAACTAAACATAAAAAAAAAAACAAAATAAATCGAAAGAGAGTGGGAGAATGATGTGTGAAAAAAAAACCAACGATTTGGAAGAGCAGACAAGAGCCGAAGTTTGGAATATGGAATTATTATAACGAAAAGATTGAAAATTCTTGCATATCTAAAAAAAAAATAAAAATTAAAACATGTATACGAACAATACCAAAAAAAAAAAAAAAAAAAAATAAATAAATAAAAGATTGGTTGATAAAGCTTAAACTTTATATGCAATAGCTAAACTATAAACCAAAATTTGAAAAAAAGTTAACATAAAACGCCCAGCACTACACAAACTGATACAACGAAATATAATCAAATGCACTTCTTACATAAAATCAGAATAAAACCGGAAACTTTTGAAATTATGCTCCTTACAAAACCAACTAAAAAAAATTGCACCGTTTATTGGCTAACACTTACTAACCACAACGCTTTAAGGAAACATGGAGGATTTAAAATATCTTTGGTTCGCCGGAAGTGGTACGTTTCATCCGAAACCGGATCTATATGCTTTGGCTAAATGTGCCAACTGGCGGCGTCTACTCTACTGCTCTCTCTCTATTTCTCTACACTCTACTCTCTTTCTATATACCTATATAATATATATATATATATTCGTATATTGTATTTCTCTATAAATTTTTCTACGTGTCGTTCGTTTTACGTTCGTTCCTTTTTCGATATGCGTGTTGTAATTTGTTCGAAACATGTTCCTCCTGTTTTATATACAAAAAAAAAAAAAAAAAAAAAGTATCTTAAAATAAGTATCTTATTATCTTTTTCAACTGTGATTTTTGCGTACGATTGCATACGTTTTCTTTATTATTTTTTTTTTTTTTTGTCTTTATAACATATATAAAAATATGTTTAATCTGATAAACGTGAAAATTGGTTTAGTTAGTGAATATCTCTTGTCCAAATTGTTTTTCTATACAAATTGAGTAAATAATTTGAAATTCATAAAAAACTTTTATTCAACTTTTATATTTCAGATATGGCCTTCAGTTTCGACTAAAAAAAATCAGAAAAAAGATATATAATCCGCATAAAAACCAAACTCAATATCATTTTATATATATACTCGCTCTATGTCACAATATTTCTTGTCAAGAAATGCACCAAAAAAAGACAGTAAAACAACAACAAATACTACAAAATACCAAACTCTAATCTACTCAACTTAAAATCAAAAATCGATACTAAGTTCAGTACAACTAATATCTAAGCTCAAACCAAATTCTCACAACACTGTTACGTACGAAATGGATTCAAACATATTGGGAGGGTGTGTTGAATTATATTGTATACGATATAACTACATATATATACTATAATTCAATTATAATTGTATTATTTATCTATCTAAAACATAAATTAAAATTTGTCCCCTTTCTTAGTACAACGCTAGTTGGTGTAGTATTCCGAAAGACAATTCGTTTGAAACCACTTAGACATCCTCCTCGATATTGAAATCTATTTACTTATAAGCTCTCTCGGTCCACTCTTAATAATAACTCCAATTGTTCACACACTTAGCTCCCTGCTCTTCCTCTTAATAAGTATTTTTTACTTAATTGGTTTGCATCAAGCGAAAAGTTTTTTTAGTTTATTAGTATTAAAGCATTTGCATCAAGTTTTTGATTGTATTGTTGTTGTTGTTATATAGAAAAAATCATGCAGCTATACGTCTATATGCTATAAAAACTTTTCGTCTGATCATGCGTATATTACGTTTGACATAACTACCCATGCACCCCAAGTAGTGTATTTTTTATAGCATGCTGCATGTGTCATCTATAATATATGTCTATATAATATATTCGAAATTTTGCTATTTATATGAAACTGTGAAGTAATAGTGACTATATTAAAAAAAACAATGGACTATCATTATGGTAAACCCCAGGTCTCAATAGACTAGCAAAGGTCGTTATATATAAGTATAGAGTTCTGTCTTCAATTTTATAAAGTTTGGTAATACTTTAATTTTCACTTTTTGTTCCCTTAGCTGAATTATTCATATTTTATATAATATTCTTTATTTAGTGCAGAGAAAGAAATATTTGTATATGGTCGAATTTTTGTTTAATTGCTAATAAACATATGTTTTTTTTTTACCGATTTATATGTCATTAATTTTCTAATTATTTCTGTTTTTAGAGACCAAAAGTAATCAAAAGCCTACTTTATCAGAGGAGAACTTTTCAACTTTTAGCATAGAAAGCAGTCGACAATGAAAATTTGAAATCAGCGAACCCTCCAAATTAACGATTAAAAAAAAAAAGTTAATGATGTTCTTCAAAGTTGTGCAACTATTTTGTATTCTCCATTTTGGTAACCAATATGTGAACAACACAATCCATATCTCAAATACTTTTTTATACTAAATTTCTTTTCAATTGAATAACACTTATAGAAAGTCCTCAAAATTTATTTACGTCATCAGTAATCTCAAAAATCTATGCCAGAAGGTTTTTTAACTAATTTTTCTGGCATATGTCACCACTATGCAACGAAATATCGACTACAAAGTATTGAATGAACAAACCCTAACAAATATTTTTATTTGAGACATAGAAAAAAGCCGTTCCTGGCTTATAAAAGTTGCTTTAGCAACTCTGAAGCTATTAATTGTCTAGTTCAAATTGATAGAGCTCTGTGCAGCCCCGATTATTGGGAGGACGTTCCTTTTTATAATATAATATTTGTGAACCTTTTTTAACACAATTTCCGCATCACACAACAAAAAAACGTGTAGAATTACCACAAGTATTAGCAACTTTTTTATCGCAATGGAAAAAGTTGGAATGAATATGAATGAAGTCACAAGACTCATAAGAGGATTCGCGTTCAGCCTTTTTTTCTTTAAGTTCTCCAAAGATGCAATACTTTATAAAATTTTCTGCCCAAAATGTTCTATATTTCTGTGTAATCTAATACTTAGATCACACATAATTTCTGGTTAGTCGTACCGCTTCGCTCCTCTCTTTCAATTTTTGTATGAATTCTCCAAAAATGCATTACTTCATCAAATCTTCTAGACAAAATTTTGTTCTTCATCGAATATAATCTCTGGTTAGCTCTACCGCCTCACTCATTTCGTCTATTTTTCCATGAGTTCTCCAAAGATGCAATACTTCATTGAATCTTCACACCAAAATGTTTTCTTTTCTCTGTAATATTTTTATATCAAATATTTTTCTCTAATTTCTCCAAAGATGCAATACTTCATTGAATCTTAATTCCAAAATTTTTTCTATTCGTGTGTAATATTTTCAAATCGAACATCTTCTCATTTCAACTATTTTTCTTTGAGTCTTGAAAGATGCAATATTTTCTCGAATCTGGAAATTTTTCTTTTTCGGTGTAATCTTTTATCATTGAATATAATTTGTCATTAGTCCTATGGCCTCCCTCATCTCGTCTATTAATTCACCAAAGATGCAATTCTTCATTGAATCATTTACCCAATTTTTTTGGCCTGTGTAATATGCTTACATCGAACATAATTTTTGGTTAGTGCTAACGTCTCACTCATTTCTTCTATTTTTCCATATATGTTCTTCAAAGATGTCTATTTCTGTGTAATCTTTTTACATGGAATATAATTAATTTCGTCTATCTTTCTATAAGTTCTCCAAAGATGCAAATACTTCATTGAATCTTCCACCCAAAATTGTTTTTTTCCTGTATAACTTTTTTTTTATATCGAAAATAATTTCTGGTTAGTACTAACGCGTCGCTCATAGTGCTAACGACTCACTTATCTCGTCTATTATTCTGTAAGTTATCCAATGTTGCAATACTTCATTGAATCTTCACCCAAAATTTTTTCTATTCCTGTGTAATCTTTTAACATCGAACATAATTTCTGTTTAGTCCAACCGCCTCACTCAACTTGTCTATTTTTCTATAAGTTCTTCAAAGATGCAAAACTTCATTGATTCTTGCACCCAAAATTTTTTTTTTTATCGAAAATAATATCTGGTTAGTACTAACGCCTCAATCATATCATTTATTTTTCTAAATGTTCTTCAAAGGTGCAATACCAATTCTCCACTTTTTACGAAGTTTCAAACATTATAGTTTTTCACTCTGTTGAGCTTCAACTATTTTTTTTTAAATTAAGTAGACTATTCTTATGATGAATCTTCCAAAAATTGTCTCTTCTTTAAAGCTTCCCAAAGATACTACACATCAGTGTATATTCTGTCCACAACTGTTCTATTCTAATGAAGTATTTATATTTCAAATCAGTTCAAATTCAAACGTTTCCTGAAATTTTGCACATAAATCATTCCAAACTAAAACATTATTCTCAAATAACAAAATTCTTCACACTATTTTAGGGTTTCTTTCAACAAGAAACACCTTCGAGCCAAAAGTGGTAGAAGTTTATTGCTGCCTTTAATTTTATTTCTGTCATTAGATAATTTTTGAGATTTATGATTTGTAAGCAAACCTCTTCTTCAAAATATGATCCATTTTAAGTTTTCTGTAATTTACCAAACTATTTTTTACCACCTTAAAATTTCACATTTTACTTCACAGTTTCTATATTAAATCAATCGTAAGTCAAATATTATTTATTAATATCGTAATTCCAAACTAAGCTTCTAAGCTGTATTGTGCCATAAAATAATAATATATATATGTGTATGTATTGTATCTATGTGTGTATAACTGTATAATATAGACTATTAAAAAAAAAAAACAAAAAAATCCAACGCTATATACGAGTAGATTTGCACCTAATAGATTTGAATGAATGATTAATTGATTTGAGTAATTTCGTAAAAAAATGCAATAAAACCAACAAATGCTCAAATTCAATTATGTACTTGACTCTTGAAACAACATTTTACAAACATTTAATATTATCTCTATACATCTTTTTTCCTTCCTACTCTACTTTATCTCTATCTACCTCGCTCTATCTATCGAACTGTATAATCTGTATCTCTGGATTTCTACTCCCAACCGTACGTCCTCTTGTGCCTAAAAACTAGTTGCTCACCTATTCACAGGTCCAATCGGCGCAAGCATTGTAGCAATGAGTCCGCGTACAATGTTGGATCTAAATCCAGCTTTAGCCATGGGTAAACCAACATTTCAACCAAAACCACCACAATTCGGTAGCGGCGGCGGTTTGGTGCCAATTGGAACTACGGCTGTTACTACTGTGGCTGCTGCAACAGCAGTAAATGTTGGCGGTGCAGCAACATGTACAGTGACAACAACCACAACGACCAAGGATATTAAGGATTCGATTGCAACAGCAACGGCAACAACTACAACGACAACAACAACCAGCATGGATCCAATGAAAAAGGCATTCTTATAAGTTCTATATACATATATAAAAAAATTCAGTCGATCATATCATATCAAACTAAACTTATGAGCAATATTTATTGAGAGCTCCTTTTCATAACTGCTGTCGTTGATCATAGACAACATATACACACACACACACACACACACACATACATACATACATACTGCACAAGCTGCATTGGCGACAGCAGCTAACATATTCTATATATACATATATATTTACTATATATATAATTCATATCACAAACTACCTAATTACTTATATATAAAAAAAAAAATAAAATACATAAACCGTTCGTTCATACATAAGAAAAAGAAGAACACTGCATATTAAACTAGTTATATAAGCCAGAAGAGAGCGTATTGTGTGCGTATATGTGTGTGTATTAGTGTTGGGAACAAATTAAATGAAACTTATTCGCTGCACAGAACGAACAGCAGAAATTTAAACGATATTATGCCATATTTCTTATACATTCATTGGTTTACTGTTCAAAGCATAAATTCTAACGAGCAAAAGAATAAGAACAAAAGGAATAAAATAACTTTTTCTTTTTTAATGTACCACGTGCAACACCCAACACTAATGTGTCTAAAGTAATGTTAAAAGTTGAAAGGCTATAAATAGGCATAAAACCGATTTGCATTTTGGACTCCAACTCAACTCGGAAGAACTATAAACAACAGCAATAGGAAGAACATATATACAACAATATTTTAATAAGTCGGTCGTAGCTAATTTTAAACAATAATTTAGAACTTTTTTAAACTCATAATTCAAAAGTTATACAAAAAAAAAAAAAAAAAGAATGAAGTTGTTTATACAATAAATATATGGAAACGATTCGCGCTATATCTGTGTACAATAATATTAATAAAAAGAAAAAAATTTAAAATCAAAATTGTATTTTATAAACAAAATACTACAAATGTGCAAATCTCAAAAACGAACAAATAATTTATTAAGCTGTTGTTGATTTTTTTAATCGTAATTTTTATCGTATAAACGTATCGGTTTGCCAGTTCCTTTACTTCGCATAAACAAATATTTATTTTAAAGACAAGAAAGCTTTATGGAATTTCAAACATTAGAAAATTCGGCCAAGTCATAGTCTTTATATTATATTATATTAAATATATTGTATTATAGAAGTTGCTCTTCACACAACAACAACAACAACAACATATCGAAAGCAAATCGTACTAATTTGATAAATTTTTATAAGGTTAAAAAGAAAGAAAGAAACAATTAATTATAATATACGAAAAAAAAAAAAACATAATTGGTATTGCATTATGTGTAAGTTTGATTACAGGTAAAGAGAGTAGTAACAACAAATTCAAGTAGTAAACTTATCTAAATTTTCTAAAGTTGCAAAATTTCAGCACTTCTCAGGTATAAATTTTCTAATATTTTCAATTAATATTGTATATACTAAACATTAGTTCCGAAATTATAGTTCCAGGACCAATATTAGATAAATAAAATTAATTATGACTGCATATGACAGTAAGATAAAACATTTTTTAGAGGTGTTACGAGCGGCACTATTTATGTCTCGGGAATAGTAAATAAGAAGAAAAATTTTCAAAATATTCTCTATGAAAATTTAAACCAATTTTCGAAGCACTTTTTCTACCTCCAAAACATGGGTTGTGAATGCATAATCAGCTTCTTCGGGTGTAGAAAATCATTCACCACTGTGACCATCTTGTAAACATCTTTTGAGGCCTCATGATCACATTTTTTCAACAATCCACACGAGCCTTTTTTTTTGAACGATTAGCAATTTATACGGAATTGAACGCAAAGTGTTCATGCAAAATTTTATATATGCTAGTGGTTCTCATGTTTAGGGATGCCTCAATAACACGGTCTGTCACATGACGATCTGGTATTATCAGTTCACGCACAGCATCGATGTTTTGTGGCAGAACAACCGTTATTGGGTAACCTTCCCAAAGTTGGTCGCTTAGTGATAAACGACCACAATTGAATTCGCCATACCACCGATATACATTGGTTTTTGATGGTGCTTTATCGCCATACAAAGAATCACCATACAAAGAGTACATTGAAAGTTGTGAAAATCCAACGAAAAACCTTCCCTTTTCCATTTTTTGGCTAAATTGATTTTTTTCAACTCACTGTAAAATCGTTGTGAGTACATTCATGCTATAAAATTTCAAATTTTATTTTAGTATTATCAGATTTTACCTATTCCCGAAATATAAATAGTGCTCCTCATAACGCCTAAACAACTGTTGCCCAATTGACTTATATCAGCTGGCGTTCACTGCATCAGTTTCCTGAAGATTTTTGTCATAGAACACTATACGCCTACCAAACAAATAAAGAAAAAAAAATTCGTTTAACTTATGCCATTCAAGATCATCATAGTTTGGACCAAATTTTGTGCGGAAGTACCCATCGGACCGTTCTTTTTTAAAGACGCTGGATGACGGATTTTGTGAACGCAATTGAAATTGAAGAAATTTTGGATTCAGGACTTATTTTAAAGGTTATTGAAATCTAAGGAATATGTATGAATGAATGTGAAATGTATAAACTTATTCACGTTCAATCGAACAAGTTCAATACAACCATCAAAAGAATAAAATGATATCGAACGAACGAACATCAAATGATACGAGGAATATAAAAAGGCGATTAGTCTAGTTTGAAACTAAGAAAAAAACGAAAATATTTTATTCTTCTTTTTTTGTTCGTTACTCTCTGTTTGTTCAGTCATTTGATGTTTGCTCGTTCGATTTAACTCTGTTCTGTTGAGGTTGCGATTCGCGCTTCAAATATATACGAGTTGTATATAAAAGTTTTACATATTTCTTAGGATCAACACGCCCTTGGCATTGTAATAACGCTTCAGAATTGTTGCTTCAATGACATTATTGAAAAACTGAGGTTGAATGACATTTTTGTGTATTATTATTACTGATCCGCAAATCCTGCAAGATTCAAGATTTTGATAATTTCAAACATGCATTAATCTTGTGAGTGGCCATGAATAGTGAAATCATTGGCAATGTTTGACGAAAATCATCTACCAACAGTATCAAGGCATCACCGAACAATAATCGCTTATCACGAAGATCTTGCAATGGCCGTTTCAAAGCCTCCAAAAGTTTCTTGGGTGTCATGGATCATTCGTTCTGAATGAATATCTTGTATTGCTGACAGATTTTTATTATTCCACATCTTTTTGAGATGTTGCCAGTGAGAGTTTCGATGATTTAAAGGGTCAACGAAAGTTTGAGGGCATACTGGGCTGTTTGAACACCATCTAAAAAATTTAAATTTAATTTAAAACACCATCTAGGCAAACCGGTGTATCTGTTCAGGAGTAATACAGTTACAACAACAACTCATATTAATATATATGGGGCATTATTCCTGAACTGCCCCAACTTTTCAATGGTGGTGGCTACATCCATAAATTCAAAAGCTCATAACTTTTTTTCTATTAAAGCAAATTCAACTTCAAAAATCGATTCTGAAATGTCATTTTATGCCCTTTAATAATATTTTAAGGTGAGTTCCTAAAATTGTATACATCCACGAGATCGTGTTGCTCTCACATTTGAAAGATGGACAGACGAACATAGCTATATCGTCTCTTATGCCTATCAAAAATATACTTTGTAGGATCTTTCAAGACTCGTTTTTCGCTTACAAAGATTTGCAAAATTTTAGTTCCAGGGTAGTGTAGAGAATAAGAACGGTTATAGGAACAACATAGTACAAAATAAGAACGATATAACTTGTACACCCAGTGAATCTTAAATTTGTAAAGAAAATATTTTCCTGTCTGGAGCTGTATGGGATATTTTATTAGAATTAGTGAAAGATGCATCAATTTTGGCGTTTCAAGCTGAACTAAACCGTAACAAAACTCCATTAACATTTAGTGGTACACATTCTATGAATTATTAGAATTGAATTAAAATACACAAAACTTGAAGAGTTTAGCTAAAATATCAAGAAAAACTATAACTTTTTCATTGAAAAAATTCAGAAAGGAGCAATACCTATTACAGAGGCCGTTCAAAAAATACTAATTATCTGAAGAATGAATAGAAGATACTAAATATCCAAGCTTGAAAGTTTTTTATTATAAAGTACTTTAATACAAAACTCTTTCGAGTTTTTGGGGACCACCCCTTTTAATGGTCTGATTTGGACTTTTACGGACATTTTATTAGAACTACGTTATATACAGAAAATTTGTTAAAAGTTAACAACAACAACAACAAAATTTTTCATACAAAAACGCAGATAAGTTGGAAAGATTCCTATTGAAGATTCTATTGGGAAGATTCTATTGGTTCGTGCTGATCCTATATGGAACATTTCACAATAAATAAAGTCATATATAACAAATTTTGAGTTTCTAGCTTAATTAAGAACAACAATATACATTTTATCATACAAAAATGTACGAGGGATGTGATCTGAAAATTGACTAAAAGATTCTGAATATCCTTTAATAGTCTTTATCACATAAAGTGTTTCAGTTCTCGTTGGTTATATGGACACCAGACAGACGAACATGTCTAAAGCTGTTTGAATTTTTAGCCTGTTCAAGATTATATATAATTTATGCGGTCTACCACGCCTCTTTCTGTCTGTTAGATACATTTGCGCAAACTTGATAGACCCTTTTAGTCTACGGTATGGTATGGTATAAAAAGTGCAAAGTACCAACATTTATGGTAGGTTTAGTTAGATAGGTTTATAAACCCACTTAAGCCCATATAACAAACTTATTTAGTTTTGAATTTCGTCTTTAATAAATATTTCATTTCTGGTTCAATTAATTTAATTAGAGATTCCAATAAACTATATAACAGTATGTATGCCAATTTCCATAGTTCTTTCAAAATAAAAATTCTTAAAAATAATAACCTATACTCACCAAATTTCCCTATATGCATCACTACGACTATTAGCTAACACAAAGCTTCATATAACTTTTACTGTATTTTGGGTATCTCCCATTTTAAACTATTTCACATCCAAAGATATTAAAGTTCTTCATGCATTATTTTACTTATTTTAAAATGGATTTGAAATTTAAAAAGTTAAACATGTTAAGAGTGCTCTAGAAACTCCATAGATATATTAAGCAGTAATTCTTTACAAATAGTTCATAGTTTCTTTAGTTTCCTGAGGTGTTAAATGGGCGTATCTAACCAGCCTATCTCACTCTCTCTCTCTCTCTGTATTAAACAAACTCCCAAAATTTAAACAAAAATTTCAACATTATTAACAAAAAAAAAAAAGGATAAATATTGACACTTGTAAATACTTATTACTTTTAAGCGTTACTAAAGTTTATTAAGTTTCTCATTTTTGCTGTATATAGTTGAACATATCAAAAAAAGCAAAATTAAAAAATTATAAAAAAAAAAATCTTAACAATTTAATATTAAATTATTATTTCTTGTTATTACTAAAAAATCGATTCTAAATAATTGGCACACGATACAATAATAATTTAGCGCTGTAGTATTTCTTATGTCTACTCTTAAGTCAAACATTTAAAATTTACATACATACAAATACTTATATCTAAATTCAACATTCAACGGTTGTGTGAAGGCTTTTCACTTGCAACGCTTATAAAAAACAACAAAAAAAAAAATAATAATAATAAAGTTAAGAAAACTTTAGAGTAACTCAACTCAAGCAGCTGAAGCAACAACTTGAAACGTTTACATATAGTTTAAATGCAAATTCGAAAACTAAATTAGTATGGCACAAAAAAAAAACAAAAACAAAAACAAAACAAAAAGATTCTTTTTAAGTACGTTTATAGCTTTCTTGACTGCTCACTCGTTTGTATAAAAAATGAATAATATTTATGCTTTAAATAAAATTTATATACGTTGAATAAACAAAATATAATGTAATAAAAATCCGGGTCTCAAAGATAAAGTGTTCAATCATACATATGATGCTAAAATACCGTGAAACAAAATACTCCAATTACTTTAATTCAGTTTTTTAAAGATACAAAACAAAAAAAAAAAAAAGATACATACAATAATTAATACACAAATGCAACATATCAACGGCGAAGTGCAGCAGTTAGTTGTAAAACTGTAAGAAAAAAAAAAACATTATTAATTAAAACAAAAATTCTCTCAAGCACACAAACAAACAAACAAACAATATCCTTATTAATAAACATTTGCCTAAGTACCTAACATAAATACGAAGTGAAAAACTTTTGATTTGTTATAATTTTTTAAGTAAATCTGCCGCAGTCAAATTTAGCATAAAGTTTCATATTTTAATTTTGCACAAAGCTAAATAATAAGTTCGGTTGAACCGATGCTTTGATATGCTACACATTATATATTTATATCATTTGCATATGGAGGAAGTATTGGTTTGAGTTGATGATGATATATTTTCGTAAAAAATTTTCTACTACCAGTTTTTTTGTCTTCAATATATATGCCATATAAAAAAAACTGCTTAGAATGGCAAAAACGGTGGGTAGGGCTAATGGATTCGTTGTAGTTGTTATAAGTAATAGGTATACAGATTATATTTGTATACGAGATTTATTTAAAAAGCTTTATATCTACTTTATACTTTTGCAAGAAATTTTCCTCAGATATAATAGCCTTGTCCCAGTGGTCTATCCAATCAACAAAGCAATTATGATGTGTGCTTCTTGCGGTCTTAATCTCGTAAGAAGTACGTTCATGCAAAAGAAAGTCTAACTTAATTTTAGCCAGATTTGTTGCCAGATTTGTCATTAATTGTTCTACATTCACGCAATATAAATAGTGCCCCACGTAGAATGGGAAAACGGTGGGCAGGACCAATGGATCACTACCGTTGTAGTTGTTATAGGTAATATTTGTATAGCTTTCTTTGTATACGAGGTTTATTCAGAAAAAGGTATATCTCTCTGCCAACAATGCGTACTTTATCTTCTCAATTGTAGCAAAATGATCCACGGGCCAGAGTCCGATGAATACGGTGGCTAAGGCATGATTACGGTTTTGTTTTTTGGTCAAAAATCGCGAATAAGATGCAAATTATTACTCCACGATTAACTTTTAGGTAATGCCGTGCTACATCGATCAATAAGGTTGTACGACCTTCTGGCAAGAACTCACGATGCACACCACGTCATTGTAATCGAAGAAAACTGTGAGCAAAACATTCAAATCTGACCGAACTTTTCGTGATTTGTTCGCTCACGGCCAGTTCCATTGGAATAGTTTGGCTTCGGTTTCAATGTCATAACCACATACCCATGTTTGGCCATATTGAGTGAAGCTGGATCTGTAACATATTTATAAGCTTCTGAGTAATGCTAATGCGATGGTTCTTCTGGTCAAACTTAAGCAATTTCGAAACCAACTTTGCTTGCAAGGCATATGTCAACCGATATAGCGACATCCTCAGCTTCATCTTGAATAGTGATTTGACGATTTGCTCTAAAAATTTTCATCGGACGTTCACATGCTGGATTATGCATCTTTATTAATACCTTCTCAGTATTCTTTGAAGATCTTGTACCACTTTTAAAAATATTTACCTTTGGCTCAAAGTAGATGAGTCAACATGCTTTAGGGGATGTTCAAGTATTATGTAATGCAATTAGGGGGTTGGGAAGTCTTATAAAACTTAACGATGCGTGGGAGGTGTGTTTCGAACAACTCATTACATAACACTGTTTCCTCCTTATTTAAATAAGAAACTAGGAATCTAAAATTTTCTAAATTGGCAACATTTTTCGATTATGTTTGGGGTATTCCACGGCGGCATTGTACATCATTAGGCCCTGTACCGAAGGTGCAAGAGCTTATTAGTTTTGTGGTAATAGACCCACCCAAAGTTACCCCGATTATGCTCAGGAGCGATAGAGAAGTCAATATAGCTATGACCGTCTGTCCGTCCGTATTAAAGAAAGCATATCGGAAACGATAATAGATAGGGACTGAGTTCTTTTTGCATTCAACTAGGATTTCGACGGAATTTTGAGATTTTTTTTTTAAATTTTGCCCCCCCTTCAATCCCCCTCAAGGGTAAAACTTTCTTCGGCACAAAAAATTTAAGTCAGCCGAATTCCCAAAACTTCATCAAGATCGGATAATAAATGACTATTATACAAGCAATTGATTTTGAACAACCTATGATGCATCCGTTCTCCCTTTTCTTTTCATACAAAAAAAAAATTTATTATAAGGCACTTATTCGTAGAGTGAGAAGTGGGAGGAGCAAAATACTTTTCGAAATTGAACGACCTATGATGCTTCCGTCCTCCCTTTTCTTTTCATACATAAACAAATGTGTTTTAAGGCACTTATACATACAGTGAGAAGTGGGAGGAGCAAAATACTTTTCGTCAGTACTATATTTCTTATTAATTTCCTACCTTTTTGTTTTGAACTGCTTAATCAAAAGCTAGGGAAACATTTAAGGTGTTTGTTTGGCGACCTGTACTGGTACAGGGCCTCTTACATTCAGTTATGCCCGATTGTATTTTTCTTAATAGTTCTTATTTTGATTTAACCCAGAAGCACATTGTTGTAGTCCGTGTTGTTAAACTGAGGTCACACTTTAATGTCCCCAAAAGAGGGAGATTTACATCATCAGCTGTTCTTGGCCTATGAAAGCTCTCGTACTGACCAGCGCCACTCTGACTCGCAAGCTGCTCTCCTGAAGACCCCAATTAACATTGCCATTCACGGCAGCGCTGCTGTAGGGAGAACGGAGATGAACAGCAGTTGTCTCATCTCACTCTTTTCGACTTGCATTAGAGGTTCTAAGATTCTCTTCATTTTCATTTACTTCCACGTGTTTCTAACATTTAAGAGGGACGGAGGCACGTACACATCGTACCCGTAAAGTTAGCAAGACCACAGACCGAGTTGCACAAAAAGCAAGAGGGCGGTAAATTCTGTACTGTTACAATGAGATCCATCTAATGTCTCAAGACGCTTCTGGGACCGAAGCAAGCATTTGTATTCTCTCTAAACAATTTGTTTACCGGCAGTGAGAAGATGCTGCTATTTACAGCACGCCGACACCCATATACATAAGGAGTGGGATACAAATCCTCCGCAGCGAACACCTATGCTTGTGATTTCGAATCATTTTTATCAGTGTCTGCATTGAAGCCCTTAATTATGACAGCATCGAACACCGTAAATTGGAAAGTCAAAAACTTTGCTAATCAACACTTTATAGCGACTAAGGAGAGCACACAACCGAGTTGAGGAACTCATGGCCCCCTGAGCAAATAACTTTCAGGCGTCAACGAGTTTTGGTAAGCAACATAGAAAATCTTTAACCTTCAAAAAAATGTGTAGTTTATCAAAAAAGAAAAGGATATCTCACAATAAAATAATTCATGCGCATAGCAAAAAATAATTTCATTAAACAAAAGAAAAGTTCAAAGTGAAAACAATATTTATTAAAAATGGAAAATGAAAAAAAAGAAACAAGCATCAGAAGAAAATTCATGTAAATTTCGACAAAAAAAAGGATAATATAAATATATATAAATTCTCGTAACAACAAATATACATTTAACATATAATTATATAAAAAAGGAAAAACAACATATTTTCTAAGTCTCTATTTAAGCTTTGCGAAAAATAGATAACAACAAAAAATTTATGAAGAAAATTCTGAAGAAAAACCAAACAAAAAAAAAAAACATTTTGCGAAAATTTGTTAAGTTTTTATATTGTCAACGGAAACGGAAAGAAAATAACAAATATTTAATAGAAATAATTTATATAGAAATATTATAAATGAACAACAACAAATTGTTTTTTGTATGTTTAACTGCTTCGTTAAGAAAAAAGGGAGAACATTAATATTAAACATTAATCTGTGATCACAGTTTTGATGAGAATAGAATTTTGTTTGATTTAAAATTTCAACTGAGCGAAGATTTTTTAATTATGTTTTAATTTAACAATAGTTTATTTTATTTTTATTTTTTTTTTAATATTGAGTAGTTAAGCAGAATTGTATACTATTGATATAAAGAAAATAATAACAAAAAGAACAACAACAACAAAACCGATAAAAAAAAAGGAAGAACATGTTCTCTTATAATTCATGAACAAATAAATTTAATACAATAAAAGTTTATTGAACACCAGAACTAAAGCGTTTTATTGTAGGAACTTCTCATTATTAACGAATGGATTAACTACGCTTAACAGAAACTTCGTTCTCCATTCGTTGAAATACTTAGATGGCCTTCAATCAGTTTTTTTCAATGCCAAGAATGCTGAGATCCCTCTGTACCTGGTCATTCCAACGCGTGTCCGGTTCTCCAATCAAACCATAAGTGCTGCAGCTCTTTCATCCATTCGAATGAGGTGACCAGCCCTGGGCAACCGTCGTTGTTGTTGGTTATCTCGGATCCAAGATAGACGAAGTTTTCTACAACATTTAGTTGAAATTCTTCATCGTCACTGACCGTCCAAGACGCAACGGAGCCGTGCTAGAACATTCCAACTACTTCGTCTTGTCCTCATTCACCGCTAGACCCATAAGATTCGCCATTCCTGAGTACCAATGATATCAATGTCATCGGCACACGCGAGCAGCATTACTTCCTTTTGGAAGATCGAGCCCGACATATTCTGTATGTACCGGCACTGGCGTTGGAAGTATTCCATCAGCAGATTGAAAAAATCGCACGACAGAGCATCGCTCTGCCTGAAACCCCTCTTCGTATCAAAGCTTGGTGGTAACGCTTTTTGTTTGAGATACTGTCGTCATGCAAAGACAAGCGATCCTTGCCGAGATACCTAATGCTTCTTTGTATCGGCGTGTCGAGAGCGGCTTTGGGTGGGTGGTATGTTGTAATGTGAATATTTGGTCACTGAACTACCTTTTTGGTCTGAAGACACACTGATATAATCCTATCAGTGAATCCGTATATGACTTCAGCCTATTACACAATACGCGATACAGAATCTTATAACCGATGGAAAGAAGACTTATTCCGCAATAGTTGGCACAAACAGTGGGGTCTCCTTTCTTAAAGATAGGACAGAGAACACTGAGATTCCAGTCATTGGGTATGCGTTCATCGGAACATATCTTGCATAAAAGTTGATGCATACTCCTACCCAACTCTTCGCCGCCGGTCTTAAATTACTCAGCAGGCAGACATCAGAGCCTACCGCTTTATTACTTTTCAGCTTTTTAATAACCGAATCGACCACTTTATAGTCCGGTCCGGCTCTACAGTAGTGGCATCATTAACTGATGGTTTCGGTGTCATATCTCCTTCGAGAGTATTGTGCACTTTGTCGCCTCCAAATAGGTTAGCACAATGACTCCTCCATAATGTCAGAGTTTCCTGAGCATCTGTAAACAGATTTCAATTTTCATCTTTACAGAAAGTCAGTCTTGGTTTAAAACCGTCGGTCACAATTTTGGATCCTCATTTCTGTCACATAACCTCTTAACATTCTGAAGCTCACGCCTTTCTTGCCCCTTTTTCTTGCATCTGTACAGGCGTTTCTCCGCCTTTCGTTTCTCTCGATATCGCTCTCTAACAGCTCGTGTTGTTCCCGACTGCAGAGTTCGCTGATAGGAAGCGTCCTTTACTGCACTAGCATTGCGACACTCTTCATCGTACCAAAAATTAGTCACAATGGTCACCTTGGCAGCCCTATACCTGGAGCGTATGATATGTTTCCACTGCTCACATATATCTCGAGAAGACAGAGAGGTTTTCCGGAGCAGTCGGGAGAGTGTGTTTGAAAAGGCGGTCTGTTCTGATTGCAGCTTGCCGACGTCTAGCTTTCGTTGCATGTTGGAACGTGTTAAGCTTAGAGAGTGCCTTGGCTGCGACAAGATAGTAGTCCGAGTCAATGTTGGGATCACGTAACGTTCGCAAGTCCCACACTCTCGATGCGTGCTTTCCGTGAATCAGAACATGAACAATTTGGTGTAATTGGATCTGGACTCAGCCATGTAGCCTTGTGTATGTTGAGTTGTTGAAATCTGGTGCTACAAACTACCATGTTCCAACTTGCGGAGAAATCGATTAGCCTCTCTCCATTATTGGAGCTAGTGTCGTGAATATACATTTTCCGACGGTTGTGCCAAAGACTCCTTCCTTCTCAATTTTGGCGTTGAATTCGCCAAGCACGATCTTGACATCGTGTTCGGGACAGCGCTCGTATAGTCATTCCAAGCGCTCTTAGAACTCATCTTTAGCATCGTCGTCTTTCTCTTCCGTCGTGGCGTGCGCAGAAATCAGACTAAAATAAAAATATTTAACCTTGATGCGTATCGTGGCTAGATGCTTGTCAACAGGCTGGAGACGAGGCCATGTAGTTTTCTACTCTCCACGAAACCACATACAAATTCGTGCTTTTTTAGATCAACCGTCGTATTTCTTGGATTGCGATGATGTCAGTCTAGTATCTTTCGAGGATATAGGCATGAAACTGTGAAGCAAATTTTTATACGGGTTTTAAAACCTTAAAATGTGTAAACAAAGTCTTCGAGTTTTGATGAAGTACATACATATACTTCTGATAGAAGACTTTATAGTCTACAAAAAGTTGTCACAGTATTTGCAAGGTCTTTAAATAAAAACCTCAGACTTTATAAAGAGAAAAAGAGATTTAGCGTAAGCACTATCAAAGCCAATGGTTTATTACATTTCAGTTTTGAAACTATCAGCAATTTATTCTATGCATGTTGCTTTACATTTGTCTTCTGACTGAAATTTATTTTCGTTGCCTAAACATCCATTATAATAGAACATGTAGCATAGGTTCAGCTTAGCACTATAGGTCCACGTGGGGATGGCAGCCATACACCTATAAGGTCTACCTCCTTGCCAAGCATCAGTCAAACCACAGATTGCTGTTATATAAGTCCGTTAATTATAAGATCGTTAAAATAAAAATTTTGTTAGTTTCTTAAAACACTTACGATCCTTGAGCCCAATACTTTTTGTAATCAGTGCAAATAATGTTAAAATCAAAAAGAATAATTTCATCTTTTTCTTCTGATTTTTAGAATGGAGATAGAATTTTTAACTTTATAGAAACACTTGCGAAGTGCGACTGAATGAATTAATAATATTTCGCCTTTTATAGGCCTATTTTAAGTAGCTACTCGAATGAATTATTTATGCATGTTTTAGAGCTAAAAGTATTTCATGCAATATTTAATAAATAATTTATTATAATTTGTCGATCTAATCTTATTATATTTGAAGAGACACGTGTTGCGATATACACTACAAAATTTCATCAGTTCGATTGGCTATAATAAAATGTACTCCAACTATAAATGTGTTTTTTTTTTATGGCATTTGGTAGCGAAAATCGAAACACGTGTCTCAGTTGCTTTTCAATTTAAAATTGTTGCTCTTCATGGAAAAATTAAGTCACCCTTACAGTATAAACACATGTAAAATTTCTCTTCATACCGAACCGAACGCTTTTCCGACTCTACAAATGTGGGCGCCAAATGAAGAACTAAATAAAAAAACAACAACAACAACAACAACGAAAAATATGCGGCGTGTAAAAATCCAGCAGCAACAACAACAAAAGTAGCTACTCAGAAATAGCAGCAGCTGCTGCTTTGCTGTTGCTTTTCACAAGCAAAGTTGTTGTTGTTGTTGCAAAGCTTTTCACTGTGTGTCAACAGATTTTCATTTCCAGTTTTTTCTGCACATTGAGCAAATTTCTGCTAATAACAGGATTACTCTTCTCTTTGCTACGTGTATTTTGTCAATGGACTCTGAAATGTGTGCAATTTCTCTGTAACCAAAACAATAACAATTGCACGCAACTGGAAATCTAACAAATCTGTACTCTCTCCCACACAAATGCTGCTCATGCTGCTCTTTGAAATTCCAAACACACAACAATAACAATAACAACAACAATTACAATAGTGTAAAACATAAATAGCAAAGAAATGTTACTCATTGGACTGACTGACTTTCATTTACCGTTCACTTGTACTATACGAAAGAGCGCGCTTTCGCATAGATACATGGTAAAAGAGATGCACAGAGTTTGGATAGATTTTTCTTTCTATAAGGCTTCGTGTAGCAAATTTTTGTAGCAATTACACTGGAAAAAATTTAGATTTTTTTTAAGAGAGATTCAAGTATGTATGATCGATTCCTTTGGCCGAAAAAATGCTCAAGTGAAGAAAGGAAGACTTGGAGGAACCCTGTAAATTATTGAACCTTGAATTTACTATTTACGGTAAAAAAAAAACGTTTTCCAATCTAATAAAGGGAGCTGGTTTGTATCGAGCATCAGCTGACTTCAAATAATATTTACAATAGATTCAGCCGAACTAGGCCTACTTTGTAGCTTCGTCGATAATTGCATTCTCAGATCATTAGAAATCACATTCCGCTTATTCCAAACTTAAGAAAACACTAGAACCGGATGGCATTCATCCAGCCAATCTGTTAGCAATATACCGCAATATCTTGTCATGACTACTAAAGTTATTCGGCTAATGTCATCTTACAGCAAAATAGTCTTCATAGCCAATCTTAGAATGATTATCCACTGCTCATCAAAAGATTTAAGGCACATAAATCTCGCATCGATGCTACTACTACTTTTGGACCTCCACCTAAGAAATAAGCTAAGCTCACAAGTGTTTGGCAATGTCCAGCAAGTCTACCTTAAGTGGAGAACAGTTGTGGGCAGCATTAAGAAGATTCTGCAATAAGCCAATATCGGGAAAGCCTGTAAGATATTATACAAAACAGCATCACTCGCCAGCATCACTCAGCCGGCAATAACTCGATGGTTCAGCAATATGTTTTACTCATGAATGATAAACTGTAGACTTCTTTGGCGAAAATAAGGATGAAAATCATGAGAGGCAATTTTCTGTACCGTCGTTACTGGTTTTCAACGAACTTCCTGTAACTCTAATAAAGTGAATTGAGGACGACTCTCTATAAAGATGAAAAAAAGCATCTTGGTTTAGTTCTGGGTTCAAAATCTCGAACTGGTGCTCTTTATACATTAATAGAAAGCAGTTCAAACAACCTAAAGAAGAAAAGCATCTTGGTGTAGTTCTGGGTTTTATAATCTTCAGGAAGAGAAACTCTTCAATATATTCTTCTCATAGTTTTTCTTCCTGAAGATTTTAAAACCTAGAACTATACCAAGATGCTTTTCTTCTTTAGGTAATTTGAGTTGCTTTCTTTCTAGGTTCCCGCTCTATCGATTTGCTCTTTCTTCGATATTTCGTGCACTCTCTATATATTGAAAGTGACAATCCCACTATAAGGAGTAGCCGCATACTATGTATTTCTAGAATTTTATTTTTGTGGCTAATCTAGCTAGAAACTCTTAATATGACATTTCTAATTATTCCTAATAAGTTTTTCATAATAGGTCCACATCAAACTACTGGTTCAAATAATGAACACGGACAAGGGACACATAATATCAGAAATATCTGAATTGATTTGGAAAATCATTTGACAGTTATCAGAGAAAGAATTTTCAAATGATAGTTCCAGAGATTAGTACGGGATAGAAACTGAAAAATGTTCTCTTTATATATGTATATTAAACAGAAGTATAGATTTAATATAAAATAATTAGGACCTATATTCTACTCATCTGTAATAGTAAAATATTGATTGAGAAAGTTTAAACGGTGCCAGTCAATCTGTCAAGATGAACATCGGTTAGTTGATTAAATAAGGGTACCATGCCAAAAATAGTAAATCGTTTTGAAATAAAATATTTGAGCTCAAGCTAGATGCGATTCAAAAATTGTAGTATCCATAGACCACTTGCTTAGCAAGATTGCCATCGATGCTTCGATTACTTACATCGGATCGAAAAAAAACGTGGACTAGTTCAGACATCTATGAGCTAAAGCTCTAAACATTTCCCAACGCACATTATTTGATGATTTTAACCACCGCTGATTGTTCTCTGTTGTCAAACTACTAGAAATGGACAGCGAAGGGTTTCAATGATTCTCACCAAAAATAGAATATAAAGTTACTAAAACTAGCTGGAAAAAGTTTAACGATTAAAACGAGCCTATGATAAGAAATATAGTTATTTGTCCCCAAATTTCTTGGATCCCTTCGCAGCCTTTTGATGAAATTCATTAAAATCTTTTTTTTTTGTGGAAGTTGCACGACAACCGATTTCAATGATAATTCTTTTTGGAAAAAGGGTACATTAGTGGTGTTCTGATGATGGCTTCCATGAGAAAATAATCTAGTTCTTGAATTAGCATAAGCATGTGCATGATAAACCAACCAAACAAACAAACAAATAACTCAGTTAAACCGATAGTCAATAGATGCTCCATTGGTACAAGCTAAAAATTTGTATGGAGAATAATTTCCAAACTGGATCCTTGTGAACTAAAAAAAAAATCATAGAAAAAACACAAAAAAAAAAAAAATAGGACAGATTTGTATGGCGGCTATACATTAAACAACTTATACTAAGAATCTTACATTAATCCTAACTAAAGGTGCAATATAGGTCCAGATCGGATGACTAAAAGGGGTAGCTGCCATATAAATCTGTTGCTCTATTCTGGGTCTTTGTAATAAAAAATGTAATATTTTATTAACTCTGCTAAAATATTTCTTAAAGGTCCAAATCGGATTACCACAAAAGGAATACATATGAACATGTTCGTTTTTCTGGCTGTTCGTGTAAACTTAGAGATTATAAAATATAGAGCCTACAAAATTGGATATTTTGTCTCTCCTATACCATCTGAAAATAAATTCAATACAATGAACGCGCAAAACCTTCTTTAAGAGGTAGAATCCATAAAATCTGTCCCTGCTTTCCGAGTTTTTCCACTCATTCCAAGCTTATCCCCTATATGGATTTTTGTATGAAAAACAATTTGTTGTGGTTTATTTTATCTTTTAATTTAATGTATCTTGTATTTATACAAATAAAATGTCCCAGAGGATTCCAGATAGGAATAAAACACCCATAAAAATGTAAGCTTCATATGAGTTAGAGGGTATTTTGTTGGCGAGAACTCCATTTTTTTAAATTTTTTTTTATCCATACTCATATCTTCAAAAAGCCATTTCAAACAAGACAATTTCTCGCTGTGTACCAGCTCGTCGCTGTCGAGTTTGTTGTTGTCGTGGTCGTTGCTTCGTTGTCGTCATCGTTGAGGTCTTCGTTTCATTGCTCATACGTGACGGTTGCCGCTGCTGCTGCTGTATTCAGTGTAAATTCGGCTGCGCTGGCGGCGTGTAAGTGTCTCGTCTCCAATTCGTGCGCTGTTTGTGCTGCTGCCGCTGCTGCTGCTGCATCTACTAGAAAGCTTAGCTCGCTCAACAGCTCAGCTACAGCAGCCGAGCAGAGCAGCGTTTAGTTTAGTTTTGAACGCGTTAGGCAGTAAAAGCAGCCAGCAACAGCAGCTCACATAGCCTGACTGCCAGTCAGTCTGCCTGCCTAGATAACGTATAACGTACCGGACTTGACTTGGCTCGCGACGCGGCATTGTGGTAGTCTATCGTTTGTCCGGTCGGACGGTCGGTCTGTTGGTCGGTCTTTGGTCGTCGCGCTGTTAAAAAAGAAAGAAAGAAAAAAAGAAGAAAAAAAAGGCGAAAAATAAACTTTTCCACGTCACGTAGCGCGCGGTGTAAAAGATTTTTGTTTGAACGTTTTTCGCTCCTTTTGACTGAATTATTGTTTCGATTTTCCTTTTTAACTTTTTTGTTGTTGCTGTGCTTTATTGCTTTCTTTTGCATATAAACTACGACGTCACCAGCAGAAGGCAGGCAGCAACTTGTCTCTAATCGCCATCGTCGGTCGCTGTCGTCGCTAAGGCAACAACTATTTTCTGCCCAATCGACTCGCGTAATCGACTCGACGACTCTACTCAACTCAGCTCAACTCCTCTGACACCGCTGCAGCAATAGAGTGCCGCTTCCCGGCAACTACACCGCACCGCTTCGCTGTCAAACATTCCAACATAAACGAACGTCGCGTTTTCATCTTTCACTACAAGACAAGACAAGTCGGTTCAGTTCAGTTTAGCTCCGCTCAGTTCAATTTGTTAGTTGGCCAAAAGCCGCGCGGCATTCGCGGTTGCGGTGGCGGCATAAGGCATATTTAAACACTCATATTGCTGCCATTTCTCAATTGGATCTTTATTATTATTGCTTCTTACCAACCAAGCAAGCAACCCGAATTGAACCCCAAATAAAACAGTGAAAATAACAACAAGCAAGAATATTGTAGTCGAGTGTAGACGACTGCCAGATATCCTGTAGCTAGTGTAAGTTTATTTAATTAACAAACATTTATACAGAAAGCATATGCTGTGATAATTATGAAAGAAATTTTTCATTTAAATGATTCCAATTATAAAAAAAAAAATTAATCAAAAATTTGGATAATTAAAATTTTTTTAAAAGAAAAAAAAAATGGGGCTTGTTAGTGCTCTAAGTTTACAAAAGTTTTAGCGTAGAACTCAGTGATAAGAAAATATTTGTTAAATATTTGAATAAAAGCAGTGAAACATGCTCTTGAAAATCGCAAAACACTTCCGCGTGCCAAGCGCTTTAAAATATTTATCACTTGGCTCTTCTCGTGTGCACTTTTTGGAAGAATTGTTTGAAAACGAACACGATTATGAAGTTTTGAATGAATATTAAGTTCGCCAAGTGCCATATATGTACCTTTTCTTGTGGCAGACAAGCAATGTGTGTGACTACAATAAATGATAGTTCTTCGTTCTTTTATTTTTGTTAGCTCTAGCTGAAAAATCTTCAGCAATGCAAGTCAAAGACATAAAAATAAAAGAGAGAAGAATCACCTACCACAAGACTATAATTCTTATGACATTTTGGAGAATCTCGGCTGATATATGCTGGTATAAACAATGTAATATTTCGTTTAAAGGTTGAAATTATTTTGGGAAATTATCTTTAAAAATTTTATGCTTCGTCTAGCCATAAAAAAAGTGTCAAAGTTGTATCTCAGCGTTTTCACCCAACAACTTGGGTTTAAGATCCAAAGTTGGATGATTTGGAAGTGTTGTTCTTTCGTATATAGTTCTATAATTATATTCGCAAAATGTTAGGATGATATTGTAGTAACATATTAAATATAAAAGTCGATAATGCATTAATTCGTAATTAATGTTCAAAATATTGTCCTAAAAGAACTTCTCCGGCTTGGAGGCTAAGAACGAATCGAGCCAATTTTTGATACCCTGTTTTGAAGTGAAGCATATTCTGTTCAAGGCATATTGCATTGATTTGAAGTAGTAACCAGAAGGGGTCATGTGTGGGCTATAAGGCGGGTGAGGTAGAACTTCCCACACACTGTTTTCCAAATACCTTTTAATCGGTCCTGCAATATGTAGCCGATCTCTGTCGTTATGGAAAATTATACATTCGTATCTTATCGCATATTCTGGTCGTTTTTCCGCAATCGCTCATTTCAAACGAATTATTTGTGTTTAGTAAAGATCCCCTTTGATCGTCTGACCCGAATCAAGAGCTCATAATACAAAATACCATTGTGATCCCACCAAATACAATGGATATTCAGCTTTGCTGTGGTTGGTTGACCAGGCTGCACATACGACTTCTTGTGATTGGGTTTATCGTAATGAATCCATTTATCATCATTAGTGAAAGTCCGATGGAAAAAATAATTTCTTTTTGTGGAGTTGAAGTTATATTTCCGACATGCAGAATCGTCATTTAACGTCTCAAGGTTTCAATTCATACAACCAGCAACCAATTTCCAAGCTTTTAGTTGAATTCCAATGCTTTTAAGCTTCTGCAAATGTTTGCTTGATCAACTTCCATAGTTCATTTTGCATTTGGCACTCATCTTCATCAAGTAATGCCTCCAATTCTTCATCTTCAAACCTTTTTGACAATCCGAGATGTTCTTCATCTTCTAAGTTCAAACCACTTCTGGCAAGTTCTTTCAGCTAGAGCATGGTCACCATAAACGTCCACTAAAATACGTTGACTTTCGGTAGCACTTTTTTTTCATATTACAGTAATGAAGAAGTACTCCCCGCAGAGACACTTTATCTGGCACAAAGTTCGACATTTTCAAATGAATAGAAAAAATTTTTGTTGTTCA
Source organism: Leucophenga maculata (assembly GCA_035044805.1). Classification (NCBI taxonomy): domain Eukaryota; kingdom Metazoa; phylum Arthropoda; class Insecta; order Diptera; family Drosophilidae; genus Leucophenga; species Leucophenga maculata. The sequence continues at coordinate 36,982 of JAWNNP010003047.1, forward strand.
CGCTTCAACCAAATGACAAATATGTACTAAAAAATACCCGAAATGACAGTAGCTTCCAAATGTGTATGCGACGCGACAAATTAGAAGAGCTCAAATTTACAAACTATTCGACACAATCTCTTGTAGAACATACTGACTTGACTTTTGAAGAAGATGTTCAAGAATATATATCTATACTCCATAGTTTTACTTTAACTGTTACAAACATTTAAACAAAATTAAAATAGCCTTCTGTAACTAATGTGTTCAGTGCATAAAAAAGCAAGAAACTAACAAAAGAAACAAGCAAGCTGAGTGCGTATATCCGTAATCTGCAAAAGAAAATCGTGCCGTGTGTGTTACTCTGTGTTTGTGAAAAACGCTTCATTTGCATATGTGTATATATATATATATATGTATATATATGTATGTATATAAAAGCAACAGCATCCAACAACAACAAGCGAAAAGTGCCAATATTATTAAAAGCAAAAAAATATTATTATGCATAAAATATTATAGATACATATATATATGTATATAGTATATACCATATATGAAGAAAAGTTATAAAAATATACAATTTAAGTACGCAGCTAAAAAATATGTTGCTGCCGCATTTTCATGCCGCTGCAAAGTTAAGGTGAGCGCGTCCGCCGCATATTGTTTTCTGTTTTGTTCTTTGTTTTTATTATTTTTCAGTTCGTTGCATTTAATTTGCATATATGCGCCGTTTAATTAATAATAAATAAAAGTGCCAACAACAACAACAACAACTAAAGTGCATATAATATATCTACATGCATTAAATTAAATAAATAAAATAAATCCAAACAAAAAAAAAGTCCTTATCGTGCAACAGTCAATCGCAGCCTAATGATTCCAATGAATTGTTGCATATGTATGTGTGTTTGTTTGTCACACTAATTGTCTGTTCAGGTGTTTGTTTGTGTTTGTATGAGTGTGTGTGTGTTTGTCTATTAATCGATTAGGCGTGCATGTCAAACTGTGCAGCAAACATGCATACAAAAATTTGTAAATTAATTTAAAACCAAAAAAAAAAATATTTAAATACTTACACACACACACATACATACATATGTACCAAAAATCAGCCAAACAAATACAATTTGCAAAAAGTGGCGTAAAAAATATTGTAACGACATGGAAAATAAGATACAAAAAAAAAAAAATAGAAAATTTATCTCCAAAAAGCAACAGCAAAAATAATAACGAACGAACGTAGTAGAGTACAAATGAACGAACGAACCAACAAACGTGCATATTTGCTCTTATTCGTAGGTACACATTTCCACAGTCACTTCTTGCATGCTGCAACAGTCATGCTCATAGAAATAGTTACAGAAATATGCCATGGCCACCACTCAATTAAACAGCTAATAGCACACCGTGATTACCATGAAACTTTGGGAAGTTATGGAAGATACTTCCGTACAGATTATATCTATCCCAAAATATGATAATCACGTTCCAGAATTTATAAACTTTAAGAGAATTTTAATTAATTTAAATAATTCTCATAATAATGCAGATAATTCTCAAGTACTTTTAATATACTTCATTTGTGTGTTGGTGGGTGATTGTGATAGGTGGTTGTCTAAGAGCTGTGTTCTGAGAGTGATAGGGGTTTTTTTTTTTTTTTTTTAAAAGGCACATTTAATTCGGAAAAGTGTGCAGACCGGACAGAGCTGTTGAGGGAACAGCGGGGAGAACATGTTGTGGGAAATATGCTCTGCTATAATTTTAGTTTTCTTCAAAATCTCATAAGCGGTTAATGGTTATTTATTACAATTTATAAACTTTGAAATATATCTTATCCTACCTTATATAGAAGGTTACAGCAGATGTCTAGCGTCACTAAATACATGTTGTGACATAGTCTCAAATAAGAGAACACAAAGAGATGTATAGTAGAGCATGTCGAATCAGTTAAGCATCGTAAATTTGGGCTTGAAAAATTTCATTCTCGGTTATGGTTCACGTTTACAAATGGAAGACAAAGAAGCAACGTAGCAGCGCAAGCCTGGTCCTTAGTGGATGTGCTGATGGTTAATTTTATGGGGAAGGGGCAATTTTAAAAAAAAACTTGTGAAATTCCGGAGCAGTCCTAGTCGAATGCAAAAAATACGAAGTCTCTATCTATTACCGTTTCCGAGATCCTTTCGTTCATACAGACGGACAGACGGACATGGCTATATCGACTCCTCTATCACTGCTGACCATAATGGTTGTAATTTTGGGGGGTCTCCAATCATTATTTCTACCTGTTACATACATTTGCAAAAAACCAATAGGCTCTTGTATCTTCGGTACAGGGCCTAAATAGATAAATTTCTAGGATGGCCTTCAGCTCTCACGTTGAATAGAGGAGTCGATATAGACATGTCCGTCTGTCCGTCTGGCCGTCTGGCCGTCCGTATGAACGAAAGGATCTCGGAAACGGTAATAGATAGAGACTTCGTGTTTTTTGCATTCGACTAGGACTGCTCCGGAATTTTACAAGTTTATTTTAAAATTTTGCCCCTCCCCCCCCCTACCCCATAAAATCACCCCCAAGGCTAAAAATTTCTTCGGCACAAAAAAAAAACTAGTATAAAGATGTCGTCCCTCTAAGCAAAAATCCAAAAAGTTCATCAAAATCGGATAATAAATGACGATTTTATAAGCAATTTAATTTGAACGACCCCCCTTTTTTTTTCATTCATATTCACGCAGTGAGAAGTGGTCATGTGTTTGGTCATAAGCTCGGGAAACATTTAATGTGTTTGTTAGGAGACCTGAACTGGTACAGGGCCTCTTACAGTCTGTTACGCCCGACTGAAATTTCCTTACTTGTTTAGTCTTCAATTTGCCGATATAAATAGGGAAAACCTTACAGACAGACGGACATGTCTACATCGACTCATTTTTTTTTCGTATATGAGCTACACCTTTTAGTGGTCCGATTTTGATCTATGTGGTATATTTTATAAAGATTAATGTAGAATGCTGCAAATTTGGATCAGAAAGTAATGGCGGATGCACATGGGGCCTACCCTTTTAGTGTTTCAATCTGGACCCATATGGAATATTGTATAAGGATGCTCGTAATATAGACTAAATTTGACGTTTCTAGTTAAATTAAGAAACCAATAAGAACACAATAAAATTTGTTCACATATAACTTTAGAAGGAGGTGTACAAAGAAAGGAGGGGTTGGAACATACTTTGAATATAAGTAATCTGAAGTAGGAATAGGAGAGACTAAATATCCGAACTAAAGGCTCTACTTCGTATTATCTCCAAGTACTCGTTGCTCTGCTGATTTGAACCAGAATGTATTCCAAAATAGACCATAGTGTTCAGTGTTGGTACCTATGTGAGACTTATTATTATGCTTAATGTAATTCACTACAACTAAGTTGGTTTATATCGCTTTGTTTAGCAAGAAACACAGCCACAGAGCACACATATACGCCTACACTTTGTTTGTACTATTTCCACTCATGCCTGGTCTTGGTTATGCTTCTTCGTTTCTTACTCTGTGCCATTAAATTTACACAAAACAACAACAAAATGTGGAAAATATTTCTGAAACTTCGTATACCAACAGAATTCTCAGACATGTGACACTATTTTTGTGGTTCACCACTGTTTAAGTTTATATGTAAGTTGTTGGTGAGTGCGAAGCGAGCGCTTCGTTGTTGTCGTCGGCGTCGAGTGGAGCGCCTGCTGCTGCTGCTGATGCTGTTGCTGTTGCCTGCCACTAGATGATTGTGCGAGAAGCTGTACGTGCGCATCTACCTATATGTAGGTATCTATGTGTTCGGATGTACGTGTCTATGTTTGTGTGTGCTCTAGTGTAAACGAACGAAGCGAAATCTACATAATGCAGATACACAGATACACACAAATACAACAGCAGGCGACGCGGCTGGCTGTAAGCAAGCAAGCAAGCAAGCACGCAAGCAAACAAAGCAATATGAAAGAGCGCAGAGCAAGAGAAAGAGGCGACTTTCTCTCTACTCAAAAACAGCAGCAGTAAATAAGTGGGGCGAAGCGTGCAAATGAGCGCGCGCACGACTGTCGATGACTGTAAGTGTGCTAGGCTAGCCTGCGTGTGTGTGTGTGTGGGTGGCACACGCTCACTTTTTTTGGGGTCGCTCGGTCATTGGGTCGTACGGTCGTCAGACAGACAGACAGACATACTATATACGAAGAGCAGACAGTCCAATATCGTCGTAGTAGTCGATAGGTCGGCAGGAAGGCAAGACGGCAGGACAAGGCGACAGTAGACAGGACGGACAGCAGACGACAGATTCGTTTTAGTAGTAGGCCATTTTCGTTTGCGTGCTGCCGCCATATCTACTACACATGTATACTTCCCTCTTTGCGCAGCTCCAATAACCCGCTGTCACCTAGAATATATGTATACATGTGTGTGCGTGTGTGTGTGTGTGACATTTTTTTAGTGTGCCACTGTGACTGTTAACTGTCGCTTGATATACTTTTGGTTGGTTTGCCACTTTTGTACACGACGATGATGATGATGATGATGATGACGATTACGATGATGATGATGATGAGCAAACAGCAAGGACTTCGTCGCTATTGCGTTGATGATTATGTCGAGTAGCTGAAAGGAAAGCAGCACGAATAAACCTTACTACTCATTCTGACTGCTGAGTTTGTTGAGTAGCACTCCGGAGGCGTCTGCCACTGCCGCTGCTGGTGCTGTTGCTGGTGCTACTACTGCCGTTGATGATGCCGTTGATGTTGTAGCACCGATTAACGCATTCAAGATATGCAGCATGCCGGCAAGGCAAGCAAAAACCACCAAAGCAAATTACGAGCATCATTTTCCACATTATTGAATTATACGACTACAGAATCAACGTCCTTGTCTTCCATTTTGTCGCACATTTACAAAAATGCGAATAATTGAATGGTCGACAGCCAGAGTCATCATAGTCCTCACCGCAAGTGGCAATGGTGACAAAAAAAAAACACATAAAAACATTGAAATTGAAATAAACTAAGTAATAGTTCTGTAGGCAATGTACACGACTGGCAGATACACTGCATAAAGTTAAATTAGATTATTTAAATTAGAAAGTCTAATTTTTAGTTTAATTTTAACAAAAAGTGTAGCAACAGTAGGCAGGCATATTCATAATCTAATTGAAATGTTTTAAACTACTCAAATAACTTTTAGCTGGACTAACTTTTAGCAAACACGGCGTATGAGCAATATTTTTTTAGAAGTTTCCTTATTACTTCATTGTGCATAGTTAGAACTCTTTGAGACTTGAAGTAGACCGGACTGTATGTGCAAATGGGCTTATATAGAAACACAGTGCGTCTGCAGATCAAAAAGTTCGACCAGTGACCAAATATTCTCACTACGGCAAATGCTGCCAGAGCCGTGAATTTCACAAAGCAACACACCAACTATTTTTCAATTACAAATCCACTTTCGACACGCCGAGAATAACTTTTCCGAGACTTTTTTTGCCAAGAGAGGTTTTAGGCATCATCGTCACAAAAGAAAGTTAGCAAGGCGTTCTTAGGGATTGAAAAACACTCTCGACCAATGGGTTTAGTGGTGAAATGACTTTGCATCTTCACGCTCAAAATCATCGCGTCTTGGACATTCTGTGACGTTGAAGAGTTTGAACTTCAGTATTTTAAAAAAAACCTTTCTAAATAGGAACAGATACGCTTTCTAATATATGCTATTATCGTCTCAGTACGCAATTTAGAAGAAGAACCCTTATTGAATGAATAAAACTTAAATCCATATCCCAGTTCGGCTGTATGGCGCGAAAGCATGGACTGTCATTGACTCAGAAGACGAGGCGTTGTTAGTCTTCGAGAGAAAGATTCTTTACAAAATTATAGGACCTATTAGAGTTGACGACCAGTGTTGCTCTTCTATGAACTGTGAGCTGTTTTGAGCTAATTGCTGAGCTTGACATAGTCCAGTGCTTAAGATTGTTGTGGTAAGAATATCCAGTCCTAAGGAATACCTGCATAACTAACAATAACTCTGAATGCGTTTTACGCAACGTAGGAGGCGAAAAAGAGGTAGAATAGTCAAAAAACATTTTTCAGCTTTTACTGCAATCCTCCAAGAAATACAGCAGTGCCGTATTTGAATTTTCAGTAAACGCGTCGATGATCTTTGATATGGACACAGTGACACTAAAACCAAAGCTGCTTGTCTGAAATCATGTTGAGTCTTCCTAGAATCGGCAAAAGTTTACTAAGTAGGTCCTCAAAACACTACTACTTTGATCTTCACTTTAAGCTGCATCCTTGCGTATAAGACTTCAACTTATCCGGCCATATTTCTTATGTAGACATGTTTGCATCCAGCTTTCCATACTCAGTCGATAGTATAACATTTTATAAAAATGGGAAAGAAAACCGCAATCGAGTGTGCTAGACTTAAATTTGTTGTAGATTTGTGTGCGTCTATATTTTATAGTGGTCCGAATTGGACCTAGATATATATTTTTGGGATTGAAGAATAATATAAAAAAAATTTAAGGTCTTTAATCTTATTAAAACAAACATTTGCCATGTTCCTATGAAAGTTTTCCATAAGTTGGCATGTTGGTACACTTTGCGTGAAAAAGATATGAAATATACTTCGAGAACTTGTTTGAAGATTTCAAATAAGTTGGGGGGGAATGAGGGTCAAAATTTTAAAATAAACTTGTAAAATTCCGGAGAAGTCCTAGTCGAATGCAAAAAACACGAAGTCTCTATCTATTACCGTTTCCGAGCTCCTTTCGTTCATACAGACGGACAGACGGACATGGCTATATCGGCTCCTCTAGCACTTCTGATCATAATGGGGGTAACTTTGGGGGGTCTCCGACCATTATTTCTACCTGTTACATACATTTGCACAAAAACAACAGGCTCTTGTACCTTCGGTACAGGGCCTAAAAAGCATTTTCTATGCATTTTAAAATAATATGTATTAAGTATTCACCATCATCAAATATATTTGACTAAAGTTTATCCATTGGTCCAAGTTTAACCATTCACATTACACTATATTCGGAGCGCTCATAAAAATGTTTTATAATTAGCTAAATTGGATGTTTTTAAAGAGATGGCCATTAATGGTGAGACGAATTTGAGAGCGCCTATTTTGAAAGTACTCCTAATTGAGTAACGGAAGAAAAAAGATCTTTAAGCGAAATCTTTGGAATTAATAGTCTCCAGAGAGGTTTAAAAGACTTTGAAGATTTGCTCAGTTGTACTGCTGTACATTGCGCATTAATATCCTCCTAATACCACAATGCATCATTGCCAAAAATACAAAGTACAACATAAAAATATTGTAATATTTAGTGAGAGGCTCAACAGGAATCATTCATACCAAAAAATGTGTTGTCAAGCCGCAGCTAAGCTAGACAGAATATCAAAAAAATATATTGGTATAACATGGTGTCAAGTGTCGAGCCATGAGCATATAAAAAAAAATCCGAGAGAGTTTTACATGTATCTATAATATCTGTTCTCATACAAACGCTATGCCAATATTATTTTGGCAGCCTGGGTCACCAGATGCGTACTAACATAAATAAAGAATTTCAAGTGATTTGTTAGAACAGCATTTTTAACAGAGTTAAAGGACGAATTAAAGGACAGAAACTCTATAATTTATTGTAGATAGAAATCTAGATAGAACAAAGAACTCAAAGTGGCTTATTGGGAGCGTAATTTGTTGTGCAAAAAAGCAAAATTTATTGGCACAAAGCGGCAATTCGGTCGAAAAGGAACATTTAGTGAAACATTTATGGAGCGTAAAGAGCAAATAAAAAGAATCAATTGGAAAATAAGAATTTTATGAAGCAAGACAACACAGAGCGTAATAAAGGACTTGGAAGCTCTATTAATTTTAATATATAATTGTTAGATAAAACATTTACATTGGTATTCAAATTAAGACTTCGAAGAGCAAAGAGAAGAATTTGAACCGACTCAATACAATCTAGGTAAGGGTTCCAGAAACATTGGGCAAATAAGTGAAGTATTTTTTGGAAATTTTGTCAACCTAAATTTTGAGAAGAGGACACCAAGAATGTAATAAGTTTATGTCAGCATGGAACAAACTTTGTTGGGAAGCATCAGAAACACAGAAAGCTCATTAATAAAAATTATGAAGGGATCACAAAATGTTTAAGTTTATCACTTGTAAATCCTTATGGATAAATTGAATATAATTGATAAGGGGAAACAAATGGAAATAAAACACATGTTTAAATAGTTTGTATGGAGCACATGGCTATGAAGCCATATGATGCGATGTTGTAAGGATATAAAATAGGATCAAGAGAGCTACTAGAATATATGTACTTTGAATAGATTCAACAAACAAAATTAATATTAGCGAATAAGAGTATATGGAATACATATCTTAAAATAACTGAGATTGATGGAGTAAGAAATATATTGAATGAAGAATGAACGATTTATTTTAAACTGGCCAGTTTTTCTGAAGCATCTGACATATGCTTCTACACTGTGAATAGCAAATATTATCAAATTGAAAGAAGCCTTCCATTGTTAAAGAAGCATTCATATTGACAAATATATCAAATCCAGCGTCAACAAAAACTAGTTGAAGAAGTCAGCCAGACCACTTGCTAACATTGTTAAAATGTTGCAAGGACAATTCAAACAGATTATTGAGAAAGTCATACTTTTCCGCTAGAATCAGCATTTGTTTATTTGCGGACTACTGATTGATTTTGCTAAAAAAAAAAAAAAAAAAAACAAATCTAGCTTCTTATCAAAATCTGCAACAACAACCAACATACCAAGAAGATCATATTCCACAGTGTCATCAGTTATGTAAACAATTCAATTCATGGCATAAGTATCTGATTTCAGCGCCTATTGCAGAATTTAAGATAAAATAAATCTTAACAAGAGCTAAGATTTATTTCAGCTTAAATTTTTTATCTTTATGCCTTTTGCTGTTGCTGCTGCTGCTGCTGCTTTGACCCTAAAGTTAAAAGTGCTAAATCAAAGTTCAGCAAACAATTCTTGCCTTCCTGCTGTGTGTGTTACAAACTTTTTGACGAAATTAATATATAAATCATACGAAGAAGTGTGAAGTGTACAAAAAAGTATAATCATAAAAGGCACATATTTTTGGAAGGACAACAGCCGCATTCAGGCTCAGTTCAGTTCAGCTCCGTTCAGCTAGGCGTGCTGGCACTCATCAACGCAGTAGAAGCAGAAGCGGCATCACTCGAGCGTGTTGCTATTCACATGAAAGCAGCTTCCGTTGGTGCGGTTTTAACATCCTTCCTACACTTCCACAAACACTTTTCTGAAGCTGTAGCTGAAGCTGATTTTCAGTTTTTTTCTTTTCGTTTTGTCAAACGCGATAAAGTGAAATTTCAATTTAAAATTTTGCTTTTTTAAGCATATTTTTATGTGCGAAACGTGCAAAGTGTGTGGTGGGGTGTTGTGGTGGGATGTTTGGGGTGCAATTTCTCGAAAATGTTTTTATTATAATAATCAACATTTTGATTCTTTAATGCCGTTTAACAGCTTAACTATTATTATCATACGAAAGTGTGCGCAAAAAAAAGATTGCTTTCTGTGATGAATGGTTGGCTCTACGAGTAGTATAAGTTTTTGTGCATACATCATGTAGTTATGAGGTTATTTATGAGTATCCATCTATAATTAATGAGTATTGTTGATGAGCGGACGTAACTTGGCTGACACTGAAATATAATACAGTAAGCAAAAGTTGGTAGGTATTTGCGAAATAAATTATTGTTTACCTTAAAGTGCAAACAAACATTGTTTTTATTGTTTCGTTTAGTAAAACAAGCATCAGACTCCTATTTACTCCTACATTTAAGAAGGCAGTAAGAGTATAAAATCTTTTAAAGTGTCTCCTCCATTAGCGAAATAAGAAAAAGTATAAATGTAATCTAATCTGCCTTAGATTAAGTTGTGAAAATAAAAATAAAAATAAAATCTTAAAACTTTCTTAACAGCTCATCCGTCGCGCAAGAATGCTGTAAAACTTTCAAGCAATAAACTTGAACACATTGAATTGAATCGTGACAAATTACAACCAATTTGTAGAACAACACAGATGTTGCCTTAATTTTGTGCACTTGAATGGATTTGGCATACAAAAATTTGTTAAACGGTGTAAAAGATTCGTCAAAAAATTCTTAAAATTTTTTTATATACGATTTACCAAAACAGGTTGAATATTTTCCGCGAAAAATTGATTTAAAATCTTGAATCATAAAAAAAAGACACACAAAGCCTATGCACGAAAAATACTTATAAGCACCAATAAACGTTTTGTTCAACTCTTCCTCTTTCTCTATCTCTCTCTCTCATTCATTGAGTCGGAATAGGAAAAAAAAAATGATCTATCCGTCAGAGTCATCGCAAAGCCTCAGCAAATAATTACACAGAATGTCATAGATAGATCACTCAAAGATTTCGTTCATATCTCACATAACACCCTATATTTATATCTGAAGGTTAGATTCAAGGGATGGAGATGCATTAAATTCCTAATGTCTAGGTTTTTGTCTTTCGAACTCAACGGATATTGGTTGGTCATACGATCTTATGTATTAGCTGAACCTATTACTTGGGTTTTCGGATCAGTAAATCACGATGTAACAATGGATCTACACAGGATCTCTGAATGACACTTTTGTAGAATGTTCATGTTAGATCTAATATAGAGTGCAGAAGATTATATAAACCTCCAAGATTTCTTTTTCGTTGATGTGGCTAATTGTAAATGCAACATGGAAGATCTTTTCGGCGTTTACTTCTTTATTTCGTCTCATGGACCAAGTCGTAGGCGAAGTTGTTTCTGTAAAAACTTTGCAGCGGCAGCTGTATAGCCAGCAGAAGCCAATAGAACGGTCTTGTTGTGGTACATGTGTCACATTAGGCTCAATAACGGGTGCACAGCAGTAAAAAATGTATATAAGAAAGTACCCTTCCACCCAATTGATGTTCCAAATAATATAGGGAAACAAGTAGAAATTTGAGCTTGTGCAAAAGTCTAGGATGACATACTCAGTCAAATACTTGGCGAACATTAAAAAAAAAACCGTCGAATGGAATGGATGATGCTCTACAATGATATTTCTATGGTGTCTTCTGCAGCAGAAGTGGGGATCTGGAATCATGTGACCTTTATTAATCAGCCAGGTCCGGCACTGGATCCACTGAACTACAAGATGAAGTTGTAGATATAGCTGACATATGTATGAGGGCCCTAATAGGCAAGTCACGAATAGTACGATTTTTGTCATAGTCTGAATACTTTCTCGTTTTAAGGTAAAAATATTCTTCGTTGATAATTTCAATTAAGTTGAGATATTATTTTTCAAGTATAAATGATGTCAAGGATCCATTCTTTATACGCAGTCAAGCAGTAGTCAAAAGGAGTAAAGTTATTTGCTGTTTGTCAGGTAAAAGAATCTCCCATAAGTTGACAGCTTAACGTACCTAATAGAGTTTTATTATTTTTGCTGCAAAAAGGAAGACACCAACTATTTTCTTTTGTGGCTGAGCAAGTGAATTTCTTGAAGTGTACCGAACTTCTTAACTTTTTCTTTGAACAAGACAGCTATCTCCAATGAAAAGAAGGGAAGGAAGTGCTGCTGTGTATGGGTTCGTCCAGTAATAGTCGAGGGAACCATACTTCTCAACTTCTGGAAAGATTTACTATCAATCTGAACTTTAATACTATAGAAATATAATTCAATTTAATATTGCCTAGCGATGACCAGCACGATAATTTCTGAGATATATTATTCTCTCATTTAAAGTAAAGTCAAAGAAATCCTTTCCAAAACGTAGAATATTGCGGAGTAAGTTCAATAAACTTCCAGTTTATTTTCTTCACACTATGGATGTGCTTGCTGTTCCACCTCATAATTTACATAGGCTTACCTGGACTGAATACAAATAACATTAGTAACGCACAAATTATAGCAGCTAACTCAGTTTCGAAGCGAACCACTTAAACTTCTGGTTTAGATATTTTCCTAAATAAATTTCCCCGTACTAACTAAATTGAACGGAAGCGAACTGCCCACACGAAAACTTTTTTTGCAGATTGCTTCACTGTGCACTTCGGAAAAACTTCGCGGCGACATATGGAATCTGCCATTTCTTCAAAGATATTCCCCTCAAAGAAGCAAACGATAGAAAGAAACGTCAGAAGGGTCCTTTTAGTTGTGCTTAAGATGTAAATGCGCGCGGCATGCGATTTTTGTCTCTATAAAGTTATCAGCAGGCAGGAAATGTATGCCGCTGAGTGAATCAGTAAACGGATGAGTGAGCCAAGTTAATGGGAGTGAGTTGAAACAGGGTCTGTGTGAGAGTTGACGACGTGATTGCGGCACACAAACACACACAAACACACACATATACAACTCGCAAATAGCGCAGCACTAACGGAATGAACTGAATCTTTAAAGCTAAAAAAGATTCTAAGCAACTTGAGCTTCATTCATTCGCAGTTGCTTACACAGTTGTCACCATGGCAAGCTAATGAAAGATGCGCTGCCTTCTGATGACTGTCTATCTGCTATAGTATACGAATATATATATTTGTATATCTGCATGATTGTCTGTTTGTCTATCTGTATGATTGTTTGTCCGTCCGTCCGTCCGTCTGTCTGTCTGTCTGTCTATCAGTCTGTTTATTTGTTTGTACACTACAGCACTCGTTCGCGCGTTTGTCACATTTTGATGAGCATAACAATAAAGCAGTCGTCGTCATCATCTCCGTCGTCGTCGTCGTCGTCGCCGTCACCGTTGTCTCCTTCTCGAAATTTCTAAATTTTTTGTTTGCCTTACTCGCTTGCTCGCATATTGTCGCACAACGCATAAGAAGCCCGTCTGGCCTGAAAACCGGCGTCATTGTTGTCATCGTCAGCGTTTGACGTGGTTGCCATTGCTGCCATCACTGATTCTGCTGTTGTTCTGTACCGCAACTGATTGGTGGAAAAATGCTGCCAACAAGCCAAATGCATCACACTAGCTCGTGCTTAAAAGAGCATTGGCCCGCGGCTTTGATTGTCACCGTATCTTAGCATCTATGAAGCTGCTTAGCTTAGAATAAGTCACATCGGATCCAGTTAGTCAGTCAGTGGGTTTTGTGCTATAAAACTACACAGAAAGAAATTTTTCAAAATAATACAATGGAAAAAGATTGATAAAAAATGAAACAAGAAAGTATTTTGGCGTGGAGTGTGCTCCTTTTCGAGATATTCCGTATCAACTTGAGGGCATATCTGTGTCGGAGCTATGCCATTTAGTGGACCGATCTTATTTTATTAGTATTGGGTGTTTCAAATGTCTTTCTAATCGTATTGTATAAGAAAATCTGTATCCGATCTGGTCCTGTGTAGGTTATCATAAAGGGTGATTCAATAATTTGTCGTTTAGTCTAAAGATCCAAACTTGAATGCTTTAATTTTTATAGTCTCCAAGTTCTAGCTATTAATATGGACGGACAAACAAACGGACCTGCCTATATCGACTTGACTTCTGATGCTTATAGATTATATATTGCATACATTTTCCCAAACTGAATATACCCTTTTATCTTATGGGTACAGGTTATAAAATAGAAGAATATAATGTCTCAGTATATCTCCCTAAGATATTGACGGTAGTGCAGACTTTCGGACAGAGAGAGGAACTAATTTACCGGCTTAACTTTTGATGCAAATTAAGATTTTCTGTATACTTTATGAGAAGGGAGGGTGAAGTTTGGGGTTTTATTTAAGCTTCCTTTTTTAGACATACTAAATGTCCCTTTGTAAATATTCTAAAAACTTTATTTCTTCTTCTCATTTAATTTTAATCGACTTCAAATTCAAAGTAAATCTGAATTATAATTTAAAACTTATGATGCTAACCAATAGGTCAGATTAATATAGAGGGTGGTTGGCATCAAATATTAACATGGTGCAATAACAGTATCTCCAGTGAAGGTTACTCTAGAGTGAAGAAGAACGACTCAATGTTAAGCAAAAAACTTCGTTGAATTGAAGCTTTGAAAGAGGGCTGTTATATACTGATCTATTAAAAGTTGTAGTGGTGCGCGATAGGTTAGGTAAAGCAGCTACATCCTACATATGACACTCCTTATAAAAAAAAGCTACTCAAGTGGAAATCTTGTACTCGCTTGATGACATCTTCAGTGCCATGTCATAAGCTTGCAGCTAGTACCTTGGCTTGCTCGTTGGCATTCTATGGACCACATCTTACTAAAATCGTCTTCAATTGTCATTCGGTCATGGAAGCATTCAGGACGGCGCACCAACATCTGTAATCTTGTGCGCGCTGGCGCCAGTTGTTTTGAATGCCAAGAGAAATCTCTACATAACTGATCATTCCAACGCGTGAACGGTCGTCCTCTATTGCGTCATTCTCAAATCAAGTTTGGGGCCCCCATGTAAGCCATGCATGCTGGAGCTCTTTCATCCATTCGCATGAGATGACCAGCCCAATGAAACCGCTGGAATTTTATGCTCTGGACTATGTCAAACTCATTGAATAGCTCATACAGGTCGCGGTTCATACGGGACCTAAATTCGTCGCCGACTTTAATAGCACCAAAAATACTGCGGAGAATCTTACTCTCAAAGACTTCCAACGCCCTTTCGTCCTACTCAATCACGGTTCATGCCTCTGCGCCATAGAGTAGGACCGGAGTGTGGGCTTTACTTCTAATATGCTTGTTCAGCACAAAATAGCAGCTATTTGCAAGCGTTATTCTTCGCCTGATCTCCAGCATGACGTTGTTGTTGTTTTCTACTACACTGAAGTTGAAATTCTCCATCGTCACTGGCCATCCAAGATGCGAGGAGTGTGTGAGAGAAGACACGAAGTATTTATTGTCCTCATTTATCGGTAGACCCATGAGCCGTGTCTGTTTTTCAATCTCTGAGAACGCCTTGCTTATGATCTGCGTCCGCGAGCGGTATAACTTCCTTTTGGAACATCGAGCCCGACATACTTTGTAGGATGTATTCCATTAGAAAATTGAAAAAATCGCACGACAGCGCATCAACCTGCCTGAAACCTCTCCTAAGATCAAAGAGGTCGGAGAAGTTTTTCCCCACCCTGCTTTGTGTGTCGTCATGCAAAGACAGACAATCTTAGCTGGGATACCTAGTGCAGACAGGGCGTCAAAAAACTTCGTTCATATCGACGTGTCGAAAGCGGTTTTATAATCGAAAAAGTGGTGGTGTGTGTCTTTGTTAAACTCTCGGGTCTTATCCAGGATTTTTCATAAGGTGAATATTTGGTCACTGGTCGACCTTTTTGGTCTGAAGCCACACTGATATAGTTCTATCAGTAAATCCGTATATAGCTACAGCATATTACATAATTCGCGGGACAGAATCTTATATCCTATAGAAAAGAGACTTATTCCGAAGTAGTTGGCGCAAACAGCGGGGTCTCCTTTCTTAAATATAGAACAGAGAACACTGAGAGTCCAGTCATTGGGTATGCGTTAATCGGACCACATCTTGCATAAAAGTTGATGCACACTCCTAGCCAACTCTTCCCCGCCGGTCTCAAATAACTCAGCTGACAGCCCATCAGAACATGCAGCTTTGTTATTTTTCAGTTTTTTAATAACTGAATCGACCACGTTAAAATCATGCAGAGAATTGTATATGGAAATATGCTGACAGGTCGTCATGAGCGTCGAACACTACTTTTTCTAAATTTTTATGAGAGTATTGTCGAAAGCATTTACGGCCTTGGACCTGTGATGGATAGTTTTGCTATTTCCCACCAAAAATGGTGTGATTATTAAGTGCTACTCATGGACGAAATGTCTGTATGTTTGCGCGCGCATCACCGAAAAGCTATTCATGGGATTCAAAATCGTATTACTGAAAGATAAGAAGCTTTATTGTGAGTAACGTTAGGTGTTTTCTTCATGAAAATATAAATTAAATTAATTTTCTAAGCTTAATAATTCTAAAACACTTACGCTTTTCAAACTGTTTGTAATGTTTTTAAAACCTATGACATATGTGCTAGTCAAACTGCACAAAATTCAATTGGCTCAAGCTGCTTGTATATCGATGTATATATATAAAAAATCTTTTATTCTCAGCTACGCCTCACCAATACAAAGGGAAGACAAAAATGGGGCGTAATAGCCGACTCCTTTAAAATACACTATAAGCCTCTTCGTGTGGCTGTTGATTGCCTGCCATTTCATCAAAGTAAATTAAATTAAATCAAAATTAAACTTCACCGGTTGCTTTGACAATGTAAATTAAAGACAAGTTGAACTTCGTTTTGTGCTGCTGCTCAAACAAGTGTCCTTTTCTAGTATATACACAACCAACATAGATAAATTAAACATATAGAACATAGGAAGACTCACCTCACTTGAAGATGAAAGTATTCTAGTAGCTTATCTACTTTTTATGCACATGCTAACTCGTCTTCTATACAAATTGTAGTTGTCCGTACTATAAAAGTATACTCTTATGTCCTTCTTTATTAGAATATATAAATTAAAATTGACGCTTATTTTAGAATGTATTGAGATTGAGCTGCTCTATCTGAATCTCTAACTAAAATAGTTTTCATGAGAATGTCCTTTAATACAAATGCAAAAAGCATATAAATAAATTAAAGCACTAATATTGCAAAGTTCGAGTGACATAACATGCACAGACTGATGCACAAGGACATTAAACAAAATAAAAAAAAACCAATTAAAACAACAAATAGAATCTGCATTGTGTTGAATGATGGACAAATCTGTCAAAACTTCAACGGTTTACCATGCAATTACATTTGATGGTTCATTGATGTGCGATGAATGAAATATATCGAAAAATTTAACACCGAAATCCAGTTGAAAGTATTTATTTTTGTGTGTTGTGTATTAGCTCAGGGCAAACTGCAATACATTTTTTCTAATGTCAACAGATTAGTTGAATTAAAAATAGAAAAATTTCTATTCACATTTAATTTAATACTAGCGTACACGGCTTGCGCCGCAAAGTCTCCTTTTTGTCTTGCTTTTGTACAGGTGAGACATGAAAAATTTTATACAAATATTTATAGATAGAGTTTGAGGCTATCGAACTGCATGCAGTTTGAATAGCACATATATCATAGGTTTGAAAAGCGCTACGAACAGTTTGAATAGCTTTCGTGTTTAGCAAATTTTAAGCATAGACATTAAATTCAAATATCTTTTGCCTCTGCAGGGCGATTTGGATGAAATAAACGTTAAATGTTTTTCACAATAATGCTTCTTGTCTTGCAGTAATTTGATTGTGTATACACTGAGTAGCTCTCAAAAATTTTTACAAGATATTATTGTAGGTAAAGCTATTGCATAATCTCTCCACTCCACTCTCCTCTCATTTGCAGTCGCTCACTGCCTATGCATTTTTCGCATCGTTACATATTTAACGTTTCACTTTCTTTAACTCAAAAGCTATTGCAGTTCAAAAACCTTTAACTAATTGTTAATAAAGTTTTTTAAACTTACTGCTTATATCTCATTGCAACACCATTGCCCTATATACACTTTCATTAGAGTGTCTATCAGTTTGAAACAAGCAGACATGTTCCAAAATTTTCCAAAATGTGTTTAACTTTTTTTTAAAATGTTGCACATTTTTTTTATGTTTTTACTAACATTGCATAAAAACTTTCCGTGTAGTTGCATGCATTATTGTGCTGTGCTGTGCAGTGTCGTGTCTGCTGTTTTCTATCAACGTGCCTGAGTTGCTGTCGTCGTACTCTGCAACATTGTTGTTGCCAGATGCTCCAATTTCAGTGCGAGTCTTTCAGAACTTTTTTTTTTTTTTTTTCCTGCTACTTCCCGACCCAACACTGTCGATAATGATGACAAAGTCTAACGCGTTCTCGTCACACACTTTGACACATTGTTAGTCAAACAAAAGATTTTGCATGCTAATTCGATTCTGTCGCGCATAGCCTAAGCTCCGTGAGCAGCAATAGCCTAAAGGATACAAAAAGGAGCACAAGACCGAAACACGCCTGAGTAGCATTAAAAACAGGCGTAATGCCGCCGTTGGCAGTCAGGCATATTCCGTGGGACGAACAGACGCTTGGTAAGACAAAAAATAAAAGCCAATAATGAAATTGTGTGTAAGCAATGTGGTGATGTTGATAAACTGTGTTGCGGCGTGGCAAGTAGCGGGTGGATGGAATGGTGGGGCCTGCATATGACAGGCGGATTTGATTATTAGTGGTTGGGTGGTGTATAACTTTTACAAGAAGAAGCAAGCAAGCAGTGCATAGCGCAAGGCGTACGCTTTTTGGGACACTAACAAGACGGAAGTGTCATTTTTCAGTTAAGAAGGGTTTAACTTCCGGTTTACGATGTTGCGGCTGCATTGATTCCTTCTTCTCTCTTACACACATTAACTAGTATATTTCCGTTGTGCTTGCTCGCTTTTGCACATGCAGCGTTTATATCCGATTGCTATCAGTCATTTTTCTTTTATGTGTATGTGTCTGTGTTTCATTGCTTTATGACCTTTCTTACAATTTATGTATTTTGTAAAGGGTATTATTTTAAGTGCTTTAGTACTTTCATTTAAGTGAAACAGCCATGGCACTGAATAATTAAAAGCGTCACGAAAAAGTGAAAGCATCACGAAAAAGTGAAAGGTTTTCAACTGTTTAGCCAAGGGTATCGAAAAATTTTCAACTAAATGTAGAAGTGGAAACGTCAAGAAAAAGTGAAAGTTTTATTTAAATAACAATTATGGACATAATTAAAATCTATCTCTTAAAGGAAGTTCTTTATATGGAAGATCCAAAAGGAGCTGTCTTTTAAGTCTTCTAAAAAAAAACAAAGATTAATCACCAAAGGGTTTGAGTGTTTGGGTAACCTATGTACATATTGTTCCCTCAGTCTACGGAAATCCAAGCACATCATAGATGGCCCCATTGTCATTGAGGATGTGTACATCGGAAACAGTACTTAACACTTTGTTTTGGAACCTCTCAAGGATTTCACTGAACAAATCACTTCTTAATATTGTATGCCATAAGTTCAGAATATGATTCTAAAAAAGCATTGTTAAGTAAAATCTTCGAGTGCAGACCCAATCTAAAATTTAGGTGTATTCGCTTAGCTCTATTGTGATGGTACCATATGAACCAGATGGTACTCCAAGATATTTGATAAAGTCGCTTGATGGGATTATCACATTGTTAAACTTGAGAGAGGAGGATAGTTACCACATCTAGGTTCGAATATAAGAGTGGCTTGATTTCTCAATATTCAACATATTGTTCCATATACAGCGACAAAATCGAAAATCGTCCAACTTATTCCCTCAAAACAGTCAAAAAGATGTGCGATTGGCAATGAATATGAGGTAAAGAATGAGGCCCAACACACTTCGTTGTGATATGCCTGCTATGTTATCTCTAAATTCGAAGTCATTATCCCCCATCCCAAAAAGAAATATCTAATAGCACTAATATGACCGTAGAAGTATCTATCGAAAACTTTTTTGACATCTAGCCAAATAGCAAAAAAATATTGTTTATCTAAAAAGTCCTCAATATTAAAACCACCAAACGATACCTTTGCTGTTAAGTGCCATGACGAAGACTGAGTACTCCAAAACGATGTTCAGAAATCTGTCCAGTTTCATTCAGAATTGGCAGTAGTCCTTAGCTCAGACTTATCTGACTTAGGCATGAGAATGACTTCGAAGGAGGCTTACGTGCAAAAAAGAAGTTTTAAAAAAACAGCTGTTAAATGTGATATACTCCTTTGCGGAGAATGAGAACTTGTATTCGTTTCAACTAATACTTATAGACTTTTCAACAAATAATGCCGCAACTGAACGTTTGAAACTCTAAAAACAACAAAGTGGCACATAATTTTGTGACAACCAAGCCCCATTTTCAAAGACCAGGTCCCAGAACATGGCTTTAATGGTTCGAACGTCAATGCAGTCCATAGCCTGGATAATACAATAAATTCAGACAATCTCAATATCAAATTCGTGGGTATAGAAAGATTCAATTGGCACGTAATGTCTAAAAATTGTGAGGTCTCTTCTTGGTCCATCGAGCTTTAGATATTGAATGGTGGAACGGAACTAAAGATGATTCGCAAATGCTCCAGCTACATTTTTAACAATAACTGCTTACATTTTAAACAGATGCCAGTCTTCTGATTGATCTATTTGATATATTTGGTGATTTTCGCTTTTGATAAGAACTCATCAATGAATCGGTAAATTAGCGAAAAGAATAAGTTCTTGAGTATTTGACCAACCTATTCAACGCAGACCATTCTTAGGCGTTTTTTCTCAATTATTTTTGAAAGAAACTCATAATAATACGAATGGAGGACAATCGTGTGTGTATATCTCTAAGAGGACAGGCAATGTGGAATTAATGAATTTGTTTCAATAAATCACTCAAAAATGTCAACAATGGCCTTCGTAAAATGTTTTTTCCCATTCCTTAACGATTATTCAGTTAATATAATAATTAAATAACATTAATTGGATGAAATAGAGTTTGAATTCAAACCTATGCAGGTCAAATGTATATTTAATATAGTGGTTTGTATGTTATAAAGTAGTAAGATACAATTTCTTTCTGATTTTAATCAACAAAGAAATCGTAAGCAAAGGAAATTGTTTAACACTAAGACATTGTATGAATAAATGGCGTGACAAAGATACGTGAGATTCAGATAAAACTTTTTCTGATAAAACTTTTCACATTCGCATTCTTAATTTCTATTCTCTATTTCTTTGTGCAGAACATAGATTTCAACCAAACACAAAAGATTTTCTTAACTAAGTTTTTCGTATGAACCAGTGTACTGTGATTTGGTTTTTAGAATGAAAACATGAAATACAGAGAAGTTAATATATAGGAGCCATTAAGTGTAGAACCAAATTCCATCAATTGGAGTCGTATACTCGATGAGCTAACTAACTTTGGTGTACTATCAAATTTAAAAGCGAATATTGGAAGCTATCTATGAAATACTTGTAGAGTAGAGGTTGTGAAACGTTACAATAAAATGGTGATGTACCTGCTAGGCCCAATGATATTGAACGTTATGTATAACGGTATGTTGGAACTGTAGCTGCTAATTTACATCAAGATTGTTGGATTTGCGGCTCGGGTTGGAAGCGCCTTATTCCTCAAGAACGCCAACTAATTTAATAAAAAGTGCTCACATAAGTTATGCTGTATGTGACACCAATTCGGGCGCAAGCTCTAGCTCTAGGTTCATCTATCGCAATTAAAGTATGCAGTGCATTCTAGAATAATCCCTAACAATGAGCTTGCGAGAGAAGTACGGATCGCCCATAAAGCATCGCTCGCACAGATGTCAGGTAACGAATCATTGAAAAGTAGAAGATTCACTAAGACAATTCGGCGGAAGAGAGGTAGACGCGCCGACTTATTCCAAACATCTCAAAGTATCTAAGAAGGCATTGAAGTATTGAGTGATCAGTAGGGATGGTTGCATCAGAAGGTTGAGTGGAAATTGTGTTGAAGAAAGCGCACAATATATTATGTTCCATTGTACGAGATTATACGAGAACTGAAAATGTAGCAGATCGACTTGTGGGGAAATGTTCGCATATAAGTGAGTATTCGTTGCTTGTGTCGTTCCGCATATATTTGCGCAGGGCCTATTGTGAATGAAAAATCGTTACACATTTTGAAGAAATTTATGTTGCGAACAAGATTTGAAGCCTATAACTTTCTAGATTGCTTTCCATAGAGAAACTAAAGCTAACTCAATGACTAAACATAATTTTGCAATGGAAATAAAACCAATTTCAAACTGGTCATGAGTCTAACGTGGGGAGCTCCCGTGTATTAGTTGTTGAAGCCTAATTAACAAAATCTCCGCATATGAGAGAGCTTAAGAATTTCTTTATTGCTATTCGGTATGAGTTGAACACAAAAAATTTAGGAAGAGATGAAGAACTAAAGTTGTGTATTCCATATATTAATATCGTTGCAAGCCATCAAAAATCGAATATTATAAAAATTGGCTTGAAAATGGCATTCTCGGCGATACCTGAAGCTTACAAAAGGAAGACAACAACGCAAGCCGAATCCGCTAGTTCCATATATTTACAATATATTTTTTTACAATTTCTCTCAACTTGGAGACTAACAATATCTTACAATAAATTGTAAATCTAATCACTGCAGACATGTTCTCAAAATGGATGTGATAATGGTTGAGTCCTGCATACTATGGACGTTGCTGGGAGGTAATTTTGCCTGAGTCGAGTGATATTACTTAGCTGTGTCCGGGATCTGGCGTGTGGATTCAGGTGTTTATAACGGAAGTGCAAATGAGAACCTTGTAGTTCAGGATTAAGGCAAAGCGTAAATTAATTAGTAGCGAAACCATCAGTTTTTTCCGTTTTATTAGCTCTAATATGTTAGCGAAAGAAAACATGTCTTTCGAGATATATGCAAAGATGTAGTACATCATTGGTATTAAAGAAAATAATGTTGTTTGGAGTTATCAAGTGTCTCTAAAAAATGTCAGTGGAACGTGCTTACATTTTTTCCGGTTAACTTTTATTTGCCTCGAGAACTGTGAGTCTGAAAGTCGTTTAGATATTTCCGTTGGAGTCTGTTATCAGTTGGTATATCCGATGTATACAGAATATATACTATAGGACTGTGAACACTTCCTTATGGTACATTAACTTTGATTTCCGACACTTATGTCATGCAGTCAGTATGACGTGCTGAAAATCTTCTTTTATGGCTACAGGACTCAAAAAAACTATGTGTATTTTGGGGAAGCAACACACAAATTTTATACTTGAATACACTGAGTCATACTTGGTCAAATGCCAACATTCAGAAAAATTGCGGTGCAGTACATATTTATGTCGCCCCGAAGCTCAGAGGTGTAATGGTTCATATTAGCAAACATCAAATTATTTTGTGGGATTTTAATATTGTATATATGGACCGATTTTGATAAGAAAACATAAACTCAAAGAGCTTGGTTAGTGGTCTTATGGGTCTGTGTGAAGACACCTGTATTTTATTCTTGATGGGCCACGGTATTATTATTGATTTCATTCAATGCGCTCAGATATGATCATTATTGAGCATTTCATTAAATAGAATTACAATGTAAGGAATCTGTGTTATTTTAGGGGAAATCAGAGCAGTGATTTCAAGAGTTAGTATTCATTTTATAATGCTTTTGACTAGAATAGTTCCTAACTGGATATGAGGTAAGAGCGAAATTGTTTGTTGGTGCCTTTAGCTTCCCAATATGAACTCTAATAGGTGTAGGTACTTCAACGTATGGCTTAATGTTAGCATTTAATATGAACTATTTTTCTCTGACCGTCTATCTGAGCGAAACATTTTCTAACTAGAGAATACTTAAAGAAACTACACTCACAGAATAACAGATAAGATTTAATTATACGAAGATGTTTTTCTGGCATAACTATTTTAACTAGCAATGACGATATATGTATATCTAAGCAAAAGAATTATTATTAATACAATAAAAATGTATGTTAATCTGAGAGTAAATGTGAGAGTCCAATCAACAATTGACTTTCCCTGTCGCTGTCCTTTTTGCGGCTTCGTAGATTATGCTGCAATAAGAGAAATAAACAGAATATGTGTATTTCATATGCATTATTATTTTGCTACGTCCAAAACATTTAACCGATTTTGAACAAAAATATTTCTTTAATTTCTATATTTGCGAAAAAATTACAGACATCTTTTAATAATAAAACCATTTAAATATCTAACATTCTAAAAAAGACATCCTTTACATGTACAAGTATGTCCTGTGCCACTGCTTTATGACCTTTCTCATACTGTATCTTTGTATGTGTGTGTGTGTCTCTGATGTACTGTGTGTGTGATTTTTGCGGCTGAGAAAATTTATTTTTAATATTATTAATATTATGGCAAGGCAAATACAGATTTTTTGCTTCAGTTTTATTTTTTTTTTTTTTTTTTTTTGCCCTGCTAGCCAGCAAGCTAATTATGTTTTGATAGGCGTCGTTCTTTTTATTTTATTATTATTTTTTTTTTTGCTTTCTAAAAAAAAGGTTAATGGGTTTGTGTTTTATTTCATTTTGCATATTTTTTCCCCAACGATAAACTTGTTTGCTGCAAAATTTTGTACACTTATATCTAATGAGCTTTTGGCAAATAGCAACGAAAAAAACCAAAAAATTAAAAACAAATAAAATCCAAAACCAAGCAAAAAAAAAGGACTAAGTGTTGCAAACTCATTACATTTTGGTAGTAAGCCTAATAATGCCAGCTTAGCACGGCTTTCCGTGATGACCTTCTCGCCTAATACTGCTCCTCTTCGAAAAAAAGAGAAGATTTTAAATAAATACGTACATAAAAAACCAAAAAACAGATTGTAAGCAACTTAATTTAAACTAAGCATCTTCTAGCTACTGAATTTGAATTTCGAATTCGCCTTTTCTTTTGATTATTTTATCAACTTCTGTGCAATTTGACATCATCATTCGTAGAAATGGTGAGCTACAATCTTCTGTTGCACGTTTTGTGTATTAAACTTAATAATAGTACCCGCCGGATTTGTATATAAATATTTGATTAGTGAAAGTTTTTCTACTTCGGTTGGTTTTTGCTGCTGTTTCGTTTAGTGTTGCAAAGTTTTCGTTTTCCCAGCGTATTTAAGTTGCTCGACTCAGTTCAGTTTATGCATCTTTTAGGCGCTCTCGTGCTTCTGAGATTAATAAAGTCTAATTTCTGCTAAAAGCCAGTCGTCGCTATTTTCAATTTAAGTCTAAAGTGTAGTGTAAAGAATTTTATTTGAATTTATTCGATTATTTGCATAACATTCATTTATATTAGCACAGCAGATCATTATTTAACTTCATATATTGTAATCTATTTGTGGTTGTGGTTGTTGCTGAAGCATTGGCTAATGAAGAAAAATGATTTGATGTAAAACATGCAAAGCATAAGTAAGCATGCTATAGACGACTATTTTATACACTGCCTAGTGTCAAAAGAAACTAATTTAAATAGTATTTAAGGAGTTATTTGTCATGAAAATATTTTATAGTCTAACTCATATTATTACATTACAAATAGAATAGAGCTCACAAGTAGCAAGTCTGCTGTGTTACAGGGTATAACATTTCAAACCTTACACGCTCATGTTACTCCTCCATGCATATAATTTATCTATTTCCTTTTCTTTCCTTTTTGCATAAAATCCAAATTGATTATATGTATATCGAAAGAGTAATTAAGCCACGGAAAAACTGTTTTTGTATTGTTTTCAGCTGCTGTCGTCGAATAAATAATCTATGCAGTCATTAAGCATCAAAAAAGTTTTCTATACTTTTTCTCGCATATGCGAGGGGGTGGCTTGATAAGTCAGAAACTAATTAAATGAAATATATTTAAAAAAAAAGCGGCACATAGTTTCTTTCCAGCTCGATTTTGCTAAATGTTTTATTGCTTCTAAATAATAGGTTTTCTCAAGACCTTCAAAATAGACAATTGTATTAGTGATGACCTTGCCTTTCAACCCAAATCTCTTACCGCCCAGCCATTTCTTCAGTTTTGGAAACAGGAAATAATACTTGGGAGATTCAACTGAAGATTATGTTGGAAAGGGTAGCAGTACGAAGTCCAATATATGGATTTTTACTATGGTGACTACATACGTGTGAACCAGTGCATTGTTCTGATGGAAAAGTACTTTTTTTCTTGACCAAATGTTACTGCTTCAAGTGAATCTATTCAAAAGGTCTGATAAATTTTCGACGTTGATCGTTTGTAATTAACATCGTGTGCAGACTAGCTATGACCTTGTTCACCGATAAGCCCACCAAAGCATATTAGCATTGGTGAACGATCAACCAGAGAAACCCACTATCTTAGTTAAACCTGGTCCTGGTTGGTTTTTGATGTGGTGTGTTGGAGCCGTATTTCGTCTATAGAAACGATGCGGCGCAAAAACTCATTCGGACCATCAACGATACAGCTTCTCCGCTACTCACTCATTTTCATTCTTCGATCAACGATTGATTTTATCGACGATTTCTAGAATGACGACATCTTTTGGGCGATGTGGAAGCTTTAGTAAACAACTTCTTAACCATTGAAATTGGTGGAAAGTAACCACAGTATTTCGATGATTTTTTTTTAACCAAAACAATTATGCTCCATTTTCGTTATTATTCACGAGTTTATCTGCTCTCAATAGCTCTCAAACACGAAATAAATGACGCAGCTTGCTCAAAATTTTACTGTATATTATTTGTTAGGCTATTTGTTAGGTGCTATGGAGACAGTAGCTCTTGCCAATTATATGTGGCTAGCTGCTGCTGGCCCCACAGCTAAACCTGAAACTTACGATTGATCCAACGACTCCGCCTAATTCTATTATATACCTCTGATTTGCATGGATGTTGATGTAACACATTTGAAGTCAGATGCTTCAGGCCTATCCGTTGCATATGCAATGAAAACTCATGGGCTTACCGTTGTTGCTCCACGAAAGTCGGTAATTAATTATCGCCTTACAGCAAAAACCACTGAAGCTGATAACAAGGCGTACATAAATTCGAAGATTGATTCTTCTACCAATGTTTCGGTTTGGAAATTTAATTTTAACTACTCTCGGTCTATTTCTTTTTTCAACGTAATTGTTCCGAAGTTGCTTTTTGATACAGTTTGAATAGCATTAGTGTTTAGCAAATTTTAGGCTTACAAATTGAATTTATCTTTAAACCCTAATATATTATGGTGATAATTGTTTAGCTTGAAAAACGGTTGTGGCTTTCATTTGGTTTTATTGAGTTTATTGTTAAATTGTAGTGAAATGTTACATGTGAAACATGTGAAATATATACAAAATATTTTTTTTTCGTTTAAGATAAAAGAAGTCTTTGATGTGCTGTACTCATCTCATAAGTATTTCTGTTTGACTTCATATTGTAATATTCTTTTGCACATTCCTTTTACTTGTAACTTAATTTGACATTTATTTCTTATGAAATTTTCCCTCTCTAGGTATGATTTAATTTGATTCACATAAATTCGTTTCAGATTTTTATATGACACTTCAATCAGATTTTTCTTTTGCATAACTTTGAGCTTAATTTTTACACAACACATCAAATACGTATTGTATATAAAGTGTAAGACTTTTATTTCTGTGGGTATTTTATCAAAAATGCTAGAAGCATTCATAATGGTTTTAAAAATAAGCAACAATGAAGTGTGTATTCACGACTTTAGTATACCCTGCACTCTTGAATTCATACTTAAATTTAATAGAGCACGACTGGTTTACATATGAACTACCTTGGAAAATTTAATACCCAAAACTTCTTATTTGAACTCTCATCTCTTCAAGCAACTCACGTAGATTCACAAACTGCATGACATCTGCATCTTTTCTTCCGCATGTTACATACTACGTGACAAAATAATAATACCATAAACTGTATGAAAAAAAAACAACTGCAAAGCCTTTAAAAGGCCACTACTAGATTTTTTGTTTCACTGAAGCAAGAAAGAGTTTAATCTTTTCATTTTCTTATTGCAAACTTTTAAACCTTTTAGTAAAACACAAAAAAAAAAAATAAAAAAGGGTAAAATAGTCCCAAAAACAAAAATGCCAAAAACAGAAACCAAACTTCGAAATCGAACTTAGCTCATTGTTAAAACAAATGCAAACCCATGCCACTTAGTGCAAAACATGAGCTTCAATGTTCCACTTGCACCTACGGAACCTACTATGTACTACTATACATTGTTGATGGATGTACTTGTTCGAACATAGTTGTTAAGCCTTGAGTAATGCACGAACTAACTGATTTCAGAGTTTTTAAAAATTTTTCCGACACACACTATACTATACGTACTACTTGCTCTGGTGCTCTGGAAAACCAGTCACACATATTTATTTTTGGCTTTGTAGAGTTCAAAAAGTCAACGAACTGTTAAGCTGAACTGACCATAGTAAAACGACCACAATGTGAGGTCGGATGAAGAAATTGTTGAGGCATTGGCATGTGGCAAAGTGTGAGGGAGGGAGGCTGTTTGTGTTTGGATGAAATGAATGCATTGAACTCTTTTTGGTTTATATTAAGTGTAAACATATCGCTCATATGTAATATTTAAACGACATAAGCGATTTTCCACTACTATGTATTCTTATACAAGATGTCCATGTCATTTCTTTGCGAGTGTTGTATGATAAATTGCTGAGAAGGGGAAACTTTTTGTAACCTTTAGCTAGGAGTGGCATGGTTAGTTTAATAATTATGTGCAGGCAGTTGGGCATGGCAAAGTTGTATTGGTAGCAAACTAACCAACGAATTTTTTTTAATTTTGTTTGTTTCAAGAAAGTTTGCTTAATGATTTTTAGTCAGATTTGGTGAAAAATATGGGTGCAGCATAAACACTTTTCCAGTCTTGAAAATTTAAGCTACATAAATATTTGTACGATGGCTGCATGAATATTTTTACTAAGGCTGCATAAATACTTATAACAGGGCTAAATAAATACTTTTACTAAGAACAGTACCGGACTATAGGGAGATGACCTAGAGAAACGGCCTACCCACCTTCACATAAAAAAAAGTACATATATGACTATATACAAAAATTTATATATACTAGACTAAAGCCCTGCTTTGTGTTCCGATTGTATACATACGTGACCCATCACCGAGAATGAAATTTTTCAAGTCTAAGTTTACAATATTTGATTTATCATTGCATACGATTCTTAGCTGACCCGACATCTGTATGTTCCTTTTTCATGAGACCCCGTCACAACATGACTGAAGGTTCCCTGAGATCTGCTGTTACGTACTACGCATATAGTAGGTTAAAAAATTTATTTAGCCACCTTTGGGTTGAATTTTGCAGGAAGACAAGAATCTGAAGACCGGCATTCTTTCCTCAACACGCATAAAACTCACGCTCACATCTGGAAGTGGTATTAGAGCTCGACAACAACAATCAGTAGGCCTCGAGCGTAAGGAAACTAGTTTTTTAAATCATCTCTAGTCCCATACAAATTGTTGTAGAAACTCACGAACGCTAGCGATACGACTAACTGTGTCCTGCTCTGTCAGTTCTGACACGAGCTGTGGACATCTTTCGAAGACCCAGCGTTTCTGCAATTTTAACGTGTAAGAGAGATCGCGAGTGTGGTAGAAACAGCGCAGAAATATCATCCTTAATCAATCGAAAGTCCTAACGAACAGTTTAGAACACACCTTCTTGAAGAAAAAATTGTTAATTCCGTGAAAAGAAACCTAAAAAGAACCTTGCATTGGGCGCAATTTTTTATACATATGTCTTACAAATGGACACTACAAAGAGACGGCTGCTAATTCTCCTTCTATTTAGGACAACCTCCGCTATCTCAGTTTTGCAAACTATGGAAAAAAGTTATCATAATACAACATACATCCTTCACAATTTTAACAGAGTTCAAAACTGCTCGCCAATGAGCTACACACACTAAACGGGCAGATCACTCTTTTAACTGTAGTCTCTGTAGAGGATTGACTTAGTAGTACAAAAAATCATCGAAAAGAGTCAGATATAGTCCCACTCGTGGTATATCCCATCAAATTTCATAATTTCGATGGATTATTGGTATCTAAATATCCAAATTAAAATCTCTTACCTTGTTGCAATATGCCAAGATATTGCGAATATTTTAATTGTACGAATTTTATTTATCTTTTATATGGCGGCATCGACCCTCCCAATGTTAATAACCTACTCCATCTCCAATGTCACATATATCTCTGTAATAAAATTCATATAAATTGGTTCAACGGTTGAGCGTGAAAAGATAACAAGACAGAGTTACCCATTTATAATAATAGTATGGATATAGAGTATGTCACACCTGCTTTTATCTATAGCTCAACAAATTATTTGTTTTATAATAAACAAAAAAAAAAGAAAATTGTAGCCTGCTTAAAAAAATAATTAGCAACAACATTTTTCTGTTTAAATCTAGCTTCTATCTATCACGACTAATGGTCCGATCGACTCGACTAATAGTCATGATCGATCGGTTGGCAACCCCTAATGTGGAAGGCAAGGCAAAATATATATACGTAGAACGACTATATAGTCACGTAGTACGATCGACCGGTTGACCCCTGTTTTTTATATTGTACTAGCTCTTTTCCCGTAACGTTGTATGCATCCTCACCTACAAAACCACGATCGCATTATGGGTTAATAGTTAGTGTACGTTGTGGGACTTTAATCCCCAGATAACTTTTATATAAATCTTCACAAAATTTACTACTTCTGTATTAAGTAGATGTTATTATGTATTTGTCGAAGTTGGGTGTACATTCTTAAAATGGAGCTAAGCACAGTCTTTTTTCATCATCTTATCTACCAAGATTTATAATATTTACCATTCAGATTAATTCTCTCGATGTATTTTTTTTTTTTTTTTTTTTGCATATATACCTTCTACGCTGATAAGTTGGGAAAATTTACGAATTGGTTTTTTCTCTTATTTATCTTTCATTTTCCATTTTGAAAAATAATACTTCCGTACTTCCGTACTTTAAAAAGTCGTCTAACTGTTATTGGAACTCCGTAAAAAATGGTTCCGAGGTGTCAGAGATTACCACGGAAAAATCATTGATTTCGAAATTATAGACAGACACTTAAATTTTATTTATGTGAATAGATACATAACAAGTAAGAGTGCTAAAGTAAAGATGCTTAGCTATTTATAGGCTGAATATATGATATTTTTTTTCTACTATACCTTGATTTTCCTCCAGCCACAATAGGGATACAATAATTATGTATTTCAATACTAGCGCACCATTAAATTGTTTTCAGGATCTATCCACGCCAAAACGTTGGTCAATACTTAAACAGTTTTCAGGATCTATCCACGTCAAAACGTTGGTCAATACTTAAACTGTTTTCTGGATCTATCCACGTCAAAACGTTGGTCAATACTTAAACTGTTTTCAGGATCTATCCACGTCAAAACGTTGGTCAATAATTAAATTGTTTTCATGATGAAGTTCAGAAAGAGTAACGTTTCAACATTAATAAAAATTAATACCTAAATTCTGAGTCGGTGGTTGCAATTTTAATAGAGCTAACTTCAATTAACGGTCGAAATAATCATCCAACCAGGTACGCTGAGCATGATATATTGTTTAATTTTAAGTTATTATATTTACTATGGAATGTTCGTGTGCCATTGGGACAACAGAACGATAGAAGTATTGAAAGTGTTTTAACTCTAAATGAAGTGTGGTGATTTTTGCATAAAGAACCCAAAAACAAATTAACTCAAGAATTGGAGCGATTTGATTTGCCAAATATTTGAAGAAAATCCTGTATTTCATTGAAAAATCAGTTTTCTTGATGAAACACATTTTTCGATTAATGGTTTTGTGAATAAGCCAATAATACATTATTGAACCATACTGTTGGTGTGATTGGACCATATTTTAACATCAATGAAAATAGTCGTCATCTTACGGTCAATGGAGTACGCTCTCGTGCCATATTAGAAGATTATTATTGACCAAAATTGAATGTGCTTGATATTAGTGACATGTGGTTTCTACAAGATGGTGCCACATGTTCACCAACCGAGTAATCTCTTTGTATGATTGTTTCAAATAATCTTCACGATCCGATTTGACGCAGTTGAATTTCTTTGTATGGACTTATGATAAGTCCTTGGAAAAATATTGAACGCTAAATTTATCAACGCCAACGACATGAGTTAGTTAGAATGTTGTGGATCATAATTAGTTCCAAACAAACGATCAATGCAAATGAGTTCTGTGTAACCATATGAACTAGATCGTCATCCTTACTTAAATCTTATATCGGGTCCGCCAAATAAAACTACAAGAGATTTTTTCAAACTGTTTTTTTTTTTATTTGAAAGCTCAATCCTTCTGGTTAACAGTGGAATATGATTTCATACATATGACTGCCACGGCTAGCCATGCAGTACCAAATACGGTCGGTCCAATTTTTGAGTACATTTTCGACTGTATGCATCCCTATCTCAGCTATGGTATCGCAAATGTTGTACTTCAAAGCTTCAATTGTCTCTGGTTTGTTGGCGAAACACTTGTCTTTGACGGCTCCCCACAAATAATAGTACAACGGTGTCAAATCGCAGCGCCTTGGTGGCCAAACGAAATCAGAATTTCGACTGATAATTCGATCTTCAAAAACAGTGCGCAAAAGATCGATTGTACCACCAAGGTTCTCATCTTCAATTGTTGTGAACAAAAATTCACTTAACATGGCCCGATAACGCTCACCATTGACTGTAACCGTCTCACCTTCTTCATTTTCAAAGAAAATTGCTCAAATGATGCCCTCGACCAAAATCCACACCAAACAGTCACTCGTAATGGGTGCAACGGCAATTGTTCAATTACGTGTGGCTTCTCCGTGCCCCAAATATGACAACTTTGCTTGTTGAAATAGCCACCAAGATAAAAATGAGCTTCATCTGAAAAGATGATTTTTTCACAAAATCAGCATCGATTTCGAATCGATCGTGATCCCACTTAGCGAAGCGTATACACAACCATATTCGTTCAGCGGAATAATAATACTAACTTTCTGTCAAATCTGTCATGAGCTAAGTGTTGCCAGGCTCTGAATAACCGGTAGTTCAAAAAAAAAAAAAGTTAGATGGTGGACCCGATATAAGAAGATTCTAAAAATCTAAATTTTATGGCTATTTGCAGTCTTCGATATCCAGATGCTCATATAAAAGATTGACTGGCACGGGGAGACGGACACGGCTACGTGAATTCCAACTTTGATGTTGATATCTATCTACGTTTGTCAAGTAATCTTCTGCTTAAAATTGCGTGCTTCAAGGCATTTTCTTATATAAAATCTGCCTGAATGACAGATTCCATAAAAATAAATTGAACAATAATTGACCTAAATTGTGCTTTTCATTGAGTTGTCATACTGCCCTCGCATATTTGAATGCTCATTCGTTCGTTCGTTTATTTTCCGGCATTAAAAATTGCTGATGGCCAACTTAAACAGCAACAGCAGCAAGAAAAGACAGCGGCAATGACGGCGACATCGACAGACCGTTGGACAGACTTCTCTCGGTTCTCGGTTCAAATCAGCGATGAGCGACAAAATGCCAGCAGCTTTTGCTGCCTAGGCTGGCAGGCAGGCAGCAGCATTCTTTTCATTTTCATTGCTGTTCATATATTGTTCATCTTCATGCACCATTGAATAAATGAGCATATTGAGAAAAGTGCAACAGCCAGCAACAGCATCAGTGGCAGCGGCAGCCGACATTCAACAGCGAAATAAATGCAAAAGACATTTAAAACCAAAAAATAGCACAAGGATAACGCATTCAATGAATGATTGCATGCAATGAATGCTATGGAATTTGTATTTGTCTGCAATAATGTGTCGGCAATGGACTGTGTCAGTATTTGTGTATCTATGTGCGCGTTGGTGTTTTTGCACAAAGTATTTAAAGTGCAACTGTTTATTGAGTGTAGCAGACATCAACCGACACAGCATCAAAATGCATGAACAATCGCCTAGACAGACAGACAGACAGACAACTGGACACTGCGACAAATGCACCGCACAAAATTTATTGAGTTCATACTATATAATGCATGCAGCTAGCTACACACAACGTTTTATATTGAGTAATGACGTGAAAAAGTGATAAAAAATGAATGTCAAAATAAAAGCCATCAATTATGAAATTTAATAAAATATTCGAAAAAGTTTTGCGAAAATAATAAAACTTTCTATGTGCATCTGTTTTAAGTAAGATAGATACTATTATTAATTAAAGTCGTATTTTTTCTACAAATATTGACATTTTTTTGTTTGCACAACAAATATTATTTATTAGATAGAGTATAGCCTGGCTAGATACAAATTAAACAAATCAAAGATTTAACGCATATCCTTATGAGCATACGAAAAACTGTCTTTTATTTATAGACATATTGACTTAAATGTTGCATTTAGTGTTCATCTTTGCTATGCAGAAGACATTGTTTGCAAAATCTGGTTGATTTTAAAGCATAAATTCGTTTTAAACTTTTTGTTCCATTTAATTCGCTATTCCTGGCTCGTTCGCTCATTTGCTATTCACTCGTTCGTTTAATTTTATTTTGTTCTTTTGATGCTTTTCTGTTTTATGGTTTCAACAAATGACAAATGATTGATAGTATGTATGTACATCATACATATTTAAACAACGACACATAACGAATGAAATTTTTGTGTTATTCTGTGGAAAACATTTTTAATTTTAATATTATGAATTGATTTTTAATATTAGCACGCATCAGACTACTCTATGAGCCTTAACCACCCTTAAATGCCATTCAAGCTTTTTGATCACTTTGAGTAGCTACTTTTTATATGGTTTTTTGTTGACTGTTAATTAATATTTATTTCATACAAAAAATTTTTCACTTATTATAATGAATATTAAATCAAAGCACTTCAGTATTCTACGATATTCACATGACCAGTATTAATGTTAATTAATTATTGTTAATTAAAACTTTAAAGTGTCTTCTTTAACTTTTTCGCAAATTAAAATCGGATCCAGATGGAGGCTAGTAATTTACAGCGGCTCTAAGAATTTATTACAGAGCTTGGGACGTCATTTCTCCTGAGTCGCGTTGTGTTATTTTGTTGAGTAAGAGCTCTTGCGAGCGGGTTTGGGTGATAGTAGAGTTTTTGAGAATAGTTTCGCTTTGTTCGAGCTATTTTAGACTGCACAGTTGGGATATTCAGATCTCTGTGAATACAATCGTTTCGAATGTACCATGGTGCACCAGTTATTGTTCTAAGAATTTTAGATTGTGCTCTTTGAATTATTTCCACATTGCTGGCGCTTGCATTGCCCCATAGCTGGGATTCGTATGTCCAAATAAGCTTTATTACTGTGTTATAAAGCAACACCTTGTAATCCAGATTTAAGGGTGATCGTGAATTAGTAAGCCAGTGTAGGGAGTTGGCCTTCAGCTTAATTTGTTTTTAATTTGAGTCGTCTTTCGAGATAGATGCCGAGATGCATCACCTCATTGGCCTGTGGAATCGTAATATTGTTCAGAGTTTTCGTAGGGCAAGTACCTCTATTGAGCGTGAATGTAAAGTGTTTACTTTTTTGTTCATTGACTTTTATCCGCAAGTTGTCCAGCCACTCTTCGAGATGGGTGAGGTGAACTGCAAGTCGACTTGTTGCTTGTATTGGGCCTCGGGACCTGCTTAATATTGCAGTATCGTCAGCAAATGTTGAAGTTGTGAGGTTGTGGTTAATTGGGATATCTGATGTGTATAGTACGTATAGCATGGGGCCGAGTACGCTACCTTAGGGCACACCAGCTTTGATTTCCGACTCTACTGTTAGAAAATCATTTTGTGTTTCGCTGAGATAGAACTCAAGAACCTTATGAGTATTTTGTGGGAGCAACACATTAATTCTGTACTTCAGACCCACGAGCCAAACTCGATCCAACGCTTGGGCAATATTGAGGAAGATTGCGGAGCAATATTCACGGTGCTCAAACGCAGTTCGAATCTCTGAGGTAATACGATTGACTTGTTGAATGCTGCCATGCTTTTCGCGAAAACCGAATTGTTGGCTAGGGATGATATTTTGAGTGTACTGGCTTATTTTGGTGAGAAAAATTTTTTCAAAGAGCTTGGATAGACATGATAGAAGTCTTATGGGTCTATATGACGCCGCCTGAGTTTTATCCTTACCGGGCTTCGGGATCATGACAATGATTGATTTTTTTCCACTGGTTGGAGAAATAACCACTTTTTAGAATGGCATTGTAAAGTTTGGTAACATAATTAATAGCTGGACTGGGGAGTTCCACGATCATTTTTGGAGAAATAAGATCATGACCTGCAGCCTTTTTTGGGTTTAGTTGATTTTTTATGATGTTTTTTACTTCATGTGTGTGTATGTATTCGGAGAGGTGCTGAATAGTTCTTATCCGGATATGGAGGAAGAGCGACACCGTTTGTCGACGGGTTTGACTGAAATACATTTCTAAGATGTACTGCAAAAATGTTAGCCTTTTCTACATCACTGCGAACCCATTTTCCAGTATTATCTCTAATGGGTTTAGATACCTTAGCGCGAGCTTTCCATAACGGAAACTTAGAGTTTTTTGGTGAGAGACATTCGATATATATTCTCTGGGCTAGCTTATTCTGATTCTGCAGAAATTAATCTGGTTTAGATTTTCGTGTAATTGTCAAGTCTATAAGATCCGGTATTTTCATTGGATCTATTGGCCAGTATGTGGGACTGCATGGTGAGACATAGTCAAGCTTGTTTTGAGTGTTTATGAGTGCTTTATAGAGCTGTGTCCCTTTGGTTATAATCTTCGAGTTATAATCTCCTGTAACTAAGAAGTGATCACCCAATGTGTTAAAAAAGTCTATGAACTGTTTTTCGGTTACAGTAAACCGAGGGGGGGCAATAAACTGCCGTTAATGTGAGATTGTCAAATTTTTACTCTACTTCTAATGAGTATGCCAGTTCCTCCATGGGCTTTTCCGTCTAGGTGGGTATTCCTTCATTAGATAACTAGTTTTTAATGAACGAACCAACCACACAAAGAGATAGCTGCCATACAAACTTGCATACTTTTACAGATTTCTATCAAAAATTTATTTGTTAAATTAGCTTCTGGATTTTGGATCACATAAGTTTAGGTAGGAATGCCCGCACAGATACAAATATGAACAAATTTCCCTATAGCACATAAAGGTGCCAGAGAGTACAGGTCGAACACAACCAATTGTAGCATCTCTTTCCCTTTAAAACTAAATTTTTATAAGTGATGTATTCTTATCTGCATAAGTGTGAAAGATTTGATTATAAGTAATATAAGATTCACCAAATTCAGCGTTCCTAGCTAAACTAAAAACAGCAACCAAAAAAATTATTTTCATACCAAAACCATACAGTGTGTGACAGACTTGTATGGCGGCTACGCCTTCTAGTGGTCCGATCTGAATCCATATGGAATATTTTATTAGAATTCATGGAAGATACATCAAATTTAGCGTCGCTAGTTCCATTAACCATAACAATAATATTTTTTTCTTACAAAAACTTAGAAAGTGATATCTGGTTTATACTAGGTCAACATTTTTTAGAGCTCCGAAATGGATCTTTATAGAAGATTTCATTATATTTACGTAAAAATTGGAATTTCTAGCTGAATTAAAGGCAACAAGAAGTTTTTTTTTTCTTAGGAAAAATAGGTGGAACAGATTTATCTTTTTGGAAGTGATACAAACATTTGTACCGTAACTCCATTTCGGGCATGACGGAGAACTGATAAAGCGAGATCCTCATGTGACGAGAGTTTGATGTGTCATTAGACATGTATGGCAGCAATAAGATATGGGACGACCATGTTACCGTAAAATTATTTGTTTGTCGATTGATGCAAGAAATTGTTGAAAAAATACGTTGAATGTGCACCAATAACCAATAACTGCACCAATAACTGTGTATAACATTTAGATAGATGACGTATCATGGCTCAAACATAGATCGACTATATAGATATTTTAGTTATCAGGCCAAACCAAATATTTCTTTGGGGAAATCATACACAAAAAAAACCGTCGTTTCTTCAGCATTACCAGTGAAGATACGACAGTGGCGTTGGACCAATGTGGGATGGTCAATTTTGAAAACAAGTGGTACACTTCCAGTTGTTTGCCAGAAGTCTTTACCGAAATTCGGAAAAAGTCGAAGACTAAAGAATTATTCTTTATCATGCAACTAAAGCTCTCACACATCGGCTAAAACAAAGAAATTTTTGACTGACCAAAATATCGAATTTCTATAAGATTTCTATGGGAATGCTCTAGTGGTCCGATATTAACCTATTTGAAATATTTTATTAGGATCGTCGTAAGATTCAACAAATATTTATTTTTTCCAAAACCCAGAAAGAATAAATCATTTGTATGGAGTCTTATAAAGTGGTCGCCAAGTTCATTCAATGCTAAAGTATTCAAAGAGGCAATAAGATGTTCTAAGTACCGAATTAAAGGCTCTAAATCTTATAGTCTTCAAATTCTAAATGCTCATATAGATAGACAGACGGACATATATATATCGACTGAACTTTTTGATAAATGTATACATTATGAGTTGATGATATACTCCAATACTTACACACCCACATAAATGGGCGTGAGACCATACACCTATGTGTTCATTTTTCAGCAGAAAAGTTCGTAGGCTCACATAGAAAAATTATTTTTTTTTTTAAATTGTATTTTATTATTGAATTAAGTTGCCTTTGAGGACAATACAACGTATTTGTATTTAACCTCAAAATAGTCTTCAGTTACGTCTATTACCTCTTCATCGGCGCTAAATTTCATTCTAGCGAGCATTCTTTATCTTTAGACAAGTCCACATAATTCAAAAGCGGTCGCAGCAGGGTTACAACTAGTTCGTAAATAACTATTATAAGCTCTCATATGAAATTCATGAATATTCCTATACTCTAATATTCACAGTCGTATTTCGTATAAATAAAACAAAACCAAATGATAAGTAAATTATTTTTTTATTTACAGCATTCAATGTTGTCGATGTTGTTGCCACAGCTACTAAAGCAACGACCAGCAGCGTTGCATAGTAATATTAAAATAGACGCTGCTACATTGTACTGGTTGTTGTTGTCGTTGTTAGTGTTGTTGTTGTTGGTGCAGCAGTAGTTACGGTTAACCACAAACGGCGCAACAAGCACGAAACACACACACACACACTAAGCAAACTACTGTGCAACGGCGGACAATAATATCAACAACAGAGGCACGACCAACAACAACTGTAACAGTAGCAGCAACATAAAATTACCAAACGGCGACGACAATGATCATCAAATGTACATGCGGTTGCAATTGCAGTGACAAAGCCGCCGCCAATATCCACGCCACCTTCGCCACAACAGCTGCTGCAGCAGCAGCACCCTTTTTTTACTCATGCAAACCCACCAGCAGCAGCAGCCACAACAACAACAACGCGCAAAAACTATTGAACATGGCCAATGGTGATTATTACTATCGCCGATTATCAAATACCTCGTCAGCATTATATGGCAGTTGTCCACAACTGCAACAATTGCAACAAACAGTTACTGCCAGTAAAAAACCGCAATATACAGAGGAGTACGGAGGTGAAAAAATAGCACCGCCACCAGCGCCATTCAACTGCCAGCAGAGAACGGAACGACAATACTCAAGTTTAGTGCGCCCAAAGCAGAGAAGTCCAGTGCTGTGCAATAAATGCGCGCTGTGACGAAGATATAATCTAAGTTGTGAGCATCCATCACATAAACCTAAGATAACAAATTGTACTAGTAGCAATAAGCAACAGCAGCAGCAGCAGCAGCAACAGACAGCAACGAGCAATAAGCGACATCAGTACGAATTCCTTAGCTCATCCATTGCCACACCGGCATTGACTGCCAGTCGCTATCTCTGCTCAGACTGTCGCTTCAATAATCAGCCAATTGTCTGGTGGGTCTCTTGTCCGAGACTATCCAATTTAGGCGGCACAACATCAACGGAACAGCTGCCAATAACTACTCAGGTCGAACATCAGTCAGCTGCCACAGCTAGTGTCTCCTCGCCATTCAAAATGGCAGCACAACACAAGCAAACAACGCAGCAGCAACAACAACAACAGCAACAACAACAACAACAGCAGCAGCAACAACAAAGATCCTATTGCACTCAAACGCAACAGCATGCAACACGCTTTTCGCATGACGCTGCAGTTGGTGCACCTTTGAGCTGTAATGCAAATTATCAGCGCTGCATGCATAAACCACAGCCTCCGCAATTGCCACCATTGCCGCCATCCATCTTACAACATCAACATTCGCAGTCAATTACGACGCTGCCTACAGTAACGGACAATTTTGGCAGCTATACAACACTGCCACTGGATCATCAGCATCATCAGCAGCAGCAGCAGCAGCATCATCAGCAACAACTACCACAGCATCATCATGCGTCACATCACCATTCGCATCAACAGCAACAGCAGCAGCAGGTGCAACATATAGCTGCACGCACGCCAATTTGCAGTCGTCATTGCAATACAGCCGCCCAGCGTTGGTATGGCGCTGCACCTACCGCGCCATCGAATGGCTGTTGCTATTTGTACAATGCTGCACATACAGCGCCACCAAACGCCGCACAGTATGCAGCACAATTTTGCGTTTGCGATAATTGGTATCAACAACGTGCGCCGCATGGCGTTGCAACTACACTGGCGCCACCAACAGCGCATGAGGCGCACAAAACGCTCGCAACGAATGGCTGCTACTTTGGTAATTCGCAACTTCTCAAATTTCTTTCTTAATGCAATAAATACTTAATTGAAAAATTAAATCAATCTTTCAGGTTACGAGCATGCCAGTCATCTTACGGATGAAGAGGATTCGGCATTTCCGGCATTACAAGATCGTGAATTTCATTTACTACATCGAAATATTCCCGCACTGAGGCGAACAGGTGTGGATACAACGCGTATACGACAGGTAAGCCGCAATGCTTATAAAACTTTAGTGTGTGTGTTTGTATGATTGTAAAACTGTGTAAATGTCAAACTGTTGCGTGCAGCATTGTTGCACTAAAACTGTTTGGATGTTAGTGGCGCTGCGCTTGCTATGATGGCAGGTGTAGGGTATTAATATAAGGAATTGGCAAACATTTTATTGTGAAGCAACTAAATATGTGCTAATCGTTGGAAAGCATCGAATGGAAGAGGATATTAGCTGCCGAACTCGCTGTTGATCAATTGTATCCAACTATTGGGAGAGTCAGACTAGTTCTTTCCGCGAAAGTCATTTTCGTCACCATTTCGAGCTATGATAGAACAAGGAATGTATTTATTTCCATCAATGTTTGGGCAGATAGGGATATATTAACAGTAAGCAGCAAACACCAGAACAAAACTCAGATATTAGCTTCCAAAAATCCAATAGGAGAAATGCGAAGCTGTCCTAGTGCCGCATTTGATGTCTAATGTTTTGTACACGTTTTGTTTTACCCTAAGGACAACCTTATGATGAAACATATCTAATAAGCTGATTAGCCATAGGCTCCTTAACGGAAGAAGAGCTGCTGCGTTAGTCTTCGACCAAAACGTTTCTTAGACGCAGATTAATTAATTAAAACCTTTGAACACATCATTTTGATTGTTCCTTTGTCTCAGGTATGATGTAATACCATGTTACGTACATGACACAAATATTCGTCTTCATTTTTATGAAACTCGCTAAACACTCGATTCAGACATTCCCTCAACGCGGTTTGCTTTAATTGTACGTAACACCATTTTGCGCGCCGCTCACTTACATCCCCATTTTCACTTAAAAAGAAATGTAAACACATTTTTAAATGCCTACCATGGTTCATCTTGCCAGCTCATACAGCCTTGTTTAACCTCGTTTAACTCTGCGCCAAAATATTTTTCACTTACAAATGAAGGGCTAGACTCCCCAGAGTAAAATTCATTTCCCCTTTTATTATTATCATTGTTCCACATAACGCTGACACTTTTTTTCCTTGTTTAAAAATTCCATCAGAGCTTTGACTATTGATGGATGTCGAAAAAAAATAAAAAAAAAAAACTTTTTTGTTTAACAATATTTCTTTTCTATGCTTGAATAAATTTGAATTTAGGGACACTCGCGACCATTTTTTAAAAGCACACTCAAAAGTTTTAAAAGTGGCATAGAAATATAAAGAAAATATATTTTTTTTTTTCAAAAAAACTTTTTGTTTTTATGTATTTTACTTGTGGACATGAATTGGCTGCTTCAAAATTCAATTAGCTGTGCAAGCTCAAATAATAATAATTCGCTAGGAGTTGTTTTTCCACCTTTTCCGAATTCCGTCTGTATTGAAGCATTTATTGCAAAATCAATTGAATTAGGTGGTGAATAGTATATGCAAGCGGAGATTATAAATCGCAACTTAATCTTCCAGTATCTGAACTCAACTAAAGACATTTGCTAAACGAATGTGTCATTGAATTGGTGGTGCCCTCATAAAACAAGTCTTCACTACGAACACAGTTTCCCGAAGGGGATCTTATTTGTAAATCTGTTTTCTTTAAAGGGTTAGATAGATTCTTGAACTTTCCATAAGAGGCTTTTGATCCAATTGAAGATAAAAAATTACCCACAAAAAGACAGAAAGTTTATTCTAATACGGAAGGACTAAGAGTATGAAACGATGTTTTTTTTTTTTGAATAATTGGACATACAAAATTTATCCGCTCGATGGGTAACGCGATTGCTCACACTCTACTATAAGCACAACTGTATGACCACTTCAAAGAATTCTTTAATGATGTTCAGCCACAATCCAAAATATTTTTATTATTAGGCGGTATCATTCACATCGATTACCTTAAAAAGGTTAAAACAATCATCGGCATTCAGAGGTTTTGTACATATTTGATATTGATTTAAGGCAGACATCATAGCAAACATCCAATACGAACTGCTACTTCAACCATCATATTCTCCAGATTTAGCGCCTGCGATTATTTCTTGTTTCCAAACCTGAAGATATTGCTGAGCAGTATGAGGTTTGGTTCGAATGAAGAGATCATCACTGAAACAAACACATATTTGGAAGGTATTGGAAAAACCTATTATTTGAAAAGAATAAAAAAAAAACTTTGCACTATTTGTATTGAGAAATAAAATGCTTTTTGGTCAAAAAAAAATATCTTTTATTCGAAAAGTCGCTGACTTAACTGCTCTCATAAAACTCAATGAGTTCTTGATTCGTTTATTTTATGAAAATTTGGAGCTTAACGCTTGATTAGTCCTTTTTTTGTAAATGAAATCTGACAAATGAACACTTCCAACAGCATCATTATAATTTTTTGAGGATTTTATTCATTTAAAAAATTTTAAAATTCTTTTTAAGTTTTTTACAACCGCTTTCTTTTAATATATAAAATTTTTCGCACAGTATTTCTATCCTGATGGCGGCTGGGGTTGGATCATATGCGGTGTATCATTTCTAGTGCATATACTCACAACTGGTTTGCAATTATCCTTTGGACTGTTACTCTTCTATGCAGTGCAACATTTACACAATACAAGCGGCATAGGTAAGTGTATAAAATATATAAAACTTTCTCTGCATTTTCTCCAAACCATGTGTTTGAAATATTTACAGAACTACTCGGTGCTTTAAGTTGGTCAATTTCCATGTTAGCAACACCATTTGTTGTCTCACTCTGTCGTAAGCGCTCCATACGCTTACTATCCATTGTAGGCGGTTTGATATTACCGCTTGGCATACTATTCACCTCGTTTGCCACTGAATTCGGGCAGGTGGTCTTTAGTTATTGTACGTCAAACTGTTATAGTTTCAACATAATTAAAAACTTTTTGCACATTTTTGAAATATGATATTTTTTAGGTATTGTTTTTGGAATTGGAGTTGCCATGGTGCGTGAAGCTTCCACCGTAATGCTGGGCAATTACTTTAAGCGTCGACGTCAATTTGTCGAAATGGTGGCAATGTCGGGCGAAGGTGTGGGCATTGCATTATTTTCTGTGGTACTCAAAGAGGGTGTTGGGTGAGTGTTTAAAGCCTTTTTAAAGGAAATTAATTAAATAAATAAAATCTTTGCTTTATAGTAAATTAATACAGCAGCTTGCTTAAGGCTTAAGCTTTGCCATTAATTATGTTTTTTGTTTTATTTATCTTATAGGAAAGCTGGCTGGCGCTTAGGCCTACAATTAGTTGCTGCACTCACTGCCATCAGTTTCTTTATGGGCCTAATGTATCGTCCTGCCTCACTATATCATCCACAGCGGCGTGCCATACAACATTTAAAAAATCAAAGAAAAAAGGTTTGTGCTTTCTTAAAGCGCTTTGTGTATAAAAAAAATTAATAAAGTAATTGTTTAACTTACATATAGCTACGCGAAAAGAAGCCCATACTCGGTCCGGCTGAAGAACCTAGCGTTAAATATTTTTTTCTTGACATATCATCACTCAAATCGGTTACGGTTAAAATACTACTAATGGCATCTGGTGTGGCAGCATTTGGCATTTATACGCCCATGTTTTTGATGGTAAATTGAATGAGATGTGACTGTAAGTCAGACTGAAAGAAGATTTATTATTTATTATTTTTATTTCACAGGCACTCAATGCTGCCAAAGAGGGCTCCGATGTACAAGAACTTGTGCTGCTACAAACATTTCTAGGCATATCCATGACGCTGGGCGTTGTGCTGGCGGGTGCTTTACTACGACGCACATTTACTATTAGACACTTTATAATAAATACCAAAATAATATCACAAGTAAGTCAACATTCGAAGTATTTATTGTTTATATATGTGGAGACTAATGAATTATTTTTTTCAGGTTTTTATTACACTTGTAGCTGTTGCTATACTCTTTCTGTCATTTGTCATGGGCTATAAAGGACTATGCATACTTAGCTGGTTTTATGGCATAGGACTTGGTGGTTTTCAATACTCCTTTAAAATTTTAGCGCTAGAACGTATAAAACTGAAGCATTTCTCCAAGGCATGGGGTGCGTATTTAATTATTTTGTTAAAATTAAACAAAAATATTTATGCCACAACTTTACAGGTTTCATACGCGGCGTCGAGTCTATACCGGTGGTCATCAGCGTGCCACTGACATCT
Source organism: Leucophenga maculata (assembly GCA_035044805.1). NCBI lineage: Eukaryota > Metazoa > Arthropoda > Insecta > Diptera > Drosophilidae > Leucophenga > Leucophenga maculata. Next base: position 81,830 of record JAWNNP010003047.1, read on the forward strand.
TTTCTCAACGATTACTCACTTAAATATGGACGCGCTGGTTACTATATCTGCTCTGCAGCAGCGGCCATATCGGGCATTATAATATTCTTTATACAAGAACCACATAATGCACAACAACAGCAACAGCAGCAGCAGCAACAACAGCAAGCCACAGCGCAGCGCCATCAATCTAATGGTGGCATTATACCACTCATACGTCACGGCTCCGCGCGTCAACATCGCCCACATATACGCACAGGTGGTTTACCAATCGATTACACCTATTGTGAATATCCTGCACCTGATCTGTTGAATCGTAGTTGTATTAGTCTGAATCAAGTAGAATTTGATCATACAGCATTGCATAATTCCTATTGTAATACACGTCTGGCAACGCCACGTCGTGCATTCTATGCACCGCAACAACAGCAGCTGGAAGATGAACAACTTCCACGCCCACAACAACAGTATAACTTTGGACAGGGCAGCATTGGTGCACGCATGGGCAAACGTATACAGAAAAGTTTGTCCTTTATACAGCAACAGAATTGCTGTGACGGGCAGCTGTATTGCAGTTGTCACGGCAGTTATCAGATTGGTGGCGTCGGTGGCAGCATTGGTTATAAAAATTTCAATTCCAATGATACACAACCGCTGATCTGCACCTGTAGTCCTTCATCCTATGCACAAAGTACACGCAGTCGTAGCGTGCCGGAGGGTCTTTCGAATATATCACAGCAGTGTAACTGCAGAACTATGGCCGCATCGCGTGAATATATTTATGTGCCACATGGTGGCGGCGGTGGTATGGGTGGTTCCACGACATTGCTACGTACGCCACATAAACAGCATAGCTGCAATCGTGAACCGCGTACGCCACAGTGTCGTCTCAAGCGTTCACAATCGCTTTGTCGTCCGGTACACTATGTGGAACAGATAACAACCTCAGTCTAAGTTTGAGCTAACACTGCCTGTTTCCTTATGGATCTCTCTAGTCTTTTTTTATTGTATTTTTTTTTTTTGTTTCAAAGTAGCTAGTAGTTGTACCATTACACTGGAACTTAAAGAATTTTCTAATAGTACACCCTACCGAATTCGAATACTTTATGCGACTATGTCCGATACACTACACACACACACACACACACATCTCTAGCAAATCAATCTCTCTACACTCTATCCTAATGCGAGCGGTTTCAATTCTACAGAAATCGCTGAAGAACGATTTTATTCAAACTACATATATATAAATTCTATATATTGATGGAAAAAAAAAACAAATTAGAAAAAAATTCACGAAAAATTAAAAGCTTTATCTTTGTCTCGAAAAAAAAAAAAAACAAAACACAAATCTATATATACTCGGAAATAGGCGAAGGCAAAATGGTTCAGTAACATACAAATGCACAAATTAAACATAATTTTATCAAAATCGGTCGAATATTTTGGGCGTAAAAGGCTTTAAAAGTTTTTACTCATACAATGCTAAAACAAGAAAGAACGCTGCAATCGAGTGTGCTCCACTTCGAGATACACTATAACACAGAGAACCTTAAATATGTATAGGGGATATATTCAAGGGCGTATCCATATCGTTGAAGGGAGCACCGCTGTTCTCGAAGGGGCGGGGAGGTTGTGGCTGACCTTGTTTTGTTTAGTAATGAAAAATACGAAATATGTTGAAACATTTTTTTTTAATGAATTATTCGAAAAAATCCAAAATTTTGGAATTTTAGCTAAAATTAACAGAAAAACAAGAATATCAAATATTCAGAAGAAGGGAGAGGTTTTTATTAGTACTACTACACATCCATTAAATACTAATATGAAGAGGGAATAAGAGTCACTAAGTATCCAAAGTTGATTTATAGTCTCTCCGTTCATAGAAGCTTGCTTCTCTATTGTCAAAAAAGTGAGACAATCGATTTTCGCAAGCCTCTTTTTAGGTCAATAATGAGATGGTAATCCAATGGTGCCAGGTCCGGACTATAAGATGGATGCATAAAGACCTCCCATACGAACTCCCAGAGCTTCTGGCGCGTCACAAACGAAGTGTGTGGTCTGGCGTTGTCCTGATGGAACACAATTCCTCTCCAAAAGATGGCCGTTTCTTGGTGATTGCTGCCTTCAAGCGGTCCAGTTGTTCAGAGTAGAGGACCGAATTGAGCGTTTGGCCATAGGGCAGCAGCTCATAGTAGATGATTCCCTGCCAATCTCACCAAACACATAGCAAACCGTCCTGACCATCAATCCGGGCTTGGCAACTGTTTGAGCCGCTTTGCCACCCTTTGTCATAAGTGACCCACTTTTCATCGATAGTCACAATTCGTTTTAGAAACGGGTCAATTTTGTTGCGATTCAGTAGCGATTCGAAGATGGAAATTCGGTTCATGAGGTTTTTTGGTGTCAATTCGTATGACACCCAAATATCAAGTTTTTCTGTGTAGCCAAGCTACTTCAAATGCCTTTGAACGATCATATGACTGATATACAGCTCCCGGGCGATGATACTGCTGTTACTATGGCGGTCTATCTCGATCACTTCCTGATTTTATCGGCTTCTTCGACGACAGGTCTTCCGGAGCGTGGTGCATCTTCCACTTCCTCCACACCAGAACGGAATCAAGTGAACCACTGTTGTACTAAGCGAATTGAACAGCTATCAGCCGCTTTTTTTGGCCCCATACTTTACGGCCCCCTTTTCCAACCCTATATATGGAATATATTCCAATCTGGATTCGTGTAAGATTTTTAATTTGAATTAGTGAAATACTTGTCTATACCACAAACTTGTCGTTTCAATCTAACCTAAACCACAAAAAAAAAAAAATTTTTCTTACAAAAAAACATGGATGGGGGACTTATTTGTATAGGGGTACCCACTATGGACATCTATTAAATATTTTATTAGAATTGAAGTAAGATTAACCAAATTTCTGCTTTTTTAGCTAAAATTTTAAGAAGAACCAAATGTTTCTCATTAAAAATTCAGAAACGAGGTTCTGATTTTTCTAGGTACTACTCCTAAGAGAAGGGTTATCCCCTTCATTAAATACTAGTTATCTGAAAAGGGAATATGAATATCTAAACTGGACGGTGCTTCATACAGACTGCCAGAAAGACGAGTGTTGCTATATCAATTTTACTTTTTATTGAAGGCTATCCCACTTATTGGTCAAATTTGGACCTTTATGGAATGTTTTAGGTTTGAATTTGGCGTTTCTAGTTGAATTAATGACAACAATCAAATTTTTTTCGTACAAAAACCCAGAAAGACGGAGTAGTTTTGAATTGGAGCTACCCTTTTTAGTGGTCCTATCAGTATCTTTATGGAATATTTGACCAAATTTGGCAGATTTGCATTGGACCTTCTAGTGGTCGAAAAAATTTACATAAGATAAATAAGCAAATTTTATGTTTCTAGTTGAATTAACAAAAAAAAAAAATGTTTTTGTATAAAAATCCAGTAAGACGGAACATTTTGAAATTGGAGTGGTCCGATCAGGACTTAGGATCTGGAATATTTGTCCAAATTTGGTGTTTCTAGCTGAATTAAAAACAACAAACACAAACCCAGTAAAATGGGGTAGATTTGCATTGGAGCTGCCCCTTCTAGTGAACGGTATAATTTATAATAATTAACGATAAACAGACCAAATTTGTTGATACAAAAATTCAGAAGGAAATTTTTTTGGATAGGCACATTCCCCCTTAGGGAGGGGGCTTAGCACGTATATTGAATACTAGTTATTTAAATATGGAATAGGAGAATCTGGATATCCAAACTTGAAGACTCTACCTTTACAGTCTCCAAATTCTTGAAGTTCTCGTGATTCTCGTCTATATTTCCATTCATCTTAGAGAATAGGGTCGTCATTGAATAGAAATTATCTGAATAAGAAATAGGATAATCTAAACATTAAAACTTAAAGATCCTACCTGGATAATCTCCAAGTTCTTAATGTTCGTAAGGGCAACCAGACAGACGTATGGTGATCAAGAATATATATATTTTATGAGATCTACGTAGCCTCCTTTCGTCTGTTATATACATTCGCACAAATTTGATATACCCTTTTATCCGAAAGTTGCAGGGTATACAAATCAAATGAATACTTACGCATGGTTTCTTCCCCTCTCTCTCACTCTGTGTTTCTCTTGCGCTCTATTTAACAACATATTTGTGTGTCTGAGCAACTTTTATGCAGCCTCTCACTAAATATTACACTCTACTGTTGTTATTCTTTGTATTTAAGCTCTATTTGAGCATTTTATTTTAATTATAAATTATTAATTTAATATTAAAGCACAATGTCACTGAACTATTTTGTATTGTCAATTGCAAAATGGTCGCATTTCGACCGATCTAGTGAACTCTAGTAACTTATATATACATATATATGAACTACCTTTGCTAAATTCAAATTTTCATATACTAAAAAATAATATTTAAACAAAAAAAAAAAAAACATTTAAATGGTCCATTTTTACATACAACAACAAAACAAAAAACACACACAATTATCCACCGAAAATACTTCTGAGTTGTAGGTAAGACGACCTTAAAAAAGACGTCTCAACTTTCGAAGTAAATTTTTAATAAATATTAAAATAAAAAATAATTAAGTAGTAGTCAAAAGCAACGCAGCAGAAGATCATACACCAAAATTGTTGTGGAAATATGAGCCTTATTTTAAATGGTAAATGCGGTGTATTAAAGAAATATAAATAAATAAAACAAAATTAACCAATTTCCGGACAAACAACTTATTTACCAATGTGTAAAAATGAAAGCATCTCTCTATAAGCATATCGCTCCGTAACCATTTCGTATTCGAAACCTTTCCACATATTGTACTTTGTACTCTCTTATATTATGTACAATTAGCTAAATGTATTGATAGGCGATGATGAAGTTGAGTATGTTTATTTAGTTTAAGGTCCTTGCAATACTTTAGCAGGACATGCATGAACTTTATATAGATATTGAAAATTTGCATTTAGACTATATATAAAAAAGGATATTAAAAAACAAATTTAATAAAGAAAAATATTAAAGAAAAAGAAAACTAAAATAAAATAAATACATTAAAACGAAAAAAACTAAATCAGAAAAAATACTTTAATATGAATTTGTAATTCTTTATCATTAGTAGCTTAGCAATAATAAATGTTAAATAAAATACAAATTTAAATAAATCAATTCTTAAAAAAATATAATTGTTTTTTTTTTTAGAGCAGCCACTTTAACATGTTCGCTTGAGCGTAAATTGAATAATTGCTTAAACAGAAAGCAACAACTAGCATCTGTCAACGTAATATTCAGTGCAGCCTTATCATACACCATCGTTCAATATTTTCCTTTAATAATCATCTTAAGTTTTTTTTCCAAAAAAATCACATACGGAAGCTCTGCTCTACAACTACAATTGGTAAAAATTTGCTGCCTAATAGCATCGAATGCTTGTGAAGACCTATGCTTGCGCTGAGATTGGTTTCATCGGTTCAAAGATGGCAATTTTAACCTGAGCGACAATAAGCGTGAAAATCTGATATTTGAAAACCATTAATTGCAGATTTTTTTACTCGTAGATAATACCCAATCGCAAAAAGATGCTTGTCGAGCAATTCGGTGGTACTCAAACAGCTTTTCCAACTTCTATATGCCATGGGAAAAGTTCTAAGAATCGGAAAATGGATGCCTCATGAAATGAAAGATAGACAGATGGAGCGAATAAAACATATGCGAAATTTTGCTCGCCAAACAAAGAAGTAAATTCGTTCCTGCTTCGGACTTTAACACACGTCAATATTGATTCAAAACAATTTAGAGGCACACAACTGGGAGGAGCTAAACCTGGCTACTTATTTTTTACACCGGGCCATTTCCGATTACGATCTGTTTTCGTTGATAGAATACGCGCTAACTGAACAGCGTATTGATTCTTTCGAAGTTATTCAAAAATGGCTTCATGAACGGTTTGCTCAAAAGAGAAAGACTTCTTTGGTGAAAATTTTTAGCTAGCGAGGCACCTGGCAAAGTGTACATTCTTTGCTGTGATACTACTGTGTTTCCATGTCAAATGTGACATCTCCTTTTTGAAGTCCATATTTTTTTATACTTAGTTAATCGTACTCAGAAGGTTTCAACATGAAGATGCTATTTGTATTAGTTATGACTACAAAAATTTGTCCTGATCGAAAAATAAAATTTACTCGAGTACATTTTTGTCCAAAAATTGATGAAGACCATAGCCGTGGAGTACACGGAAAATAATGAATAGATAACTTAAATCTTTATATCATGAAGCACCTTCTAAAGAAATTGAAAGAAATTGAATTGTTGGAAATAGTGTAAATCGATCAATAACAAATTTTGTGAAGATCTTCCCTTATGTGAGATTCAGGCAACTTTTGTCATTAATTTGCATGAGCTGTACTTTGATCGTTTATAGGCCCTGTACCGAAGGTACAAGAGCCTATTGAGTTTGTGCAAATGTATGCAACGGGTAGAAATAATCCAAAGTTACCCCCATTTGGGTCAGAAGTAATAGAGGAGCCATGTCCTTCTGTCCGTCTGGCGGTCCGTATGAAGGAAAGGATCTCGGAAGCGGTAATAGATAGAGACTTCGTTTTTTTTTTGCATTCGCCTGAAAGTTTATTTTAAGATATTGCCCTTCCCCCTCCTTACCTATAAAATCACCCTCAAGCCTAAAAATTTGTCTAAGCCAAAATCCAAAAACTTCATCAAAATCGGATAAAAAATTACGATTTTATAAGCAATTGAATTTGAACGACCTATGATGCTTCCGTCTCCCTTTTCTTTTCATACATAATAAAAAAGTGTTATAAGGCACTTATCCGTACAGTGAGAAGTGGGAGGAGTAAAAAACTTTTCGTCAGTACTATATTTCTTTTTAATTATTAAATGTGGAGGTGACAACTCTATAACTGCGTCGTTCTTGATCTCAACGTTAATTCATTATTCCAAAAGCCTTTCTATACACATTGTCAAACGGGAGGCTACTGAAGCAAGGTCGATCGTGTGTCAAACTAGGGAATAAGATGCTTAGAGTGACAATGCTTCAACCTCCTTGTAGGAACTGCAGTGGCCACTGGACCGATTATAACACCGACTGCAGACAAATATTTGATGCTAAGTCTAGAGCGTCTGGCACTGTTTTATTGCGATAACTGGTAGATCATTCTTTATACACTGGAAGATACCTGCGGTCGCATAGATATAGTCCACGGAAATCAACCTGATATTTCGAAGAAGCTCCAAGAACTGTGCCGTCGAAATAGATAGCTGGATAGATTTGTCCTTTCCAAGTTATTCAATTGTTAACATACTTAACATTGTTGAGTTTGTTCGCCAAAGGGCGGGCTGTACTCTTGAAGTTCTTCTGCTGCAGCAAACTCATATCCTGAAGCACAGAAAATGTTTAAATTATCGATAAATTTAGCAAGACATTTATTTATCTCCTTAGCAACTGGCTGAGAAAGATCTGCTGTGAAAATAGAAATATATGTCCCAGGATGCTAATTTGTGGCATCTCAGCTGGATTGAGTGATTGAGTGGCTGAAGCCTCTGTTTACACTATAACGGAGAATTGGTGTCTCTTTAAATATGTATGTAGTACTAAATAATAGATAACCGGAAACTACTTTGAGTGCGACAGTCTTATGGTCGAAGAGGATTTAAGAGATCAACGATTTGTCTTGAGAGCACCACACATGTGGTTGATTACTCGGTAGAGCTATTTCGTGTGCCGTGTCTTACACGACTGTTAAACTGTTGATTTATGATGATGGCCTGTTATTTCTCAAGCCTTTAATACGATAGGGAACAGCCTATCAAACTAAATTTGTTTCCCGTGATACTTTAATCAAGCAGCTTGCACCAAAACATAAAATCAAATGATACTCATTAGGAATTAGGGATATTTTCCTGCTTAGAAGGTTTATAGAACATGAAGATCTCTTCGAATTTATTATGAGCAGATTCAGTTTCAACGCTGTTTCTTGGGATGACAAAGCGTTTGGTCTGTTGCTCAATTGAAAGACACCATATAACATTGGCTCAGTTATTAGAACGATTGTCGCTCGATTCTAATAGTGGCTGGAGTTCATGTTTATCAGCATATGGTAGAAAAAATATCATCTTTAAGGTGCTTTACCATTTCGATTTACTCTACGAGTTTGGTTTTCTCATTTAAATTTTAAGGAATAACTTTCATTCGAGTATAATCTTTTGGAAAGCTGCATCCAATATCCTATAATATTCCTATTGAAGATGCTCGCCTTCTGTTCCAACCTCCAATCCGCAAACTCCCCACATAAGCAATAATCGTTAGGCTTTAGTTCTAGTGCCAACACCATACTCTAGGGATGCAGCACCAAATCTTAACGCAAATTTCACTAGATTGTCAAGGGAGATTAGACAGGATATAACACTGACTGCTAAACTGGCGACAACATTTTCATTTCATGCAAGAATTGTAGGCCTCATCTTATCACATTAAAGTACTACTAAAACGTTCAACAAAACTATAAACGCACACAACACACTCTGACATAAACGTATGTGTACAGAGTATACTAAAAACCAACCTCATTAACCAACAAAATGTAATACTGTATTGATAAATTATCTTAAATATCCATTACGATGCCGAAGAAAACCCCTACATGACAGCTTGATGCGCAAGTAAAGCCACACAAAATCCATATCTTTAACTGCAAATAGCTTCAATAAAATACAAACACACACACACACACACAAACACACCGACACACATTCTAACAAAAACCAACATCAATCTTTGCATAAGCATACAAAGTATAAACCCGAGTAAAAAGCTGTAAAACCATTTCGGAAATCTGACATAGCTAATAAAACAAAGTGTAAATATATAAAGAATATATTATATAAAGGATATAAGAAAGACAGACAAAAGATTCACCAATAATAATAATATACGAACCGAACGATTAACGCTCAAAAAATACCAAAAACGATAAAAGTTCAAAACGCATAAAACGCTGTAAGCAAAGCAATATCATATTTCATTTATTTATTATAAGGAATTAACATTAAGCACCAATTAATACAAAATGTAAACAGTGCAGAAAAAAAGGGAAACATTTTAAAATTTAATACCAAGCGAATTATTAAGTTAAAACCAGTAGCAGCAGCAATATGAAGTAGACGGACGGACATTATTGTAAGGATGCTGCAGTAATTGTATCAATGATAACAGCTCCGATGCCAAAAAGCCTTTCTAAGCACATTTTCAGCTCATTAAGAGTAACTGACTACATTACAGACAGAGCTACCTACGTAGTACCTACCTACCGACTAAGCATTTTACACTGGTAACTAAGTAGACTGAAACGCAAATGAGCAGACAGTGCGTATACGCAATATTGTTACTATTGATGCTAGCTACGTACATATACAGCTACAGATTTAATACAATATGTACTACATTCTGGTAGATATGTTTGTGCAACGCTTAAAAGATATTTGCCATAAGCCAATACAGCGGAGCAATGCAGCGTAGCATTGCTTGTGGAAAAGCCAGTTGTAATGTAAGGAAGCAGCAGCAGTGTAGCATGGCAAGCAGAGTCAGAATACTTGACTCGGAAGACAGGGCGCGTTGCGTAAGTCATGAAGTATAGTAAGGTGTTAATAATATCTCTTACTAGAGATGGGCTCATATGCAGAAGTCCACTTTAATGAAGAAAGTTATTGACTGTCCTTCACAAGCATATCACAAACTTTCGTCAGTACACTTATTACTTGGGTAACCTCTGAACAGCCGTTCGGAATTGGGTAAATAGTTAGTAGATGGCCCCCTTAATTATGGTTTGAAGCGTTGGGCTTCAGACCTAACTGCCTAAAAACAATTTGCACCAATGAAGACACAAAGCCTTCGATATGAATCTCCTATGATGACGAATATTGCAAACTATTTAAAAATCAGGATTTACGGATATGCACGAAGGTAAGAAAATTAATCGGAACAAATGTGGCGTGAAGCTCGAAAATTCTTGAAGCTTTCTCATAGCGTTATCAGGGTAGGAAAGTACCTCTCCACACCCTTTGATAACAAAAGTGGATTACGGCGGAGTGATGGGCTATCGGGCGATTTTTTTACCTGTTGATGGAATACATCCTCCGCTAATTTCGAGTTCGATGTTTCTAAAGCAAGTGATACTACTTACTTATGGGCATAGCATTATTATCAGCAGCGCACAAGAATTACAACTAAGCACGGCATATTTAGACATTAAAAAATAGTCTCGGTTCTTGGGTTAAGTGGTGCATGAGGACAAGACGAAATACTTTATATCTCCTCATACAGCTTCGTCACATCTTGAATGGCTTGTGATGATGGAGAATTTCAACAAACAGTATTCTGGTAAACTTTGTCTACTTAGGCACAGAAATAACCAGCAATTGGGTTTGGCGATAATCATGCTCAAGAATTAAATTAGAAGGAAATCCCTCTTTTGCGAATAACGAAATTCAAATAAATTTTAATAATTAGAAAGTCCCGGTTCATGTTCATTTGTATGGCGCGAAAAAACGGATGAAAAATCTTTTTGGAGTTTTAAAGCGAAAAATACTTCATAAGATACTTCGACCTATTAGATTTGGTCTCGTATAAATCCAAAGCAATTTGATGAGGTTAATATAGTCCAGCGTATAAAATATCAGCGGCTGCAATGGGCGATTTATGTACATGGGCATGATTTACATGGGACTCAAACTTTTTGGTGGAAGACGTGATAGAGGACGAGAGAGTACGCATTCAAATGCGAAAAATCTCTAGAGAGGACTCTGCGCACTTGGCTGTAACAACAACTGCCACAAAAATTCACATCAGCTGGTACATCTATCTTAGTGTGGCCATATAAATGAATTTGGTCTCCAAAACGACTTGAAGGCAGAGTTCGCAAGAAGTGATCCCTTTTTGGCATGTATGAGAAAAAAACCAATAACCCACAGACACGATGCGAAACTGCTGCGAAACTGTTTACTCGACTTGATCTTCGCTCAACCAAGGAGCGTTTTGAGTAGCTTTCTCTCTATTCATGTGTTCACTCAAGACCCTTCGCTGTGTAAAAAATCGCCAAAAAGTCTTTTGTACATGTAAGTGTGTTGCGTTTATGGATGAGGAAACAGCAAGTATGTATGAGTGTATGCCTATTCCTATCTCCCTTCATCTACCATGCTTTGTCTGTGATGAAATATTTAAAGCAACAACATGTGGGAAATGTAACTACAACAAAAAAGACGCTTTGCTCGTTTTGCTCAGTTACTAACTCTCAGTAGCTGAGCAACGAACAACTCTGTTCGATTTGAGCGGTGATATTGATAGTCGGAATTAAAAAAAAAAATCATCCGAAGTTATAGGGTTAAACAAGAGCTATCCTTATCGGCCCGAATTTCAATACAAGAACAAATCTATTTTGTTGGCTTCAAGCAAAGAACGCTACATTCAAGAGTGCTGGACTTCGAAATACCCTGTAACCGTTTGAACTTAATTTTATATGGGGTTATATTTCTATCTTGGTCCTTGGTGGATATTTTATTAAAATTATTAAAAGATTCATGAAATTTGATGTTGCTACGAAAGATATCAATCAACCAAAAATATTTAATTCAAAAACCAAGAAAGGATGGACAGATTTGTATGTGGGATATCTCTCTAGTGGTCCGATGTCGACCTATGGAATTCTATATCAGGATCTTTGGAAGATACACAAAATAAGCCGTTTAACAATAATAATAAACATTTTCTCATAGGAAAAGCTCAGAACAGGATATGAAATATTCTATAACAATCAAGTAAAACAAATTTTTGCGTTTCTAGCTTAATTTATTTAAAAGAAAACTTCACACAGACCTATCCCCGTGTGTATGGCATTTGCCAAACCAAGTGCGGTTGACTACTATATACTTTGCTTCTAACGATTTGTATGAGGGCTATTCCTCCTAGTGGTCCGATCTTGGACTATACCTATGCAAGATACACCAAATTGGACATTTCTAGCTAAATAAACAACAACAACAACAAAATGTTCATACAAAAAGTAAGAAAGGTGGGAAAGAATGGTATCGGGGCTATTCTTTTAGTGGTCTGATCTGGACCTAAATGTAATATTTGATAAGGATTAATTTAAGGTACCTCAAATTTGGTGTTTCTTGGAAAATTAACAACATCAACAAAATCTTTTTATATAAAAACTTAGGATGAGGAGTACGTATGCATGATAAGTGTCAATATCCCCTTAGAGGGGGGTGGTTAGCATGTTTATTGAACACAAGTTATCTGAAAACTTAAAAAAGAATCAAAATATGCAAATTTGAGAGCTCTATCTCTTATAGTATCCAAGATCGCGATTTTCATACGGAAGGCCAGACAGATGGACATGAATATATCTACTCAACTATTGTTGCTGATCAAGATTATATATACTTTATGGGGACTGTCTCACCTCCTTCAGCCTCATATAAACATTTGCTGTACCCTTTTTCCCTATGGGAACAGGTTATAAAAATACAAAACTCATATTTACCTTTAAAAATGATTTGACGAACACCATAGCTCAAAATAATATGGAAAATCCAACAATTGAATGTTATTAAATTTTACAAGGGTAAGTGCCCACTAGAATCTTAAGATGCCATTCAAAAGCACTGAAGCAATTTTTTTTTTTATAGTGTTGGAACCAAAAAATGTTTACATACTCTTAAAGATTATCATTTCAAATTTTGCTACTAAAATACGAAAACTAATTTTCCGCAGATTAATGAGTTAAGGAATTTATAAATTTCGACAGGATTTTTTGTCGATTTTTGTGTAGCATTTAAAGCACCTTACTCCACTGATATTCTGTAAGACTATAAAACCCAACCGATTAGTAAAGATTTTTAAGTAATAGAGACCAAAAAAAAAAAAAAACATTTCATAACTTTACGAATGCACCTTGCACAAGCAAGCCGGCAGGCAGGCATAAGACAATTTGCTATAGCGTAGCAAACAAACTTAAATGCTGACAAACTATATGCAAAGCTCAAACAAATAAGCGCGCGAATACAGGATCTGTGCTGCAAAGGATATATCTATATAGTTTAGTAGTAGGTAAGGGTAGCAGCTGCAGATAGAGCGAAAGAGAGACCGAAGAATGAGAGCGACTGCTCTGCGTGTGTGTATGACTTTTGCTTTTCCTGTGTATTTCAATTTGTTTATTGTCAACAAAAAAAGCGGGTCATGCGCATATGCTGCCTAGGATATATGCTTACCGCGCGCTTTAGGTCTGAAAACGCTTCCAGTCGGCAGTTTATGCCGCTGCTGCTGCTATCAGTAATAGAAATTTGACAGTTGTCTTATCAGCCGCTTATATTGGAAAGCGAACAGCTGTGTAGCACAACATAGGATGTGCTCTTAGAATGGGACATTGAAGCTCTTTGTTTTTATGCTCTTTTAGGACATTCCAGTGTTGCTGCTCTTAGCCTGTTTGGCTTTTAAAGAGCTTCACATACTAGCAGCAGCATCCTCTGCTTATATGAATCTAATTCATTTTCAGTCAGTTAAGTTCCAGCATCAACGGTATCCAGTTCGATAGTCAGGACGTTTATGTGAAAAACGAGAAAAGTGTCGACGACGACGACGACAACAACGACGCGTATAGCACACACACTCGGCGCGCGCTTTCCCAAAGCCCCCAAAGGGGCGAAAAACGGCAAAAACTGCAGACACTGAATTTTCCTTGCGTTTTCCGTTTATTTTTTTCCTTCTGTTGTTGTTTGTTTGGCACTGCGAAAAATTTATTTATAAAACTATAATAAAGAAAAGCGTTGTGAACGAAAAAAAAAAGAAATATAAAACCGTGTAAAAATGGAATACAGTAAAAAGCAACGACGAGCTGCTTTGAAGTGATGCGCGAAAATTCGCTTACGACAAAAATAAAAATCGCGCAGCGTTGTGCTGTGCTGTGTTGAGCTGAGCTGAGCTGCTGACGGGTTTCGTTTTTTTTTTTTTTTAGTTGTTTTTTTTTATTTTTGTTTTTGGCAGCAACGAATATCGATTGGTGGCCTTGCATAAGTCCAGAGATTAGTATACGCACTGTTGGAGGAATAACAGCAGCGCCAGCAGCAGCATCATCATCATCATCCGCAGCAGCGACAGCGGCGTGTTGGCGTAAGCGCGTCGACAAATTTTCCGAAAGAAGCCAGCAGCAGCAGCAGCAGCGACACTAACTAAATGTTTTCAAAAGCAATTATTAATCAAGGCACAACTGCGAGTGTTAGGAGCAGACAACAACTCAAACAACAGACAACGAAGTTTGTACAATTAAGTAGAAAATATAAAAGCAATTTTAATACAGTGCTATAGCAGCGGGTATATATTCGTATATATGTGTATATGTTTGTAGGCATGTATAACTGACAGACGGACAGACGGACTGACGCACAGATATAGCAATCAACGAATCACATAAATATTCACACACAAACACACACACACACACATATAGTCAGTCAGAGTCAGAGCAATAGATTTTCGACCAAAGAAGTGTAGGAGCAGTTGAAAGGCCAACGCGCTGTTTGTATTAGAAAAGCAACGAGGACGACGACAGCGACAGCGACTGCAAAGGAGCAGCTTTAGCAGTCGAACAGCACGCTAAAAATGGATATAGCACTAAGGCGTACTGGCACTGGCAGCAGCAGCAGCAGCAGTGGTAAGTCCTTGGATATGTCACTAACATGACAGCTCAAAGACAAAAACAGGAGCCGTTCAAAGCACGCATGAAAGTAGGCTACTCCAATGTTAAGAGGCGCTGAAATTTATATGATTTATAAGTGCATAGAATACCAAGCATGCTTCATATAACCTTCTCCTTAAATACTTTATTTTGGTTACTATCGAGTGATCGACCTATATGTTGCGAAGATAGTTATTCCCTGAGTTAAAATTTTTTATATTCCGGATCAGCTTCACAAGACTAGAGGTAATACTTATGGCTAACCTTTTATATTCATAAACAACTTATAGTTATTTCTGTAATTTTAACACTAGAAGGTATAGCTTCATTTGGTCCCGATTACATTATTTTAAAGTACGAGTTTGGTTGGATAGGTCATTGGCTGTTTGAATTTCCTGCGCAGTAAATTGGTAACATGGAAGACTGCTCCCGTTAACTGTCATCTATAAATAGATTATTGTTGTATTGTGAGAAAGCTGCGCCATTTAGTTTGTATTTGGGAGCTATTGAAACCAGAGAACTTTGTAAAAAATTTTCACCGAAACCAGCAAAAGGCATCATAAATTCTTTGAGGACTCTGCACCATAAATTGCAAAGGTTAAGAAATTATTTACAGAGTTCCTTTGTTGTCGTAACAGCACAATATAGGTTCCTGTCGGTCGATAAAATCCATCTCACCTGAGTGGGTATATCATATTTTACATGAATATTTAGACCTAAGAAGTTTTTCCACCATTTCGTTATCATAGACGAAACATACATCACACAAGAATACCAAGGTGGGTCCGTTAACCAACAAAGTAATGTTAATGATGAGGTTGGCTAAAGTAAATTACCTAAAAAAGAGTAAAACACGATTACCGGCTAATATTATTGAGAGCTTTCGACAGACAGAATTGATATAGATTTAGAAGTAGTAACTACCACATTTGGTGAAGAAGACAATGAACGTCTGGACACGTGTGTACTCACCATGGAATAAATCCCTAAATTTGGGTTTTCCATTCGATATAATCTTCTTATTGAGCACCCTCAACCCCAAAGATTACTATTTGTTGTTTCCAAACCTGAAAAAATGTAGGTCGAATGAGAAGGTCATCACTGAGACGAACGCATATTTAGAGGGCCTTTAGGAATCCTATTATTTGGAAGGAATAAAAAAATTGGGAAAATGCTGGACTGAATGTATTAAGCTGAAAGAAGACTGTGTTGGGAAATGGAATGCTTAGCCCATCTTCTAGTCCCTCAGTTATCAAAAACTTCCGTGGAACCAAAGATGAAAATCGTCTTTCAGTACCATATTCCCAACATTAAAAAAAAAACGAGGCTTTGATAGAATTGAGCATTTAATACCCACTTCGCAATGTTTCATATTGTATACTTAGCCGTTATAAACAAATCTAGAATCTGTCTGTCTCAAATCGGTCTGTCTCTAAATATGAACTGGACATACCCACTTTAGATGAAATGCTATATATACACCTTGTCCATAAATTATCGGTAGCACCCTAACTACTACCCGGGAGATACTCTTTAAGCAGTTACTGATACTTTCTTGGCATTGTGTAAAGTTTCAAGTTATTATATCCCATAATGAAAAAGTTTTTTTATGTAAAAGCACAAAAATTAGTGGTGGACTTGTATTGGGGCTAACCCTATTGAGGTCTTTTACAATAACATGTATGTGAAACGTCCCAACATAAGCAGCCATCAAGTTAAATTTTAGGCTGATATGACCCAAAACAAAATGAGATATAATTAATTAATTAATTGACTTCAATAAAAATAAATCTAACTGATCAATGTTATCTGGATGTTTTAGTACTAAGTGACCCAAAACCGCAACAACTAGACTAGACATGGCTATAATAAATTTATATTCTTTATGTACGCGTAATCATTGATGCCTCCTTTAATGCGTTACAAAGTTTCACAGAAACTGATGAATGATGTAATTTTTTGTTAAACATCAAAATTTATTCCGAACAAGTAATCTGTTCTAGAAGTTCCTGGCATTTGAAGAAGCAGTCTAAAAAAAGAAATAGATGGATGATGCCACGAACTTCGGTGTACATGACACCAAATGTAAAAAAGATTCTTGATTAGTTTGTGTGCCGTTATAATTGGTATTTCATTCTAAAAAAAATGGATATTTTATAAAATGGTGGATGTCTCGAAAAAAAATTAAAAGAATTTTATGTTCGATCCCAACTCATTTCAAGCCAAATTTCGAAAAAGACGCCGTTGAAGCTTAAGTGTTCACTATAGGTTCAATTCAAAAAAGGTCACTAAACTGGGCTAAGCTACGAAATCATGCGAGATTTTAAAAGATCTTTTTAAGAATATGTTTCCCAACGTTCAATGTGTTGGTATATGGAAAAAAATTGATTTTATTTCTTTTCTAGAGGAGATCTAGCCCTAAAAGATGTCATGCAACCGCTTTTTATATGAATGTGAAAAGTACAACCATGAGAAGTAACCATCTAAATATGATATTAACTGTACTAAATATTTTGTTCATACAGAAACCAAAAAAATAGGTGATGGGTTTGTATGGAGACCTCCAAAATGGGAGATGCCAATTAACACATGTATGTGTGAAGCAGTTTGTATGGGGCTCCCCGTAAAAGTTAGATGGAACACTGGTAAAAACGTAAAGTAGCTAAGTCTGTACCACGATATTTGGCAAAACCAAGAACAAAAGCTGTAGTGGAGTGTGTTCGACCTTAAAATAGCCTTTTCCCCCTTAAACCATAGATTTGTATTTTTACTATAAACCGATGTGAATCTAAGTGATGTGATTTAATATGATTTACGGAATAAACGCCAAATTAGGCTTTTCTTAGTAAAAAAAAAAAATATATAAATTTCGTACATAAAAATGGGGGAAAAGGTTTATAGTGGAGTTGAGACGTTCATTTAATAAACTTTATTTGAAGATAGAATAGAAGGATCTAAAGGCTCTTTCTCTTATAGTTCCAAGACAGTTTTCGAATTAGAAGTGTACTATTCATAAAATAAATTTTACAGTCAGTTATATATTGTTCGGTAGCTGCGTGATGCCACGCTCATAGATTGTTGGGATATTGGTTTAAAAGAAATTTCTTGGGAGGTCCAATAAAATTCATAATATTCTGCAGGAAGTGGAATACATGATGAATCGAACTGTACATTTAAGCCAAGTTGCACTAATTTTTACTGAGTTTTCAAAGAAGTGTGTAATTTTGGGTTGTAATAATCGATCACCATACCTTTTCGATTCATCAATTCTCCGTATTTCTCGTCATTGGCTTAGTTAGAAGCAGTACTTTTCCGAATTTAATTTAATGTTGACAGTACCTCATAAAAAATAAATCCATAATTCCAGCCCCGTCAAAAAGGCAGCATAACCTTCCCTGGGTGTAAACCGAATCTTCCGATTCGGTCTTTTATGAAAGCAGCTCCAGAAAAAAATTGTGAATGATATGAGAAAATATTACGGAATATTGTATTCCTTGAACTCTTAAAAAATTCTTTACCGAAAAATTTGTTTTTGAGATTCCTACAAATGTTTCGTTTCGTAAAACTTTTTGCGACGATGATAGAATCGACATTTGGCAGGAAATCCCGTGAACCAAACCCAGAACCAAGATATATGTATGGATATGTTGATATGGCTATCGATATAAAAAATATGTGTATTATAATCCTGCGAAGCATATTCGAATTTTTAATTATTATTCAATAAATTCTTGTAAAATCTTGTAAAAAATAGTTGTGATTCCAAGCATGTCCAAGAATTCGCCTTTAAAATTTAATGTATAACTCGGAAAATTCTTATGAATCATCAATTCGCAGATTCCAAAAATAATCTATTTCCCACAAATTTTTACCTAGGAAATGGTATAAAATGGCTCAGACTATGCCTTAGCACACCAAAGGCGAATGGTAGATCCAATAAAAGATGCTTCTTAGTGACAGCAAAGGGTATATATAAAAGACAAATAGCCGTATTATGAACTCGTTTGGGTGTTCTATAGTTTATAGCCTTCGATTTACGGGTTTCCATATATACAATAGACGAACAGACGAACATAGCTATATCGACTTAATTTTTAATGCTGATCAAGAATATATTTTTATGCTTTATGTCAACCACCCATGTCTACTTCCTGTGCACAAGCTTAGTATACCCTTGACTATCCAAGGCAATAATTCTATTAATTTTTAATTAAAAAACTTGTATTTAATATTTGTATTAAGCCACATAAATGTCTTCACTGAAAAGGCGCCAAATTCATGCTTGCCCAACTCCAGCACTGCATGGACAGACTGAAAGACAGACTGACAGACAAACAGACATTAAAACTTGGAGCAAAACGTAACTTTGATATGTTTGAAATTAGAAAATACTTATTTATATTTAGTACTCTCTGCTGATGTTTCTAACAAAAGTAATAGAAAAAGGAAGCGTAATCAACAAGCTCACTAATACACGTACATTTATATTTACAGGCTTGCATCATGCTGTCTCTTTGGGTAACATTGAGGTCTCATCAAAGGTAAGTGGCAAGGATGTGTTTGTACATGTATGTAGAATGTATCTACAAGCAAACAGTACCAATCTACAACCGAATTGCATGTAGTGCTGTGACCCGCTTTGCAGCAGAACAACATTAGCTAACCTCCTTCTCAACACCTCCTGCTTCTCCGCGTTGTCATCATCCTCATTGCAACGCCATTCATTTGCGCTCTTTTTCGGTATATTTTGTATTTAGCCTACTTACTCGACGCACACAGATCGTAGCTATGATTCTGAGGATGAGAATATGGGCCGCCGTCGATTACGTCATACGCTTTCCACCGAATTACATCCGCGCACATCTGTCTATTCACGCGGCGATATACGCGAGCAGGTGAGCGTATTGGGATTTGCACGGCTTTATGCATTTCTAATGAATGCGCTAATTTTTGTAATTTCTGTTTTTACATTTTCTATGGGTTCATTGGCTTTTATCTGTTGGTTGGTTGGTTGGTTGGCTGCCTGCAGTACTGTTTAACGGATCGTCAGCTGAATAGCATCGAGCGTCCTCGGAGAGAAGGTTTTTTTGGTTGCCTTTCACGTCGCAGCACACAGCAATCCTTTCTTGGCGGCTGTGTTGGACGTCGTGTACCTTCGGATGAGAATTTGGCGGCATATGCGCCATTTCAAAAGTATCCACGGTGAGTTGTGGCAGAGAATTGTGAAAATGCAATTGTAATGCAAACAGAAAGGATAGTGAAAGGACAATTGTTAAGGCTTAGAAAAATATGCTTTCCCAAATTGTAAAAAATGAAAAAAGTAAAAAAGAGAAAGCAGTAAGAAACACCTTGAAACAATTAAAAGACAAAAGAAAAAAAAGTTGTAACTTTGATTTACCCTAAATCATTTATTTGAACACAAAGAAAGTTTTTGTCAATAAGATGCGGGCGTAATAAAAAATATTTCACCACAAAACGATTTTCAGCAGACTTAGAAAAATAAAATTTCGTTGAAAGCTTTTCGCAGAAAATAGCCCATTAGCATAAATTTCTCTTAAAATTAATTAAAACCTCCCAACAAAAGCTGCCGTCTCGTCTGTCTGCTCTTCTGTTAATGTATGAAATTAGTTGTTTAAGAAAAGGATTTTAATATTTAATTGTGTAATTAGAAAATATGTCCCATGTTGCATGAAAATTCTGCAGCATAAATTAATACGATTCGAGCAAACTGATTGCTTGTAGACTCATTTTCCACCAATTACTTTCTATGCGATTGCTCTAAGTGCGACAATTATTAGGGAACTGTCCCAAGGCTGTCCCTTCCTCAATTTGAGGTATATAGTATATAGATACGGAATATAGATTCTATATCTCAAGTAACTCTCATACTTAGTAAAAATAAGCTCATATTCCCATTTCATAAAAATTACATAAGGCAAAAGTGAGCTCCATAGGATTAAAAAAAAATCTGGAAAATTATTAAAATAATGAATTGGTTGAAGATTTCTAAAGGAGAAAACTAGAACAATTACGTATTATATCATTGGTTTTGGGATCGCTATTTACGAATCCGATATCAATTTCTGAAAATTCAAAATGGCTAGATTAGTTCTTCTCGCTACATTCATGGGGCTATTCCTGGGCTCAGCAAAGAGTGAGAACCCTGAAATAAATTTTTTCTTCTTCCAACACACAATATTTGCGGTTTTCAATTTTCGAAATCTGACTTCATATTTACAATCAGTGATTCCAAAAACTTCCGATTATTAAGTATCAAGCAAACCGATTGATTTTTTAATTTTATGGTCGGCCTTATTGGATCCGCCATTTATAATTTTCAAAAAATGACATCGGATTGGTATACGGTTACCCCAAAAACTACCGAGTAACAAGTTTTCACTACCGTAAAAATAAAGATATCTTCTAAGAACCTCGCATGAAATAACTCTTAGATAAATTTACTTTTCTGATCCACAACTGATAAAATTGCCATAAGACCCTCAACATATATTATGACCTTCAACCCAAATGATTGCAACAATCCAAATCCATGCAAATGTGACTCTTTTTCGGAATCTTAATTCTATTCTCAGAGTCGTTTCATACGTTCCTGAGGATTATAATTACACTGAAAGAACGCCATAATAACAAAGTCCATGTCGTTGCTTTCAAAGGGGTGTAGCAAACCTGAAGAGCGAAAGAAGTGCAGAAAATAAATACAGAAGTTTCAATACTGAAACAAATAGTGATTAAAATGCAACGATTTTTGTATTGTGGCCGTGAACAGCCATTTTTCCAGTGCATCATTTTTTTCCCGAAGTCTTAGTATTGTGTATCAAATCTTATATTCTAAATTAAGTAATTAATTGGAAGATACGATTAATTGGGTTCTTCTTTTATATGGCGACGAGAGTACGCGTAATTTTCTGAATGTTCTGAATTCGTGTTCAATTAATTATTCTGTAGAGCACTTAAAGAGAGCTTAAAACCAGCAGGAAAAAAATTTCCCCTTATTGCTATTTTTTAAGAAATTTTATTTTTCAAAAAAATGTTTAAAAAAAAATTTTTGCAAAAATTTTTTTTTTAAAAATTTAAACAAAAAATTGTTTAACTAAAAATGTAAACAAAATGTTTTAAAAAAAATTTAAAAATTTTTTTAAAAAAAAATTTAAAAAGATATTTTCGGAAAAAAAATTTTTTTTTTGTTTTTTCTAGTTTACAAATCTGAACCGTGAACAAAATTTGTTTCAAAAAAATAATTTCGAAAATATTTTTTTTGTTTTATTTATTTTTTTTTTTCCTTGGTAATGGGTTTGAATATGAAAATAACGCATTATTGCTAAGTAAACCATTTCGAAGTTGAAAAAAATTATTATAAAATTATGAAAAAATTATTATTATTGAGCGGATATTTGGCCACCGAACTTTAGTTGTAGGGTAATAAGAAATAATAGAGTCAAGCGATGAATTCAACATCGACCCAATACAAACATATTTCTCATTCTCAGTTTTTAAATGAATAATTATGAGTATGAATAGAAATCCGAAATTTGTTCTACTTTACTTTAATTCTTTTAAAAAATATATTTAGGAACAGATCGGACCGCTCAAAGGGATAGTTTCCGTCCCAATTCTAACCCACTTTCAGGGTTTTTGTATGAAAATAACTTTTTTTTTTTTTACTGTTGTTAATTCAACTAAAAATAAAATATTTCATTAGGATACAAATTAGACTACTAAAAGGAGTGGCGCTCCTACAAAAAATGATGTCCATATAGATAAGCGCCCTCTATCTGGCTATGAACAACAACAACTTGAAGACAGTAAAAGATAGAATCTTAAAGTTTAAATATTTAATGTCCCTTTTTCCTTCTTCAGCTAGCTAATGTTTAATGAATATACCAAACCCTCTCAGAACATAGACAACTTTTTGAAAAAACTTGAGGAACTGTTGCTCCACCCCCATAAAAGTGAAAACAAATTTTCCATATATTTGTATTGATTTGAGGTACAGAGATAGTTTGGATATGTTGATGGGAGAGGTAGAAGAAACCCAGATAAGTTTGGTCTAAAACGGAGCGGGGTATCACCGCTGCCCATATTAGTCATAAACAAAATTAGTCATATCTTCGAATCTAGTTGAGGTGCAGAGATGATATTTGGAGTACACGTTAATGAGATATGGAGAAGTAACCATGATAACTTTGGAAGAGACGATGCCCCGCTCCACATATAAGCGGTAAAGAAAATTCTTTATATAGCTTTACATCCAATTAAGATACAGAGTTGAAATTTGTATAGTATATGTTATTGGAATGGGGAGATGTATTAAGTTTCGTCAAAATCGATGCGCTGCTTCCATATAAGCCATAAACAAAATTCGTCATATCTTTCCAGCCATTTGAGGTGCTGGATTGAAATTTGGAATTGGGATTGGGATTGGGAGTAGTCTTAAGTTTCGTGAGGGTGAATATCGAAATCCCACAACCCACACCCAAACCAACCACCCCCTCCCTCCCCTTAAGCTACGTAAAATTAATAAAATCTTTGCATTCCTTTGAGTTACACGATAAGATTTAGTATAAATGGAAAAGTGTATGTCAATATTGAAGATTACAGCGAACAGATGTTAATTAATACTTTTACGTTGTCATGTCAAATTTTTTTACCCAACCCACTACTTCCGGTGACGCTTCAAAATGACAGAATACATATATATTCTAGCTTCTCGATCTATCATTTTTTCTGCTTTATTCAAATAATTTGACATTAATGCCTCATTATTTTTTTATCGCATTCCACAGCTATCAAAACAATTATGACAATGACAAATCGCTAGCACAGCAGCAGCAAAACGATACGGATAGTTCCTATTTTCGACGTCAGCCTGCATCGATTCTTAGTACAGGCAGCGCTAAGATGTTAAACGAACCGGATCTAAGTGGACGCTATACATGGGTAGGCAGCAACTCTATAGCAAATAATAATGCTGAACAGATAAACATCTTGCCCGGTGAACTAAGGTAAGCAGCATAAACCCCAACGGCTAAATGGGAAAAGACAAAATGTCTAATATACAACACATCATTAGCTTTCAAACTGCACTCATTATATAAATAAAAAAAAAAAGAACTAACTAACTAAACTTTAATAAAAACGAAAAATCGCTTTAGTACTACATAAATCATAAATAACTAAACTAAAACCAGCTATTCTAACAAACGCATTAAACATCTTCATTTGTAGCAACAAAATATCAAAAAAAAAAAAAAAAAAAATAGATGCTTGCCTTAATACTATTGTATCCTTCATAGTTCATATGCATATGTAGCTTGCCTGCTCTAGCTCTATACTACTAATGCCGCTCTACTAATACTACTACTACTACCACTACTCTATACAATACTAATCTATATGCTCCGCTAAATTTCGCTACGCTCGTACATCCTTCAGCTTTCTAATCGTGCCTTTGCAACTCGTACATATACTCGTATACAAATTGCTTGTTCAACTGGCATACTTTCTATAGAACGCATTAAAACAAAAAGCCACAAAAAAAAAAAAAAATAAATACCAAACTATCTCTTACTATCCGAGTGCAATATGCAGTAAAACTTTTTATGTACTATATGTTTCATTGTTCATTCACCTATTTCCGACAAAAAAAAAAACAATCAACAACAAAAATAATTAAAATATTACGAAAACTAAAACCAAAAACAAGGAATACTTGTTGTACAGCACCAAATGAATCCTTTTACCAGGATGTCTTACTGCGGAATTATTGTCTAGAGCTATATACTCAAAAACATTTCAATCAAATCGCTAATATAAATGTTTGGTATGTAATGATTCAATTAAACGTTTTCAGTTTTCTGTGCACGTGCGTTATGAAAATTTTTTAGTTTCAACCAAAAAACTTAGCCTACAACATACAAAAACTAATGAGAAATTTTAAAAATATTTTACAGCTCGTATCACTGCCCAACATATGTTGGAACAACTGTTATACCACCGCTGCAGCAGCAACAGGGGCCAGGCACAAATCCAAGGTAAGTTTCACATTATACTAAATCGACCTTTAAGAAAACTTTTGCTTTAACTTTGCAGAACTAAACACGTCAGTTTTGCACGTTCACATACGCTGACTTCCTTCGACAATGTCAATGCCGGCTTTCGTTCCTCAGGACGCATGAAGAGCGCCAGCAGTCAGGAGCGTTTAATTGGCGGCAAAAAACCTATTATTGCAACCGGTTCATTGTATGAGACTATACCTCTGCAACAGAGCGCCACATTTCCGAAGGCAATGATTGCCACAGCACCGCTTAATATGCATCAACAGTGCATACATGCTCCAGTTCATACACATCAGCATCATCATGCACCGATTCATATACATCAGCCACTGCCAGGTGAGTGAAAATCAAGCGAGTATAACTTAAAAAGTAATAAAGTGTGCAAATTTGTTGGTACTTCGAGCCGGATGCTTTAAAATAGGCATAATGTTTTAGCATTAATTATATATGTTTTGTTCTTCGAGCCGGACTGAAAATTATTTGTTGTTTTAAATAGAGAGTAGGCATTTAGCATAAAATATACAAAATTGGTACTTCGAGCCGGATAGAAATATTGTTTGTTAATTTAAATAAAAGCGTAGAGCTTTAATATCAAATATGAAAACACGTTCTTCGGTGTGAATGCCAAATTATTGGTTGATTGGTTTAAAAAATTATACAAATAAGAAATAAATATTTAGATTCATATATGTAAAACTGGTACTTCGAGACGGATAGAAAATTCTTTTTTGATTTAAATAGAAAGAATTTAGTGTCAAAGATGTTAAATTCTTACTTCGACCCATATGCGAAATTTTTGGTTGATTGGTAGTAATAAGCAATGAGTAAGTATATAATATATAATATTGGTACTTTAAGCCGGATAAAAAATAGTTGATTGATTGGTTCAAAAAAAGAATAAGGATGTAGTAACAATTTTTTAAATTGGTACTTCGAGCCGGATAGAACATTTTATAAAAAGTAAGAACTTAGTATTTATATACAATTCGAGCCGGATAGAACATTGCATAAAAAGTAAGGACTTAGTATTAAATTGGTACTTCGAGCCGGATAGAAAATTGTAAAAAGAGTAAGAACTTAGTATCAAATATATACAATTCGAGCCGGATAGAACATTACATAAAGAGTAAGGACTTAGTAATTGTTGGTTGAAATTTTTAAATAAGTGTAATTAAATCAAGAATATTCATTTTTTTCTACTTCTAGACGGATACAAATTTTTTGTTATTGATTGATTTAAAAAAAGAAATAAGGATTTAGAATCAAGTATTTAAAATGAATCGTATACCAAATTGTTTGTTGATTCATTTAAATAAGAAATAAGGATTTAATATAAAAAATAAATAATTGGTACTTCGAGCCGGACACCAGATTGTTTGTTAATTGTTTAAAAATGACATTTTTATTTCACTTTTATGGGGTATGCGGCATAGCCTCCTACGAGTTTGACTCAACTTTACAGGATTATTTCTTCCGATACCCTTTACCTGAATCGATGCAAAAATATGTAGAATTTTGGACAATTTCCGATAGGATTATTTCTTCCGATCGCATTTCCACGTACACTAAATTTCATCCCTGTACCTCAAATTATTTGCCTTTTTGTCCTACTTTTGTTCGTTGATAGGTTTAAATTATTTATTGGTTCTTTGAGCCGGATGACAAATTGTTTGTTGATTTAAAAGGGATATTTTTTAAAATATAAAAAATTTTTAGAACTTCGAGCCGGATACCAATCCAATTGTTAATTGCTTTAAGTAAGAAAAACTAAAACAGTTGAAAACATTTTCGATTTTTCGAGCCGGAAAAAAGGGAAACCTAACAAATATTTTCTTATCAATAGACATTCGAAATCTTTCATACTCAAAATCTCTAAGCCTTTACTTATTTTTTTCATATCCTTTATACGTATAGCATGATAAAGTAAAATAATGGAGTTTCTTAGAAAAACTAAACCCCTAGAAATACTAAACAGCATAACTCTGTTGTGGATACCAGTTTATGCAGGTAAATTACAGAACGAAAAGGGTGATAGCTTAACAACTAAGAGGACAGCCAGTCCCTTTAATTGTCCGCAGTTTTTTAAAGACTTAAACCAGAAACACACAGAGTGCTAATGAACGAGGAAGGCAGAAATTTTCAATGAAGTCATGAAGCATACTTATAGAATGATGTATGTTTTTCTTACCGAACATTGCTGATTTTAAAGACACTTGAAGAAACTTCTTATCAAAAAATGGTAACTGCAGTTTCTGTTTAGAAATGATGAAACTTCGTAACACATCTTAGAAGATTGTCTAGCATTGACCATGACCAGCCCTTAATACAATTTTTAAACGATTCATCAATTCAAATAAGGTTAACAAATTACTCAGTCGTACATCAACCATTTTGATAAGATATAAAATGGAGGTCCAGGCCCTATGCCACACTAGAAGTTCAGTTAGACAGAAGAAGCATAATAAAGAGCTCTTGAAATTAAATATAAATCTTGAATGCAACGTTTCCAAGTGAATTAAGCGGATAACTTGACCAGTTTTTCCATCCAGAACGAATTTAAACTTTTGTTTTGAATGGACTAATAGATGGGACGTTGAAACTCCATTTCCAGTCACGTACTAATTCAAAAACGACCAGCTACTTCACTGCAGAAAAAAAGGGAGAAAGAGAGAAAACTGAAAATGACATATGTATAATATATGTCATAGAT
The DNA here is from genome assembly GCA_035044805.1 of Leucophenga maculata. Lineage (NCBI taxonomy): Eukaryota > Metazoa > Arthropoda > Insecta > Diptera > Drosophilidae > Leucophenga > Leucophenga maculata. Next base: position 109,376 of record JAWNNP010003047.1, read on the forward strand.
GACAGGGCTCTGAGAGCATTCGGTCGTTGCTTAAGGTATCCAAGCGTAGAGAACCATGTTGTTGATGTTTTTCACATTCGAAAGATACCTTGCACCCCAACATTTAATTTGTACTGGATATATTTACATATCAGGATGCGTGAGGGAAATTGTTTTTGGATTAGGATACAACAAATTTGTTGTTTCAAACTAAACAAATTGTTCTTCTTACATAACCACATGAAAAGGGATACATTTGTAAGGATCTACCCCTTCTAGTGGTGCTATATGAATCTTTTTGTCATATTTCATTCGAACTTAGGTAAAGTGCACCAAATTTGGCATATTTTGCTAAAATAACAAGAAAGGCAATATCTTCATAAAGAAGTGGTTGGTTTTTATGGGAACTAAACCCTTAGAGCGGAGTTAGCACATCCAAGAAATACCTTATCAATCTGTAGAGGGAATAGGAGACATTAACTTTGAGGCTTTATATTTTATAGTCTCCAAGCTCTTGTTGATCAACACCAGACAGACGGACATTCCTATATCGACTAGACTTTTAATAGGGCGCCACTTCCTTGAGTAGTGTCACAACCTATTTCAAAACATTCTTCTAACCCCTTTGTCATTAAAGCAGATATTCTCTGTTGAACATCTACCTATGCACATCTCTCTGCTACAATTCAATTCGCCTTCAGGCAACCAATTTAGCATCCTTCTAATGGTTTATTCATATGGCTGACAATCAAAATTGTTTAAGGCGTGAAACTAGTCACTAAACTTCCTTTTACGAGCATTAGTTTCAATTAAGTATTTGACAAGCTTGAGCCATAGTTTTCTTCGAGCTAATGTAGAGAGCAAAAACTTCTTGTACTGGACGTTTCTTGGTACCAAAAAGGTGACACAAATTGTATGTTGCCAATAAAAATTCGAGATTAGGATATCTTTACCTAATTAATGCTGCTGCCATCTTTTAGCAAGCGGTTAAATCTAGATTTATTCCGTTAAAAGAATATATTCACCTAAAATTTCTCTATAATCAAAAAATTTAAAAAAAATGAATGACGCTTCTAGAAGACTTCAGAAAATTTTTTAAATTCTTAAATCTTTCAGATCTTGCAAACAATCGTAAAAATTTGCACTTCAAAGTATTCCACTTAATACAAGTATCTTGACCTCAAGTATGCTATTTGCACTTAAGTATGTACTATTTACCGCAAGTTGCTTAGATTTCACCGAGGATATCTCAAGTAACGAAACCATTCATACTTATATTTAATGTACTTGAAACGTACTTGCGAGTACTTGAGTTAAAACAATGAACATTTAACGTACTTAAAGGCGCTATATGTGGCATAACAAAGATTATGAAGAACTAGTTTTATATTTCAGCTGAATTAAGTGAACTTTTGAGATACTTACGAACTATTTATACACTTAAGTGTACGAAATTCGCTAATTTGTTTCTTTCTTTGAATCCATTTTCAGATAACGTCGTAGGACTGGGTTTACCTACACTCACAGTAATACCGCAACATATACCGTTGCAACAAAGTCCTGAAGTGGTTGTTATCGAGAAGAAATTTCGCAATGCAATGAAAACACAGGCAACACAAACTGGCGATGTGCGTAAAAAGGATGGTTTTGCCAATATACTCGCGCTCAGTCCACGTGCAGTGCATCGTGTTAAGGTAGTCTCACAAGGAGCGCAAACAAATGGACTGCAGAATGGTAAAAAACTGACGAAAAGTCTATCGGAAATACCCAATGGACAGGCTATAGATAAGGAGGTGCAATATGCAGTGCCTTATAGGCGTAGGTAAGTGAAACAAATTATTTTAGTGCAGAATTATAATACACGATTGTTTGTTGCAGTGAACTACTCGATCACGATTATATCTATCGCACACAATCGCAGCAGCAGCAGCATTATGAGCCGATGACATCCATTGGTGTTGGTGTCAGCATACAAACGCCGCTACCACTATCGGATGGACAGAATAATATTATGTACTATACACCACCGCCACCGCTGAATGTGCAGAGTTACTCGCTCATCGATCCCGCACTAGCAGCAGCTAATCGCAAACTTTCAATGCAGATGCGCGCCACTGATGCCAAGAATGCAGAATATGTGAATATGGCAGCACTCAATGATTCCTTTGACTATGAGAGCAATAGCCTACCACGACGCGCCTGCACTTCACATGCGCGCACCGAGAGTGATTACTATTCGAATAGTTTGCCACGACGTGCTGATACGCTGCATGTGCACGATGTCTGCAAACACATCACCGAATGTTCCGAATTGATGACCGACAGTGTGCCCTTGGATTTTACGCGTCCACATTTGCTGCCACCGCCAAGTGAATACTGCAAAGACGACGATGAAGTCGAAGATTATGAAGAGGAGGATGAAGAAGAGCCGCCGCATGAAACGGAAAGCTATAGTTCGGAGGTTTGTGTTGATCCAAATCGACGCATGTCCATGATGCCTATGGTGCCACCGGAACTCGATAATCCCTTTCGACGCGATGATATACGACGACAGTCAATGCCAGTCTATGGGCAAACTGAGAAACTTATTGATGGCTTCGGACCACGTAGCTCATTTCGGGGCCGCGACAAAGTCAGCACATTTACGCATGAACGTGGCGGTGAAGAGAAGGAAATATTTATAGATTTCAAACCACACATCTCACCGAAACCCAGTCCTAAACTGCAGCTAAAACAGCGACGTGCACACAAAGCGGAATTGGCTAAGCAACGACAGGCAGCAGCGGCTGCAGCAGCTGCTGCTGCAGCACAAGCGGCACGACTTATGTCCAAGAGGCTGCATACTGAAATTGAAAAGCGTAGGCCAGAGCCAATACCAAAGCCGCAGCATGTACCCGACGATGAAGCATCCGACTACAATGATGATGATGCCGAAGATTATGAAGATGAAGAGGAACATGAAAACGAAATGGAGGAGGACGAGGACGATGAGGAAGATATGGCAAAGCATTATCCCCTCTATGAAAATATAACACCACAATGTCTTTGCAAGCTACAAAGCGGCACACAGCAAGTGTTGCAGCAGCAAGCGGAGGAGCTTGAAGATGTACGCAATGCTAAACGCGAACAGTTTCGTAAGCGTAGCGTTAGTCTGGATGATGATTATGCAGTTGTTGAAAAGAAACCTGCTGCACGTTTGCCTTCCACACCAGCGAGTCCTTGTCGTGAAGAGCTGCTGGCAAATGTCTCAACTTATCCCTCCTCGGATTCGTTAGCTAATGATAATACGCGTGATCATTCCGATGGTATTTGGAATGAATCACAGGTAACTGTACTCACTGCTGAACAGCGTGATATTTCGGATACTTCTTATAGCTCCAATTTGCTGCTGACACCATCGTCGAAACGTAAGAATTTGCTGCTACAGCATCAGCAACGTAGCTCCATTGATACCGATGTTTTGGACTTTGAGGAACAGGTGAGCGCATAACTGAAAATAAAAACTTTTACCAAACTTGATTTGGGTTTACTGAAAACGAAGATATCGCGCTCAAAGTGGCCTTATGTTTGTGATAAAATTTTTACCGAAAAGTTTAATGTGATGAAAGGAATTTATGATGAGAATAGTCTATCCTGTGTAATTTCCTTCCGTTAGATCTGTGTTGCTGTCCTCGGCCAGCTCGCTGTGGAGAACCAGGTATGCATCCTATAGATTCGCGCTTCCGACCCGAATACTCATGTGACGTAGCCACTTTTGTCACTTGTGGTTGCAGGTTCCACTTCCACTCTCTACTTCTTCTTTTGGCAGAGCTTCCATCTCTAGCAATAGTGTCAGGTCACTTTCACTTGACTATTACTAAGAGCTAAGTGCTCCAGACTTTCTTTTTAGTGATAATGAAACCTTGAGTTGAATCTCTGGTCATGTTCTCCTCTTGTCTTATTACCAGCAGCTATATATATCCTATCCTCTAGATCAGAGGGATCCGAAGAATCTTTCCTCTCATTCTAAAGCCGGAACGGTATGTCCTTGCCCTCAATCTCCTCCTTTGATTAATTTTGCTAAGAGTGTCCACCCTTTTTAATTGCAGACGAAGACTTTTATATAATCCTGTAGCAGATGTGTACAGTGTTTTGATGCACTACCTCAAGAGCATCTATTGGCAATGCATTCTTTGCTCATATTCGTTGAGTCCTGTGTCCTTTGGGTGCATGGATGTTCTATTGTATCATCTGGAAATCGTGTTTCTGTATTTGGTCTACCGTAATTGATGCTGTAAACTACACGGTTTAGCTTCACTAGGTGTTTTGGTTTACGATCATATCTAAGTAGGTAACGAAGGATCCAGCTGCTGTAAGTGGGATGGCTGTCAGTTCAGTGGCATTCGTTTTCGAGCTAAAAGGTTCGTTCTCGATCTCTCGGAATCTCTTCATAGCGTTTAGTGCTGCTGTCAATTTTCTTTGTGGAATGGGAGCTTCATTGCTTCATAGATCTTTAACGAATGGGTTCTTATTCACGATTTCGATTTGAAAGAAATTTTCTTAATCTTTATCGATTTAGAAGATTTGTTACTGGTGATATTTCTATTACAACTTTATCCGCCTGTGCTCAATGGACCAACAAGTTTAAAGATTCTTCCATGATTCCAATATGATCCTGTTACATTGAGCGCGATATCTCTATTTCCAATGGACATAATGTCAGTCTGAAAAAAATTAACCTTAAAGCTGGTCCTTACTACGAGGCGCCACTATCTTCATTGAACACATCCTAACACTTTTAACCAAAAAAAAAAAAAAAATATTCTATCTTTCTTTTAGAGTCCCACCTATGGCATGCAAACGCTACCGAAAATAATCAAAACTCCAACAACACCATTGGAACGTGTGCCGAAGACCTCGCTTACATTACCGCCTACAATGCCGATTATAACGCCCTCGATTGCAGTAACACCAAGCAGTATCAGCACGCAAACGCTGCCGGAATGCGTGCAGCTGGAACATATAATTTGTTCGCCTACACCGAAGCGTGTGTTGCCCGCCAGAACAGCTATACCCACAGAAGCTAGAAAACCAGATGCTAACGCCTATATGCCAAGCCAGAAACATCGGTAAAGTATTTTGAACTGTTTCAAGATGGTTTTACCAAACTTCTATGTCATTTTAGACTCTCCGATGCTTCGAATAATTTCTTTACTGCAACCGAGAATGCCAAAAGTGCTGATATATCCGAATGTAGTACCAACACAGATGAATATGCGACATGCACCGATACCTCAAAACGTACACCAGGTATTAAGACACCGCCGACCACAACAAGTTCATCGTCAACGACACAAGTACCAGGTTTGCTAATAAATGAGTACTTCATACAGTAAACTCGTTTGCTACTTAATTGAGTGTGTAAATCTCAGTGTAGACAAGTCGTACTTATAGCTGTCGCCCATCTTATAACATATGTCCTTAAATACCACTAAAATATTTAACAAATCGTGGCTATTATCGTTCATATTCACTGCAAAGGCACACTACACCCAATACACACACACACACACACTCCCACATGCACACATTAAATATGTAATTGTTATGTGCAAAGCTCAAAGTATCCTTCAAATGTATGAATGAATCAAATCTAGTTTATACTTAGTACCTATACCCAACTACAGTCATATATCTATTTATATAAGTATTTGGTATTTGTTGTTGTTGCTTGACGAACGCTTGCCATGTGCGCCACATGAAAAAATTAACAAAACCATAAACGCTTTTGATGTCCTGCAAGCCAGCTACAACATTTTATTAAACATAATTTCTTCTCTGCTTTCATTTAGTCTCCACGCAGAGCTCTCAACTCGAAAAGACACAAGCTGGCTCATCCTTCGAAAGCGCCTCTTCACTCTACTCTATACGTGGCGATATGCTCACTGAGGAGATACTACAGCATGATGATCGTCAATTGAAGCAAAAAGCCGAGTCGCTGACACATCTGAAATCGCCTATGGGTTCTGCTGCCGAGCTAACCAAAAAGTCACCATCACATTCCATCAGCAGCACTTCCTCCGGCAGTTACAATATGATTGCACAGGCGGCTATCAAGTCACCAGCCAAGGAACTTGAACCCAAAACTGTGCAAAGTACACAGTTACAGAGCAAGGTGAGCTCAAGCGCTGCCACCAGCACTAGCACTAGTAAGGCAATGGTGGAGATGAAGCCCAAGATTAAGCCGGAATCCATATCGGATGATGAACGCAGTGAGATACGCTACTCTTCCTCTGGCTATTATGAGAGCCCACATGACGACGATGATGTTACAACATCAAATGCTGCAGCAAGCAATAAACAACGACGACATCGTATCGAGGAGGACAGAAAACGTCGTAAGACAACCATGAAACTTGATATTGAAAAGGAAAATTTACGCGCTTTGACTAGTCCCATTAAAAAACCCATACAACAGCAGCAAGCGCAGCAGGGTGTTGCCACACAAACTACTACGACAAAAGAACACTCATCTGAACAGCTATCAACAGCAGCAGGCGCAGTGCTGGAAAATGTAAGTCCCAGTAAAATAAAACGTTTCCGTCCGAAAATACGACGACAATTGCGTAAAAGTTCACGCGATGAAAGCGCAGCAAGGCAAAAGGTCAAACCCAGCAGCAGCAGCAGTGCATATGCTTTACCACCAACTGCGAATGCGGTTGGTGGCGATACGGAGATGTTGCTAGATGCTAGCATGACAGTAAAAGCCGAACCAATACCACAAACGCAAACACTGCCGACCATTGCAAAGGATGTTAAGGAAATACCAGCAACACAAACACTGACAACGCCCACGGCTGTCAAACAACCAACCGCAGCACCAGTTTCACCTAAGCCAGCGCCTAAGATTGCCGCTGCTATTGCAGCACCAACAGTGGTACCAACCGTGAAGTCTGCCTCAGAAGTTTGTCAACTAAAAGCAAAATCTGTGGAAAGTTTACGTTCCGTTTCACCAGGTTCGGATAGCGTATTCTATAGCGAAGCGGATGCTGCTAATACCGGTGATCAGCATAGTCATTGCTATCACTGTGGCAAAGAGATGGAGGGTAAACATTCTACTGTCAGTGAATTGGGTGGTGATTCTGTGGAATCATTGCCATTCATTGAGCAGGAAGTGGACATAGTAAAGCCACCATCCGATTTTGCAGACTCACCGGTAACGACGAAGACAACGCAACGTTTGTACAAGAAAATGGATAAACGCTTTCGTTCCGAGGAGCGTTACCATGGTGAACGTGGCAGGCACTATAAGAGTCGGCAGGAGAATATAAGAGCGAAGGTAAATACTTTGGTATTTAAAGTTAACAAAATATTTACATATTCACAAAACTACTCTCAGAGCGAGGAACGTGGACGCGAACCTAGCATACAGAGTACTACACATCTGCTACGTCCTGCCGGTTCCAGTCCTTGTGTCTTACCCGATATAAGCACAGAACAGACGCAAAATATCATTTATCGTGGACATTATGATGCAGGACGTTATGCAAGACTAACCGATGCAGATGTCTGGACGCAGCTAGATCATCAAATCTTTGGTAGGTATTGAGTTGTTTTGCCGGAAGATTGTATACTACATATGTTCTCAACTTTTACAGATCGCAGTCGTGAACGTCGTGCTTCTACCGAGTCAGAAAAAAGCTTTCATGCCAAGTATCAGGTCATACTACATCGTTTGGTGCAACGACGCTGTACACTGGAGATGTATCATCGCCAGAAGACTAACAGTTTTAGTAAGTTTGATTGAAGTCAGTATTTACTAAGGAGTGTATTGATTAGAATGTTCAGATATAAGATTTCGATTATTTGAAGGTGCATCATATTTGTAGCCTCCTAACAATTCAGTCAGTGAGGTATGATAGATAAATTTATCATTGAAAACATGATGATGCATCGCTCTCCAGAATAAAAGTTCTTAATTTTGAAGAAAAAAAAAACGGCACAAACGTATTATAAAGCAAATAATGTAGACCATGAAAATCCTCTAACCCCAAAAATTTATCAAAAATGCTGACAAAATCGAATTGGTCTTCATTGGTTTTCATTTAGTGACATTATGGAATAGATAGATGAGAAGAAAACGATTTCAAGTCACTTAGTCAAAGTTTTACGGTCGTACAAAACCGGAGCTTTGATACTCTTTTCATACATCTGAAATATTACTGTTATATAAGTCGTAATATAATACAATCACTATTTGGTCTTCATGCCAAGTCAGCTCATATCAATATCTCAAACATCAGCTCAAACTAAGAGACTAATTTTGATGCATATAGACAGTTGTCAGTTGGATAGATGTATATTACTAGTTCTATTCGTCTTGTGGAACTATATAGGGCCATAACCTCTTTTATTAACTTCCGAAGCTTGCTTTAATGCGTTATCAATACGGACATGCAGACAGAATATATGTCTATATCGACAGCACACATCTTCACGAGGCCTACTAGACTATATTATTACCATCAAGAAGCTTTAAAGAATCTTGGTTTAGGGAAGGAGGAAAGAAACACAAAATCAGGAAACGGCCTTGGGTCACGATATAAAAATAGTGGACCGACTATTACTAAAAGATTGTCTTCTTTCTTATCCCCTTCTTCATGGGCAAGCATGGTCTTGGGGGATACCACTTAACGAATACCTAACTACCAATCGTTAGTCATTCGTTATCTAACTACCAGTCGTTAGTCATTCGTTATGTTGGTAACTAGCAACATAACTACTCGCAACGAATACCTAACTACCAATCGTTAGTCATTCGTTAGGTAGGTAACTAGTTACCTAACTATCACATAACAAATACCTAACTACCAGTCGTTAGTCGTTCGTTAGATAGGTTACTAGTTACCTAGCTACCACCTAACGAATACCTAACTACCAGCCGTTACGCATTCGTTAGGTAGTAATTAGGTAGGTAACTAGCTAGCTAACTACCACCTAACGAATACCTAACTACCAGCCGTTACGCATTCGTTAGGTAGTAATTAGGTAGGTAACTAGCTAGCTAACTACCACCTAACGAATACCTAGCTACCAGTCATTACGTAACTAGTTACCACAATGGAATCCGCCCATGGGAAATTCCCCAAGGGAGAATATTTGACTATTTAATTTATCTTCAGTTAGGGAATGTTTAATAAACTTTGCAACCCTTGTCTAATAGGGATAGTTCTCATAAAATCCTTCTTTTTGGTTTTTGAATGAAAAAATTTTGGTTTCTCTTGTTATTTCGTGTCAAGTGATATATTTCCTTCTTTCTTCTTTCTTAGTTTCTAATGAAATATTCCATTAAGGTTCTATATCGAACCACTGAAACAGGTAGTCCCTATAAAAACCTGTCCTCTTTACTGGGTTTTGTTAGAAAACCATTATCTGTGGCTTAGTTTAGCTTAAAATTTGATTTAACTTATACCATTTCCTATAAAGTAATCAACTTGGATCAAATTAGAAATATATGCCCATAAAAACTTAAGACCCTATGGGTGGTAAAGGGTATCTCAGTGACGAGTAAGCTCTCTTGATTGATCTACTTTTTATGTCCAACATTTATATACAGTTCTTATCGCTATACCTCTGAAGTCCAGTGCCCATACAGAATTGAATACCATTCTTTATTTCGTAAGTTTTCTACTTCAGTGATAATCTACTATGGATGTTGTGGTAGTTCCTCTAAAATTGTTTACCATTTTATTTTTATATTTCGATATCACCACTTCGGAATATCTAATACAAAACCACACACCACCCTGTATCGGCGCCAAAACAAATCGAGTATATGCTATTCTAATTTTGGAACAACGTGCGCGGAAGCATTACTTCTCGCTCATTCTTCTATTCTCTCGCTAGAAAATAATTCCGATAGCACCAAAGCGCTATAAATGCCGACAAAATCTCTTCTACTACGGCCCGGCCCGGTCTCTATATACGCGTAATAAAGATAAGTTAATTCAGCTGTGCTCTTCAATTTTCACGACCGGCACCAGCACCGGCACTGGCACTTGGCATTAGTTGTATGAAAAACTTTCGAGTGACTTTTATGTAAACTAAAATAGTTCAGTCGAGTGCTTCGCGGCGATGTGACGTCGAGCAGAAAACACAGAAAACAGCAAAAGGGCGCCAATAGAAAGCAACAACAAAAAACAAAAACAAAATCCATAAACGCATAAAACACATTAATTAGAATAGTTAAACGCGGTTCATTAGCATATTTCAAGGCTGTTTGTCTGTTGAAGTACTTCACGCTGTAAATATTTGGACAAAATGATTGGTGTGTAAGCTGCTGCTGCTACTGTCTTTCAATAAAAAACCAAAAAAATTAAATTTTGCCAAAAAAAAAACAAAAATACTTTTAGAGCTGATTTCATCCAATTCGGCGCCCGAATCGGTGCGTCGTAAATTAGAGGAGGTTTTGAAACTAATGCTATTAGTTTGGGCGCGAGAAGGTCATGTGATATCAAAACTGAGCAATGGTGTACATGGTAAAATGAAACAAAAATAATATATAGCGTCACTCCTATGAATATTAAATAAATCAGCACTTAATGCTACAATATTAATATTTCTTCACAACACAACAAAACAAAACAGGTGTCGATAAAACGGTTGTTGTCAAGAGCGATTCCGGCGAATTCGGTTTTCGTATACACGGCTCGAAGCCTGTAGTCGTCGCAGCCATTGAACCTGAAACGCCTGCTGAGAGTTCTGGTTTGGAAGTGGGAGATATTATTATTTCGGTCAATGGTGTACAAGTTTTGGATAAACATCATACAGAAGTGGTTAAAATAGCACATGATGGTTGCGAAACGCTGGAGCTTAAAGTGGCACGCACTATTGGTGTACTCATGCATGAACAACTGGATCCACCGAGTAAGCCAATTTTTACCGGCTATCTCTGGCGTCAGAGTGGACAAGCAAAAGGTGCGCCGAATACAAAGAAATGGGTGCGTCGTTGGTTTGCATTGCGTCCGGATAACTGTTTGTACTACTATAAGACAGATGAGGTAAGTTCTAAAATTTTTATAAAAGAAAAAACTACCTACTAACATTTTTTTTTCTTCAGGACACTCAACCCGTTGGCGCTATGATCATGGCCAAACACACCGTTGAACTATGTCCAGCTGAAATTGGCAAACCATATGCCTTCAAAGTTGACTCCGGCGAGGGCATACCCATGTATGTTGCTGCAGATACTGAGGAAATGGCTAATAGATGGTTGAATCTATTAAAACAAGCTGCTGCACAGGACAATCAATGGTTGGATAAGAGGTAAATCGCCATAAATAACAACAAATCAAACATTTTAACCAAGCATTGTGTACTAACTGCTGCAACCTTGCTTCATGCTTTCTCCTATCTACTCCTATCTCTACTCACCTATCTACTCTAGTGCACGTTGCCTATATCAAGCACCCAGCAGCATATCGCGTCCCGATTGCTTTGGCTATCTACACAAATTGGGCTCAAGGTGGTGTGGCTGGTCCAAACGCTATTGTGTGCTTAAAGATGCCTGCCTCTATTTTTATCAGGACGCAAATAGCAAAAGTGCATTCGGTATGAGTCAGTCTAAACGTGAAAGACATACATACGACAAATTAGATGTTCTCTAATTAATTTTACACATTTTACGTTGCTAAATTCGACGCATTTCATTTTCATTTACGTTCACAGGTATGGCATGTCTGCACGGCTACAAAGTCGCCACAATGTCCACAAATGCCTCGGGTAAAAAGAATTCATTCGAGATTATACCACCAGAGACGAAATTGCGGCATTATTATTTCTGCACTGAATCCGAAATGGATAAGAAGCGGTAAGAAAAACTGACAATATGCTTATATACAGGGTGTTTAAACATTATTTTAGCTATAGGATGCAAATTGTTTATAAAATGTTTTTTGTTGCGAATTTTTATATGTGTTAGTACAGGAGTATGTTTGATCACGTAGAAAACCTGTCATGTAGGCTTTCGCCACTTTCTCCATAAACAACATTTATATGTCTCTAAGTTTTTGAGTGAAGTGTTCGCCTAGCATAAAAAACTAAAAAATTTTGGCCAGAGGGCCAGATGTTATATCTTAGGCTTCATGAAACCAAATCCTATCATATCATAGGAACCAATCTTCGGGTTTTCGACATATCTTCAGAATTTCGATATAACCTCATAAACAAACACCAGTAATTACTTTAAGAACCATTTCAAATAATAAGATAAGTATGCAAATTGGTTTAAATATGGAGCGCCCGAATCTTTGACCCTGGCATTTTGAAACTACGACCTAGCACGTGTACTTATAGGTTTCGATAATCAAATTTTCATTTTTTATGGTTAGAAATAATAAATTCTAGAAAACCAAACGAGATTACCAGCCTTTTAACTTTAGATATAATATGAGGCAGAAAAATAAATCACCATTGGTAACTGGAGATCGCCATAAAACTTCTTAGGCGCAGATTAGAACCTTTGAACACATTGTTAGGCACTGTACCAAAGGTAACAAATAAAAATATAATCGTAGGCCCCCAAAGTTACCCCCATTATGGTTAGGTGCGATTGAGGAGTCGATATAGACATGTCCGTCTGTCCGACCATATCAACGAAAGGATCTCGGAAACGGTAATTGATAGAGACTTTGGTATTTTTGCATTCGCCCATTGATTCGTCAGAATTATTACGATTTATTATTCTAAATTTTGTCCCTCCACAAAAAAAATTTGGTCCAGAATTTCATTACGATTTTATAAGCAATTGATTTTTGCAAATTCGAGCGGTGAACTTTACAGACGTTTTTTTTTTTTTTGTTTTTTTTTTTGTGCAAAAAAGCACTAAAATTTGAGGGTAAAATTTTTAGATTCGGATTCAGCGACCCAAAATACGTAAGAATTTCCACATACTTTGGGTCGATGAATCCGAATCTGATGTCAGAAAATACAATTTAGCTCTCCATTTTCTTCTAATCTCAAAAAAACATTTTTCGATGTAGACATCTCCGTCTGTCTGTCTGACTCTCCGTATGAAAATCGAGATCTAGGACATTATAAGGGATAGAGCCTTCAATATTAAGATTCTTCTTTTCATTCTTCAGAACACTTGAATTGAATGAACGTGTTTACCCTCCTCCCTAAGGAGGGTATCAGCACGTCATTCTCAGTTATTTTTTTTTAACAAATTTTAATGATGTTAAATTTTACATTAATCCTTATAAAATATTCCATTTAGGTCCAGATCCAACCACTAAATGGGGTAGCTACCATACCAATCTGACCCACTTTTCTGGGTTTTTATTATAAGCAAAAAATTAATTAATTGAGATAGAAAAGCCGAATTCAGTATAATTTACTTCAATCCTAATAAAATATTGCATAAAGGTCCAAATCGGACTACTTAAAGAGGTCGTCCGCTTACAAGAAGTGAAGTCATATGAATAACAAGGACTTACCTTTAAGTTTGATTCCCTTTTCAGATAAGTTGTGAACATGCCAATCCCTATTTATGCGGTACAGAGTATCAGTGTTGAATGGGTACATGGTATCTTGAAGTTGAGCACAATCGACTACAAAAATAAATTAATATGTGGATCTCCGATTTTGGGATATTATACACTAAATCTCAGAACTGGGTGAACCAATTTTGTAAGGACTTTTATTGACGACAGAGAACAATACTTATTAACTTTCACGCATGATGTTTCCCAAAGTAGATTATTTTGAAAATGAACCACATGTAAGGAAACAAACCAAACATTGACACTCGGTTGTTTTCCCGATATTTCGATAATTTCCAGAGCACCATATGCTACTTTTTCGAAAATATGAGTTCTTAAAAAAAAATCCCTATACCGAAGGTAGAAGAACCTATTGGTTTTGTGCAAATGTATGTAACAGGAAGAAATAATGGTCGGAAACCCTCCAAAATTACTCCCATTATGGTCAAGAGCGATATAGGAGTGGATATAGCCATGTCCGTCTGCCCGTCCGCATGAACGAAAGGATCTCGGAAACGGTAATGATAAAGATTCTCCATATCTTTGCATCCATTTGAGATACAGTAATAAAATTTGATATACATGTTAATGGTTTCGGGAGATGAAAACCTTAGGCCAAAATCAGAGATGGCGATGACCTCTCCCCCTATATATTCGACAAACAAAATTCGCCATTTCCTAGCATTTATTTGAAGTACATAGATGAAGTTACAAGGGCGTATCCAGGGGGCGGCAGGCGGATGCCATGGCTCCAGAATAACTTTGTAGATATTCGTCTTGTTGCTAAGCGATAGCTTATTCCTGGCATTAAGGCGCCAAGCCATCCTGTTCGCCTTTGCCTTCAGGTGCCTAACTACCTCAGTTATGTGGCGCTGGAAAGTTAGACGCTTCTCCAGAGTGACGCCCAGATACTTGTGAGCATCCTACTGGGCTAAGAGCTCTTCATGTAAGAATGCCCCAGGAGAGGTGTCTGACTGATACACGCTTTTCAGGATTTATAGCGATATGCCATCTATAGGCACAGTTCTCAAATCTTTTTAAGTACATCTGGAGGAGATCTGTAGCTTTGTAAACGCATTTGTCCCTGGCCAGAACTGCAGTGTCATCTGCAAAAATAGCAACAAGTAAATTGCTGGGGTCCGAGATTGGTATGTTTAATTACTAAAAAAAAAAAAACAAAGTCAGCCCCGCCCTTCGAGGACAGCGGCCCCTACCCCTTCGACGAATGCTGTATACGCTCTTGTGAAGTTTGTTATACATGTTAATGCGATCGGGAGAAGTTTCAGACAAAAGCGATAAACAAAATTTAGTATATCTCTCCACCCATTTGAGGTACAGCGATAAAATTTGAGATACATGTTAATGGGATCTTGAGAAGTAATTCTGATAAATTTGATAAAATTTTTAAAAACTTTTATAAATTTATATAATTTATTTAACTCTGTGCATACTAAGCATTTAATACATTTATATTATGAACTATATTTCCAGCTGGATTTCTGCTCTCGAGTATTCAATAGATCGCTGGATAAAATCCGGGTAACTAAGGTTAAAAACACGCAACAAATTATCACTCTCATACTCGAGCGCACGACGTCTGAAACGTCGCAGTTTTAGCTACTTTATGGATTAGTACGGGTACTAGTCATATACTACATATAGTCATAGAGTTCGACTTGACTCTTAACTATAAACTTTCGGAGCTGCCAGACATACAAATGCACAGAGAAAAAACAAAACAAATATAGAAACACAGTTTAATACAAATAGTTCTAGTTACATATATACAAAGAAATGATGAAATGCAACTATACCAAAAAGCAAATAGCAAAGGAATTAATAGTCTTAGCACACTGAAAGAAATTCTGTAGTAATTTTTTTTTTTTTTCAATATTTTTCTGTTCAAAGAATTTCGTTGATTTGTTATAGGTTGTCACGTGTACTATACATACATATATATACATTTATATATGGTAAAATAAATGTGCAATCTAGACTAGTCTTAGAGTGTTGTTGTATATACTGAAAGTTCAGTTTCCTAGGCAAGCAAATGATGCAATGCAGCAATTTAGAGATTTAGTATAAATTAAAAATAAAAAAAAAATAAAAAAAAACACAAGTCCAAATTGTTCTCTATAGATGTATAGCTGTTATATAGCGTGTTATATTTAGCATTATATCGTATAGAACGCTAGCAAGCTAAATAAATGGAGCAATGGCCAAGAATATGTGAAAGATTGGATTATGCAAATATAATATTCAAATTTTTGAAATTGGAAAATTTTTTAAAAAATGGAAACTTAAAAAATTCTGTATTTAGTTGCAAATTTTTAAAGAATTATTTCATAATGCATCACTAATAGTACATATTTATACAAAAAAAAAAAAAAACTGCTCAACATAAAATTTTTTCAGATATAAAGCAGTTCCATTTTTCATACAGAAATACTTACATACATACATACATAGTATACTTAGATATTGAGATAACGATTTTCGTCCTTGAGTAACGCATGGTTTATACATATTACATAAAAAATTAGTTAGACATTAGATTTTTTACATATATATACACAGACATTTACATAAACAATTATATACAGTTAAAGACATACGACATTATTATATACTCGTAAACGCATAAAATCGTCATAAATAATACAAAAGATTTTTTAAAAGTTACATAGCTAGTTTTTTTATATGTGTTATAGCGTACAAAAAATTGCGCAAAGTTGGGTTTCAGAGGTACAAATTGAGAAAAGGTATTGAGTACAGCCTAAAAAAAATGTATAAAACTTTTCTGCTAATAAAATTTCTTCACTGTATCTTCAAAGAAACTCTACTTCAAGCTTAAAAACGATAAATCAGTAGTTACTTTATTTGTCAAAAATGCATATAGACTTTAAATTGAAGAAGAAGCACATGCTATATATTATAAAGAAATTGTTTAAAATGCTTCTTTATTTTTTTTTTTTAATTTTAATTTTTTATTTGTTTGGAACTCACTTCTTCTATTTGTAAAAGTTCAGTGTGTATGAAAAACTGTAGCATGTGTTGTGCTGCTTGAAGCAAGCAAGCAAACGTGTATTGAACTACCGCTCCAAATTGTTGTAGGCTATTCTATATTAGATATACTATGTACTTATATATACACTAAAAAAAAAAGAAAATAATAAAAAAAAAACACAAAGATTAATAAAATGTAACAGAGACGACATACATCCAACAAATATGTTGTAAGTTATCAAACTAAATAAGAGCTTTAATAATTACTTAAATATACAAAAATATAATAAAAAAAAAAATAATGAAGTGAAAATTAATTAAATGGTTTTTTTGGGTGGTCTTTAATTCTGTTTTAAATTGTTGCAGGTGTTTCTTATAACACTTAAAAAACTTCAAGCTGTTTTTATTTTTCTGAATTTAGGGCACATATCCATATTACGTGACCTGTTAAGGGGAAGTGGTCTTTAAAATACCACGCATGGTCACAGTGGGGTCTTAGCATATACTACGAGTGGTCACCGAAAAAAAAGGATCACGTATTATGGTTACGTTTTTTTTATATAGTTTAAAGAAGAATTGTAGGAGAATATATGAGAAAATTTTAAATATCAGAAAGACCGAAGTCCTATCTTTAAGAAAGGAGACCCCGCTGTTTGCGCCAACTACCGCGGAATAAGTCTTCTTTCCATTGGATATAAGACTCTTTCGAGCGTATTGTGTAACAGGCTGAAGCCATATACCGACTCACTGATAGGACTATATCAGTGTGGCTTAAGACCAAAAAGGTCGACCAGTGACCAAATATTCACATTGCGCCAAATCTTGAAAAAGACCTTTGAGTTCAACAAAGACAGTCACCACCTATTTGTCGATTATAAAGCCGCTTTCAACACGCCGACGCGATCGAAGTTCTTCGACGCCCTGTCTGCACTAGGTATCCCTAGATTGTCCGTCTTTGCATGGCGACGCTATCTAACACACAAAGCGTTGTCAGGGTGGGGAAAAACCTCTCCGACCCCTTTTGATACCAAGAGAGATTTCAGGCAGGGCGATGGTCTGTCGTGCGATTTTTTCAATCTTCTGCTGAAATACATCCTACGTCAGGGCCCGTACATACAGAGTATGTCGGGCTCGATCTTCAAAAAGAAAGTGATGCTGCTCGCTTACGCCGATGACATCGATATCATCGGTACGCAGGAACGGCGAGTCAGCAAGGCGTTCTCGGAGATTGAGTCTAGCAGTGAACGAGGACAAGATGAAGTACTTGGTGTCTGTTGGTACAGTGTCTCGAAGAATTTCAACTTCAGTGTTGTAGAAAACTTCTTCTTTCTTGGAACAGAGATAACCAGTAACAACAACGTCAGCCTGGAGATCAGGCAAAGAATCACGCTTGCAAACAGATGTTTTTTCGGGCTGAGCAAGCAAATGAGAAGTAAAGCCCTCTCTCGATAGACGATCTATAAGACGCTGATACTCCCGGTCCTATTGTATGGCGCAGAGGTATGGACAGTGATTGAGTCCGACGAGACAGCGTTGGAAGTCTTCGAGAGGAAGATTCTTCGCAGGATCTTTGGTTCTATTAGAGTCGGTGACGAGTTTAGGTCCCATATGAATCGCGAGCTGTACGAGCTATTCGATGAGGTTGACATAGTCCAGCGCATAAAATTCCAGCAGCTGCACTGGGCTGGGCACCTCATTCAAATGAATGAAAGAGCGCCAGCACGCATGGTTTACATGGGGGGCCCAAACTTGATTGGTGGACGCCGACATAGAGGACGACCGGGCACTCGATGGAATGTCCAGGTATGAAGAGATCTCTCTATACTTGGCATTCAAACCGACTCTATTCAATTACGCTCACATTGGAGCAGAAACAGTATTGTACAGGAATGTTTTTGGACCTAGTAAAGGCTTTCGACAGATTTTAAGATTCTTCATTTCTTACTTCAGTCAACTAGTATTATGTGAACGTGCTAACCCCTCTATGAAGTAAAATCCATAAAAACCTGACCCTCCTTTTCGAGGTTTTGCATGAAAAAAATTTTGTTTTTATTCTATGTGCTCTGAGCAGAAGAATGCGTGTATGAATCTTACTAGGCAAACATACTCCTTATACAGAGTTTTTTTTGGAAATTTTTTTTTTATTGATATTCCCAAATTTTTCAAAAACACTAAATGTGGTGTCACTAATCACTTATTAAAACTCTTAATCCAAAGTTT
Source organism: Leucophenga maculata (assembly GCA_035044805.1). Lineage (NCBI taxonomy): Eukaryota > Metazoa > Arthropoda > Insecta > Diptera > Drosophilidae > Leucophenga > Leucophenga maculata. Next base: position 128,101 of record JAWNNP010003047.1, read on the forward strand.
TACTCTTAATAACTTGCCGTGAGTATCTGTCTACCTATCTCGTATAAAACTGAAACATATATCAAAATGTTTTCAAAAGAATTCGATTCTATTATCTAATTACATAATTCGAATATATTTAAAAACGCTCGTCAAATTCCCATCACAAAGATATTTCTCAATTAGGCTTCAGCGAACCGCAAAAATTCATTAATTATCGAACAAACTATGCAAGCAATTGCACTAAACACGCTCCGACGCTTACTGATTCGCTCATTTGCACCAACCGAGCGTTTCGAATGCGTTCGATGAACCTGTTAACCTAAGAACAAAAAATAGAAAAGCACAGCAGCAACATTTCAACACACATGTTCCACTATTCTACCAGACAGCATGCTAGCAGAATACGCAATACAATTTTCCCAATGATTTATTTCAAATCGATGGCTGCAAAAATTGTCCAGAGCAGAAGATCAGACAACAGACCACTTGCAGTCATGAAAAGAAAAGAAAAAAGGCCGCCAGCCAAACCAATTCAACTGGCGTGTAACAATGCCCCAGCGCGCCCTGTGTGATCGTCGGCTACCGTTTTCGATTTTCTTTTCTTGAACTCTGAATTTTTCTCTACTACTCGTACTACTGTGTTTCTTCATTCCATTCTCTCGTAGACACAGTCTTTCTCTATACTTCATCTCGTCTATTTGTATGGATGGGGCAGTACGCATAGCAATTCAAAGCAATTTAGTTCCACTGTGCAGCAGCAGCAGCAGCAGCAAACAGCATCAGTGGCAGCCATTGTGGCTAAGAAAGAAAAAATGCTGCTGCCGCTGCTTAATTATCTTTTTCACTGTGAGGTATTTTTCCATCTCCACACTTCTTCTCTGTTTTTAGGAAATTTCTTAGGCTTGATGCATTGCCAAGAAAGAAAACCTTTAACAACAACAACAACAACAGTTGGCCGGCCGTCAAGCAACTTCGACTTCTACTACTGTCTTCGCTGATCGTCAATCGTTGGACATAATCGGCTTCGGTCTTTGCCTTCAGAGAAGTCAATGTTGTTGTTGTTGTAGTTGCTATTAGCATCTCGGTGTTTTTTTTTTTTAGATTTTTCTTGGCCCTCCAGCCTTTTGTTTTAGGCGCATACCTTTAAAAATGTACAGCGTTGCCAGATTGTTTGAAATTTTATCATTCAACTTTTTAAATTAAAAACGGATCAGACTAATCCTATGAGGCAATGATCTGTAGTGACTGCTACTAGTATGGAGATATGTGACCTTATCTGGTATCGCTACTTCAATAGTAAAATATCGGCAGTGATACACTTTATATTCTGTAGAGGAGGTATGTACCATTGCACTCTAACATCTCCAACTAAGTAAGTATAGGATAGTCTAGAGCAATCTCAAATCTCCATTTCCAGGGAAATATGCTCGTTCGTCGGTGAAAATATTGATTTCGTCTTTTTTATGGTATACTAGCGCATCACAGAACAACTAGGGATGAGATATCAAATTTATATCGAAGAACCTAAATGGAACATAGCAATCCTTACTTTATATGACCTTTTGAAGCTGGAGTATCCAGGCTGTACATCAAACATTTTTTTAATTTAAAACTGTGAAAGCAGATGTGTGGGCAATAGTGTCATGTTATGTTGAAGAGTCACTAAGGCGGGACTGGAGAAATTTACCCCTAGGAGGAGAAAGGGGAAGTTAAAGACTGTTTACAAGAAAATATGTTCCGAACGGATTGTCTCTAAACAAAAAATAAATAAACACGGGTTTCGTCGATTTTGGAAAATTTGTCTTTCATGGAGAAAAAATAAAAAATTTTATGGGGTAAAAATTCGTCTTTAACTTCAGTTCGTATAGTCAACCGAAGAAGTAACTGAATACATTATTCGGTGATTTTGGTAATTTTTTTAGCTCCTTCCCCCAAAGTGGTTAGAGCTGCTCACAGATTATACAACCAATTTTTTGTTTTGTATTCGATCAACTTGAAACTCGGTTAATAGACTTTTCCTATCTTTAGAAAATTTTACTTCCAAGTATTAAACGTTATACGGAGAACAAATATTTTTTTTTTTAAATTAGGTCAATAGGTAAATAAAAAAAATGAATAGAATTTCTAAGGGAAATTTTGTTTCAATCGAATGGTTTCAAATACGCCGGGTTTAAATTTGTAATATTTTTTTGAATACTTCTCACATTCTTGAAAAAACAAAGTTTTGTTTCGCTTCATGTGAGGCCATTTTGCAACGATTTCGGCCTTCAATCGCTACAATAATACTCAGTAATATTCGTTGTTGATGGTTTTCCCTTTTTCGTGGTAGTCCACGAAGAGTATGGCATGACAATCCCATAAAACGGACGCCATGACTTTTCCGACCCATTGAACCTTCTTCGGCTCTGTTCTTATTTAAAAACAGGAGACTATCCTTTATAATTGACATCAGAAATTTGATATGGTGTCTTATTAAGGCGGAAAGCTTCAAATATAACAGATTTTGCGGTATCTCTACCGGAACAACGATGGGAAATTATATAAAAATGAATACCGAAATTCTGAGTTATTGCTCCCAAACAGCATCACTGTGCGTGCTATTGTGATTTATTTTAAGTCACCATACTCACTAAGAAACGTTCATGTCCCAGTAAGACAGAGCTTCCGTTTGACCAAATACGTCAAAACCACATCGTTCACAGAAATTGTGAATCTAGAATCATATTAGGACAAAAACATTTAAAAAATTTCGACAATTTTCCGATTAAGCTCTACAAAAGATTGAAGAAAATCCTTAAGTTCAATGGGAAGTCATCTTCGAGAAATCATTTTTGGCTTCGACAAAAACAGAAAAACATGTGCATCAGGAAACACCATTAGGTTCTCAAAAAATGAGCGTGTGGTATGGATTTTACTCCGGAGTTGTGATTGGATCATATTTTTTCATCGATAAAAATACCAAAGAAGACAATTTTTGACCTGAATTGGATAAACTTGACATTAGAGATCCAACAAAATGATCTATTGAAAAAGAAATTCGCTACCAGTGTAACTTGGAAAAATTATCCGGTCAAATGGACGACTCGCTTAAGCAATGTTAATGGGATCGAGAAAAGTAATACTGTTATGTTTGGTCGAAATCGGAGGATGCTATACACCACCCCCCAGATAATCTTTAAACAAAACTCAACATTTAAAATTTGGTAAATATGTTAATGGGGCTGGGAGAAATAATCCTGTTAAATTTGGTCTAAACCGGAGGGAGTGGTGCCCCACCCCATATAAAATATAACTAAAGGTAAACATATCTTTCCGTCCATTAGAGGTACAGGGATGGAATTTGGTATAAATGTTAAAGGGATCGAGAGAAGTATTTTTATTAACTTATCCTAGCATGCCATGATAAATCGAATATTCTAAAAATAGACTTGAGAAATTTTTTACTCGGCGATATCTCACCTTTAGAAAATGAAAAAATAAGGCGTATCAACGCAAGCCGGTAAGTCCTTATTGGAAAACTCTCCCATGGTAGGAATAGGTCTTATTCAAATACACTATTCATATATTAGTTCAAGATTTCGTTTATTATACAAGAAAAATTTGAATGGACAGACGGACTTAGATATATGGAGTACTTTTTTTATGCTTTTTGCATCGACCCTTAGCCGAGTTATCATAAGCAAAAATGAAGATTCTTGTAGTTTGACATTTATTTTAAAAATATATACTATAAACTGAAAAAACAGAAAAGAATTTAAACAAAATTTAAAAAACCCTTTTCTTATAGTAAAAACTGACAGCAAACAATGTGGCAACATCGCAGCCAAGACTCGTAAACAGTAAGCAGTAAACAGGTAGCGCTCTAACTGACAATAACTCGTCGTACGTACGTTCAGTAAGTGTGTCCGTCTGCACGTCTGTCTGCCCGTCCGTACGTCCGTCTGTCTGTCTACCCGTTCGTTTGCCGCAAAGTCTAACTGACTGACTCACAGTCAGTTAGGTTAGTTTGTTGTTGGCTTATTGTATGAGAGAGAGAGCTCTCAATGTATCTTATTTACTTACGCTCCGCACTCGCTCGACTGCAAGCCGACTCACTCGTTGCTCTGTCGGGTCGGTCGGTTGCCCCCAACGAAGTTGTATGCGGATTAGTCTTTGAGAGTTGATCGTGCCGAGCGCACCTGCATGCGGAAAACGATCGCGTTTAATAAAAAAAATTCGTATTGAAACAACTCACGGCCAGTTTACTGAGTTTTTTTTCCAACAAACAACTACTACTGATTATCAGTAAACACCAATACCAGTGTAAAGTAAGCGAACGTGTATCTGTGTGTATTTGAACTTGTTGCGTCGTCGTTGATTTTTATGCTTTTCGTACGGTTTCGGCTACATAGACTTGGTCGAACGGTTGGTCGGTCGTTCGTTCGGTTGCTCGTGTTGAAAAGCATTTGTGCTGTGCCTGTCTGACTGGCTTGCTTGGGTCTGGGCTCTGGCTTGCCAGCTTGCGTGCCAGCTATATAGCTAGCTAGCTAGCTAGTTTCAGCCTTCGCTAGCGATTGTGTGTGTGGGAAGAGATTGGGACTACTTGAGGAGCGAATTGGTAGCTGCACTGGCTTCAGCTCCTATTTCAAACAAAATGTAGAAAAACACATTTCAGCTGCCGTACAACGACAACAACGACGACGACGTCGTAGTTAACACTCCCCTACGTTACTCCTCCGCGACTATTACTAGACGAACGCGCTACATGTAACTTGTATCTGTGTATCTTTTTTGTATGTGTATCTGTGTGCATTTGTTGGAGATCTTTTACGTATAGTATTGGGGAGTTATATGTGAAAAAAAAGAAGCAGTGGAGAAGCAAAAAAAAAAAAAAAACAAATAAAGTAAAAGACGTGTAAGCAACAACAACAACAGCAAAAGCAGTGAAGTTAAAATAAATGCGTTTAAAGAAAAAATTCCAAAACGCTCGTAAAGGGAACCGAACAGGTTTCTTCTGGGCATTTAAGCCGAAATTAATAATTTATTTAAATGTTTAATGCATTTAAATTGTTTAAATTAAAAATAAAATCAATAAATTAATTCAAAAACAAAGCAAAAGTGTTTGGAAAAAGAATTTTAATTAATTGTTTTTAAATAAAATTTACGCAATTTAACAACACAAAATACAATTGGATATTTACTTGACAAACTTTAAATGAAAGCAAAAAAGGTAAGCTTAATTTATTTAATTTTATTTTTAAACTTAATTTGCAAAAAAAAAAAAAATAATATATCAAATGTACTGCTACTACCAACAATTTTGTATCTCAAAAATTCCACAGTAGTCGCCAATAGGGCCAGCTAATTATTTGTTGGCCAAAACGACTCGCAACGAGTTCGAAAGAGTGAGAGCGAGACAGTGAGTAAGAGTAGGAAATGCTCAAATCTGTTAAAACAGTAACGAGTAAAGTTATATGAGTTTGAGCAGAAGAACGCAGCACGCCATAAGATCACTGATTTAACGAGTATTATTTTACCTGTGAGTGAGTGTAAGAGAGTTATCGATCAGCGAGTTTTTTGAAATAAACATAAAAAGAGCGTCAGCCAAAAAAACAGTAGAAAACCTGCTCAGACAAACACACACATACACGTACATAATAGAGTAGATTGAGATACAGAGTACATTCTGTTAAATAAGTATTGGATTTTAATTAGTAATATTGTAGTTTCTTTAATGATCTATATAATTTACTGTGGAGATTTTGTTGAGTAGGTTGTGTTTTAATTTTCTTATTAACAAAATATTGGTATATGTACTACAATTTTAAAAATATGCTCATGAAATAAATGAATTGTAGAAACACTGAAATTTAGTATTGCTTAGCAAGTATGTCAGACAGTTAAGCGAGCTAACTAGTCGTCAACTCTGTATATCGTACAATTTATATAATATCAACATTAACTATTGAAGGGTTGTGGGGCAATAGATATGCCCTTAATTCAGTTATTTCCTTCACTACAAACAATTTTCTCGAAACCTTTCAGATTTTTATAGGTTATTATTTTCTTGTTTCATTACATAATTAAGCCCTATTTAAAAAAAAAATTGTGTATTAATTTATTTTACCCAAGATTTGTTTAATATACACAAATAATATACACATAGAAAATCTAATAAAATCTTGTAAAAAATAGGACAGCTTCTGTGAAATGGAAGTTTTATATATCATCCTATTAGCCCTTCATGATATTGTACTAACTGAATTTTTAGCAAATATTGTTGAAAAATTATATCTAGACCAAACTTACGAAATCATTACAATATGAATTATCCAGACTTAACCTATTTCAAAACAATTATTATTTTAGAAATAATTAAATTAAAAATTTTTTTGTAAGTGAGCCAACCCTTCTAGTGACCACATCACACGTATCTTCAAAGAAATAGTGTTTCTGAATATAAAGAAGAATCAAATATCTCAAGGAATCCAGTGTGCAAACATACTCACAGACTGTCAGACAGATAATCAGTTGAATAGAAAGTCAGACGAACAAAAAGACTTGTCGAACTGAACTGAAATGAATATCTATATGAGGTCTCCAAATTTAGTTAGCCGCCGTTAGTAAAAACTTATTAAAAAATAATCCACATAAACAAGAGAGAGCGACACAATTATTAATTTAAAAATAATTTCAATAAATAAATGCAAAATTTTATTGTATGAGAGCCAACTCTTCAGGTGGCCACATAAGTGGCGAATCGTCATAGGAATAGTGTTTCTAGATGTAAAGAGTTTTCATATTCACTTTTAATGTAATATATCAAGAAGTCGAATGCAAAAATATGATATTTAAGAACTGATGGGCAAAATATAAGAATTTACATAAAATACACCGAATTTGGTGTTTTTAGGCCCTGTACCGAAGATACAAGAGTCTATTGGTTTCGTAGAAATGTATGTTACAGGTACAAATAATGGTCGGATACCCCCCAAAGTTACTCCCATTATGGTCAGGAGTCATAGAGGAGTTGATATAGCCATGTCCGTCTGTCCGTCCGTATGAACAAATGGATCTCGGAAACGGTAATGTTTTTGCATTCGACTAAGTTTATTTTAAAATTTTGTTTTAAAAGGCACTTATTCGTGCAGTGAGAAGTGGTCATAAGCTAGGGAAACATTTAATGTGTTTATTAGGCGACCTGTATTGGTACAGGGCCTCTTACAGGTAGTATTGGAGTATGTATGGGAGTATGGAACCAGAACTCATCTAATACTAGTTATCCAATGTTCTGATGGATATGTTTAAAGCTTTAAAAATTTTCTGATGAAGTTATGAATTGATAAATGGGTGTCTTAATAGGAAAAATATATATAACTTGATATGACTAAATCATTGTCCTGAAAAGGAGGTGTTCCGACTGTATTGTTATTTTGTACGTTTGCAACTCACAGTAAATTTTGAAAGCTAATTCAGGAGACAAACTCAGTAATAGCAGTTTCACACAGTGCCAGATATCTGCGAATTATTATTTTCTTATCAATTTAATTTAATACGAGAATAGAATATATTTGACTGTCTGAACAATGCATAAGTATCAACATACCATAAAGAAAACCGTGTGTAGCAAAAATTTCAAATTAAATAAAAAAAAGATTTTGCTTAGTCTTTTTTTTTTATTGTTAATTTTTTGGTTTTATAGTCCGGAGGTACTTCGTTAAGATGGTCTGAACTTTACTTTCAGAAAGAAATGGTGACTGAGCAGTGAGAAATTTCAGTTCTTAATGCGAACTAAATTCAAAATTCGATACCCTTCTAACAGTGGAAGTCAGACCATTTCAACAAAATCTGAGAGAAAATGTAGATATTAAAAAAAAAATTTTAAAATAAAATTTAAAAAAAAAAAAATTAGGTTTATAAAATTGGAACAAGGAAATATTGAGAATATTTATAAGCTAGTTTGTTTATTTATTAAAATGTTTAAATTAAAAAAAAATAAATTATGCAACAATCAAATAAGTCCAAGTTTGTAACATAGTCGGGAGTATGTTCAGGAAAATTGTTTTAAGTGGCCAGTTTCTTCAAGCCTTTCTGCCACATTCTCATCTTTCCAATACTCGGATAACACCTAACGGGAATTACACGATCCAGTAAAGGATTTCTAAATGCTCAACGACTGCCGATCGATTTTTTTTTTTTTTTTTAATTACAAGTCACACTTTTAACTGGGTTCCTCGCAGTCAATGTCCAGCTAAAGTTCTCTTTCGCTAACAAATGGTTAACTAATATCGTATAGGATAAGGTTTCAGTTAAAAAATTCCGATCTTTCAATTATCAGTTAAGCAGCGTACCCATTCTACGTGACCAATTTGTTATATTTCAATTTTGCCCCGTAGAATATATCAAAACTTCACTTTGGGCGAGCGTGTTATTTTGAAGATTCTGAATAATTTTATAATATTTTAATAGAATAGATTTACATTAAAAAATATTGGTAAAATTTTGTTGGAAAAAATGTAAATTGCATTCAAAAACTGAACTAAGCAGGTATGTAAAATGCGATACCAGCGATACCAGTCCATCAATAATTTATCAGATAATATTTTAAAACAAATTTTAATTGGCGTCCAAGTAAACAATAATATCCACAGTGTAAGAGTAACTGATTATTGAAGTAACGAAGTATTATTTTTCGTTGGTATATACTCCAGTAAAAATATAACTGTATATTAAAAAACCGATCCTTAAACGAACAATGTTCCGAAGTGTTTAAACCAACTAAGTTCGTTCAGAAGCTTCTTGCGGCTAAAGCTTATATTTTAACAAGTTAACAAAGTAGATTTGAGAAAATCCTTAAATATAATTTTGAAATACGATTATCTAATTTTTTTTCTTTCGAATAAATTGTACGGAAATATTTTGTCAAATTTTAATTTTGTTGTGGATTTTGCGATTGAATTCACTTAAATGAATAAATTCAAACTCAGATGTTATGTGAAATTGAGAACAAGGCTGTTTATCTTCAAAACATATAGCAGCACCTATATCGAGTGAACTTTCTAGGAACACCAGACATCTTCAAAATTACTCTAGCCAAAAAAATTTTAAATAACTCATTTAGGCACTCCGCATAGTGTTTTCCTTAAAGGGAAATGGTAGTTCGTGCCAAACTCAAGCAAGATAATGGTTCTGCCTGAGTTATTACTCCGACTCTTATGAGTATCATTAATTGTATCAATGATGCCATAAAATCCAAAAATGTTCCACTCAAAATTGTTTTTTTTTTGTAGTTTCTGTTGATTTTTTATTAACTTCAGTGCAAATTTGGTAGGAATTTATATTCCAACAATGCCGCTTTTTGGGTGCATATTCTAGAACATTCTCACAGAGATAACACCATGGAGTTTAAATTTGTACCAATTTACAGTTAAATTGATTTGAGGCTGAGCGGAGATTATGTATCAAACCACATATCGAGCATCTAACCTATATATTTCATCCAAACTAAAAATTTCGATTTTCTGCACAATTTGTAAAACTTTCTTGAAAACGAAAATCAAATACTCGTACCAAAAAAAAAAATATCTTTATCTTAATTGCGCAATTTGAGTTACTTTTCAAGCAGAATGTACATAGAGTACTACTAAGAAAAGAAAAAAAATTATCGTTATCGACCTGCGGCAAACGTTCAGAGTCAACATTGTCTTCTTCGTTGTTTTTGGCGCTGTTCGTGCCTTCGTCGTGCATGTCGAGCAACGTTGGAGGCTCAAATAGCTCGTTCGTACGCTCGCTCGCTCGCTGGGTCGGTCGATCCGATCGGATTGGGAGGAGGTCGAACGGGCGGCTGTTTCGGTTGGCTGTTTCCGTGGTTCAGCTGCTGCTGCCGCTTGGCTTCCACTACAACTGCATGTGCCACTGTCATTGCCACCGAACACAGTGTGGTGCCACGACTGACAATCTGATCATTTGGCAGACTCATCCAAACGACCGACCGAACGACCGAACGACTTACTGACAGAAAGTCACTTCGTGTGTATTTTGTTTGAGCGTGAACGTTCATTTCTTGGTTGGGTTGTACGCTTGAGTCTTTGGCTTTGGGGCTTGACTGTTTTTTGTTTCTGTTTCGTTTTTTTTTTATCGGTTTGTCAGCAGCATTAAACCAGTTCACTTGTAGCTGTATCAGTTCTGATGTCGGCGGTGGCTGTATGCGGTAGTAATTGTTTGCATGTGTGTGTATCTCTGTGTGTGTGTGTGTGTGTGTGTGGCTCTTAACTTGGTTTCGTACTCAATTTTTAATCCGGTTTTCAGTTGATTTCGTTTCGGGCTTTGTACGCTGGGCTCGCACGCTTAAACACTGGCGCACAGTACCGCAGCTCTTTACCCCGAACCATGTCCAGTTCCAGCAGCAGCAGTGGCAGCACACAGCATACCACGCTTTAATTGTTCAGAACGTGGCCAAAGAGGAAACGCAATTGCCGCGAGCTTCTGTATCTGTGGCTTTTAGGTTTTATTTTTCCCTCGGTCGCTTGCTTACTTGCTGGCTGGTTGGCTTGGCCGGCCATCTTCATCTACATCTCTTCGGTTTAATCGTCATCGCTGATGTTGCTTGCTTTTCTTCTTCTGGTTTCTTTTTTTTTTTCATACACTCTATATATGTAGCGTGAGAATGGTTTTATCAGTTTGTCGGAAAGTTTGTAACATTTTAAAAGGAAGCTTTGGAATTCCTACAAATTAAGCGCGATTAGACATTTGATATGGTATATCTGGTAGCGACTTTCTTTTAAAGATATCAAGCTGAATTTTAATTGAATGATTTACACTACCCTACATACACCTATTATGAAGGAAAGTTCTATACAAATCTGTATGGCAATGTAATAAATTTCTACTTTCAGATAGAGCCCTACTACTAAGCCATAATACAAAACACAGTTCCAGAGATATGACCTTGTATAAAAAACTTTATATTAGCCTTCCTATTTAAAAGAGATGAACATCAACAAACATGTTCCAAATTGGTCACGCATTATGCTACCTCCTATATGAATATGTTCCAAACAGAATATTGGTATCGGAAACTTAAAGCTTATTCGAATTCCCGGAATAGACAACTGTATTTTCTTTTGAAGTTAGTAACTTGTGGGAGGTTCTCACCAAAATATCTGTTGCCGTAACTCACCATCCGGTAGATCAGGAAGTCTCTAATTTGAGAACTTAAACACAAATATTTTTTTTTTTTTTGAAATTTGACAGACCATCTGACGTCAAGCACTAATGCAGGCTTCTCCGATTGAACTCTAAAGGAATGTCAATTAACTTCTACCGCATTAAGTTTTTTCTTATGACCTAGCATCTTTTTTGAGAATAGTTATACGAAGACAGACTAGACCAAGTTGCTGAAACTTAGGTGATGTAGTCTTGAATTTGGAGAACTTTTCCTAGATCTTTTTTTTCGGACGACAAGTACCCACGTCTAGCAATTTCTTATCCATGCTTCTCCGTTGATATTTAACTTCCTCCATCTTCAGTTTGTTATTATAAACTAGCCTCCTTTTTGAGAATAGTTGTCTAAAGATAAACTAGTTCCAGTTAGAATAAGCCTTACTTTGTCAGCATATGGCTTTTTGACTCAGGACCAATTCTGATTAAGAGATCGTTGTCGTTACATTTGCCGCTCAATCTTTTTAACATGGTCAAGTACCTGTTTTGGCTTTGGGTGGGTGGAATCCGTACTTCAATGATCTTTCACTCAAGTACATGGTCCGTGGGAAGGATATCGGTTTTTAAACCTGCCTGAAGTTCACTAATGCCGTGGATCGTGCCTTAGAGGAAGTTGTGCGATTTCTCCTTTGCATACATCATGACATTGGCGACTTATACCATCGGATGCCATCGAATTTGGCCAAGAACGTGTCCTCAGTACGAAACATGGCATCATTGATAGCTTGCATAATACCCTAAGGCAGTTATCGTTTGGAAGCCTCCCTTCTGGGTTACTCCGATAGCTAATATCCACCTGGAGTTCATACTTCGAGGTTAATATGGCTGTAAGCGCTTAGTCTCCATACCTTTGGTCGAAACATCAGACCTTTGTCTCTTGGAAACAGAGAGATTTGCCCATTCTTGACTTTAGTTTTCTCCTCTTTGTGATTTCTGCAAATTGTCACCCATTATAAAAATAGAAATTGTGAAATCCTGTATCATCTGGAACAAATCTATCTATCTATCAAAAAACTTTTTCTCTAAACCAATTTTATTTTTACATGTAGGGTATTAAAACTTCCATTCCACAACAGTAAACTATTGTCTTGTTTAATTTAGTTAATTTTTTTTTTATTTTCAATAATTTTCATAAGCGGCTTTCTATATGTATCTGGCTTTAATTTTCTTTCCTTCATGTCATGCAAGCAAACAGTTTAAAATTTTTGCTATACTCTACACTCTATCGATCGATAAATATGAAGCCATTGCACGCTTATCGAATATTTTTTTTTTATTTTTATTTTATTTTTTTCTTTGTATTTACGCCCTATAAATAATCTATTGGGAGCGCATTGCATTGTTCAGAGTATCAAGCGCTGAACTACAAAAAGATCTAATAGAATCGATTCGCTTCGTTTGTACACAGTCGGGGGTGTAGCGCGACTCAAACTGTAACTCAAACTAAGTCAGAATTATGGCGCTAATCTTTAAATTTAAGTGCACATTATTTAATGGATTTGTTGGGATTAATGAATGCGAATGAATACGAGTATAATTTGTTAAACTTTTATTGATGCTCTGCTGTGTGTGAATGATATTATTAATTGGCCGCCTATAAGAGATTAAGTATTTAAAATGTTTAATTTATCGTTTTTAATAATAATTTGATTAAATGAATTTTTTATGGATTTTTTTTTTTTATATAAAAGTTTACACAATTTTTATTAAGTTTAACAAATTAGATTTTTTTTTACTATTTTACAACCAAAATTTTTGTTACCACAAATTTTTGTGGTCTCAAATTATTGTTTTAAATTTAATTACATTTTTTTTCTATTTAAAATATTTTATGGATATAAAAAAAAGGTAGAATAGAGTCAAAATTAATTTTGAGTATTACTTCTTTTATAACTTTTCTTAGAAATCGGTTTATATTTAAAATTAATAATCAATTAAAAATTATCACCAATGAAAAAAATTTCCACGCAACTATATTCCTTCTATTTTCTATATATGAAACATCGATTACAATCATCACCAGAGAAAATAATCAATTTTATTTAAAACGAAGCATGACTTACTCGGAACAAAGTAATTGCGGTCGCCATATATTATCTATTTTTATTTACAATACAATAATTTATTAAATAATAAAACATTTGATACGCTTAATAAATGAGTCAAATGAGAACATGATTCTAGTAACCACAAACAGAATATATAATCGTGTATCATAAATCTATAATTAAAAGGCCCTCAACAAAGCTTCCATTTGTAGTGAATTAGATGAAATGTGATGTAAAATTATTTACAGAAATGTAAGCTTATACAGAAAAGCTTGTACTTAATAAATGTTGTACGAAAAAAATGACAATTTTGAGAGAAATAATGAAGATCCACATAGAGTAGTACCTGAAATATTATGAATAAAATACGAATTAATGGAATCAAATTTGTATGCAAAAGTGGTCTTATAGAAAGTGAATACCTCTATTAAAGTCTTGATGATAGATGACAGCGTGCTTGTCATGCTTAAATATTTTAACTCATTTTTTATCCACTTCTACTAATCGGATTAAAATGAAACTGAAAATGTATAACGACATTGCAATATTTAATCTCTACTTACGGTCATATCTAAACTGCGTTATATGATGGATAAAATGAAAATAAGAATGCGTAGGATGCTTCTCAAACAAGTACGACAACTCGTGCTAGAACAATAGATTGAAAATTTGTTTCATTTACTTTTTGACATATACATATTATTAAATTAATATTAATATTAAGTCGGCGCACGCTCTTGGGCTAAACTCATAGATAAAAAGGTTATAAAAGGATTAAAGACCACCCCGTATAACTTAATAACTTAATAATAAATACAGGGATCAGAAGGATTTTAATTGGCGGACTTTCTACCACAGTAACACTAAACCTCACACTTCCTCGTAGAAACAATTTATTATTTACCATTATAAGACCTCTCTTAACTTTGCGTCAGAATTGACTATTATAAAACAAGTAAAAAAATTACAGTCGGGCGTAACCGACTGTAAGAGGCCCTGTACCAGTGTACAGGTCGCCTAACAAACACATTAAATGTTTCCCTAGCTTATGACCAAGCTTATGACCACTTCTCACTGCACGGAGAATTGCCTTATAAAACATTTTTTTGTGTATGAAAAGAAAAGGGAGGACGGAAGTATCATAGGTCGTTCAAATTCAGGTTTAAAATTAAATTGTCGCCAAAGGATCTTAAGGATCTCGTCAAGAGGAAGACACATCGTTTGCAGACACGCGTCAAATTCGAAACTACCTACGAGGAGGGTAAGAACAAGTGGTCATCCAGAAGTTGCGCTTCTAAACTACAAAATAAAGCCTAAACACTTCTCGTCGCGTGTTTGTTAGACAATGACGCACGGAGAGACGATGGCAGTAGACGCCATGTATATGTTGTTTGATAGTTGCTTAAGCGAAGTAGGAGATTTTATGCTGACAATGACGGTGTCGTTTTTTAAGAAGTTAATAAAACTTTTATTATATTTTTTTGATTCATCATCGAATTTATGAACACTGTTTCTGTGCAAATATTTTAAACCTAATTTCGGTCGGTCCAAATTTTGAATAGATTTTCGACTGTGTGCAGCCCTATCTCGGCTATGGTATCGTGAATGTTGTTCTTCAAAGCTTCAATTGTCTCTGGTTTGTTGGCGTAAAACTTATCTTTAACGGCTTCCCACAAATAATAGTCCAACGGTATCAAATCGCAGCTCCTTGGTGGCCAAACGACATCAGAATTTCGACTGATAATTCGAATTTCAAAAACAGTGCCCAAAAGATCGATTGTAACATTGGCTGTGTGGCATGGAGCGCCATCCTGTTGAAACCAAATGTCACCAACGTCCTCATCTTCAATTGTTGTGAACAAAAATTTACTTAACATGGCCCGATAGCTATCACCATTGACTGTAACCATCTCTCCTTCTTCATTTTCAAAGAAAAATGATCCAATGATTCCTTTCGACCAAAATCCACAACAAACAGTCACTCGTTATGGGTGCATCGGCAATTGTTCAATTACGTGTGGCTTCTCCGTGCCCCAAATACGACAATTTTTCTCCTTGACATAGCCACCAAGATGAAAATGAGCTTCATCTGAAAGATGATTTTTTCACAAAATCAGCAAAAGTAATGACGCAGTATTTTCCAGCGTTCTTCGAGCGTATACACAATCATATTCGTTCAGTGGAATAATAATACTAACTTTCTGTCAAATCTGTCATGAGCTAAGTGTTGCCAGGCTCGTAATACGGTAGTTCAAAAAAAAAAACGTTAGATGGCGGACCCGATACATATAGTCCATATAGACACCTAAACCCTCCCCACTTTTTCAATGGATCTTACACATCTCGGGTGGGGCATAATCCCCTCCGATTTTGACCACACTTAACACGATTTAAATGTATACTAAATGTCGTCCCTGTACCTCGAATGTATGTCAAAATATGGTGAATTTTTTGTATCGCTTGTATGGGTGATGGGGGAACCTTCCCAAAGTTTGTCTATTAATTTCAGCTCAATCGGTTATAGGGAACATACTTACATGCATACTTTCATTTATATATATATATATATATAGACTAAGAGAACTGTTTGTTTCGCTTTCCTCAAAATGTTACTCAAGAAGCTCTGCGTCACTTTTCAGAAATTTTGAAATCTCGGTAGAAATCATTTAGTTCTGTCTGGCTCTTCAATCCAAGTTTCATGTCTCTTACGCTGGAAAACTGGAATCGGAGAACTTATATGTGAATTTTCTCTTCTCCTGACGCCTGGGAATTGATCTCTATGATCTCTTTTGGCTGCATCACTGTTGACACATTTTACAGTACCGAGTGTTGATCAATTTTGTCGTGCAGACATAGCAGCTCACTTTATAATATGTAGATATTCGTCATAGTACTCCGATTAAGGAATTTTTATTAGCCTTTTCGTTTAAAACAATTTCAACTCACTTCCATTAGTTTGTATGATATTCTACATCTATTAAGACCCGATAACAATACAATCATCGCATAGTTTTGAACTAATCTCTCGGGTTTTTTGAATAGCCACCATACCAACCATCGCTCACTTTTGTGATTTGGAATGAAAATCTTCTTTAGTCAAAATCAGCTTAAAAATTTATATTTAATGGAAAAAAAAGCGTGGGGTGCAATCCATATTTTTTTTAAACTCAATCTTTATAAATCGATAGCGATTAAAAATAAAATCGAACAAACGATATTAAGCAGCCCACGCTTTTTTAAAGTTAATTTTCTCAAACACTTCCTGATGCTTTTTTTTTTTATATTGCTACAAAATCTTGTTTTTTAGTTTCTTAAGCTAGAATTTTATTTCATTAAGCCTTAATAACTTCATTATTTTTCGACAGATTTAAAATGTTTGCAAAGAATCAATATTCCAAATTCATTTAGCTTTGAGATTATTTAATTAAAAAAAAATTTAGTGACCCAATAAAGACCGGAAAAAGTGAATTTCAGCCAAGGGCAGAGGCTATTCAACAAAAATGTATGCCCATTAGTTTCTGCAACATTTAATCGATTTAAGCGGGTATCAAGCAGCTTGAAGCATTAATTGTTATAAATAAATTTTAAGAAAAAAAATTCCAAAAATTTTCATTTCTCATAAACACAAATTCCAAAGGTAATTTACAACTAACAACTTGGCAGTTTCAACTAATGACGCATATTATTAACAGCTTGATGAATTTTAAAAACTAGAGGCATTCGCTTGTAGAGCCTATATGCGGTTACACCCACCGATATTAATTATAGAAATAAAAAAAGAAAAAAAAAACGAAACAACTTTAGCCGCAACGTTTTGGCGTTAATCGAAGTTTAATGATCAAACCGAAGAAGATTTACCACAATGATTAGGCTAGATTTTAATACAAAAAAATTACAACACGATAAACACTATCAAGGTTTCTGTAATGGCTGACAACTAATCTGCTGCAAAACGAAATGAAAGGGTTTACTTGCTTGCCACATGCAACAAGAGTGTGCTGTGGTGTGGTGTTGTATGTAGTACACACAATGTTTGCTGCTTCAAAACACTATAATTATAATTTTTTGTACCTTCTCGACGACGACGCTGTTGGAACACAAAAAAATTAAAATAAAAAAAAAAACAAATTTTATATACGATAAATTTCTACTTTTTTCCATGTCTGAGATTATTAGCTCACTTCTTCGGATGGTTCGGACGGTTAGCTTGAAGGGATTAAAAAAAAAAAAATCACTGTGTGTGACTGAGTGTTTCAGCGGGAGTAGGAGGAGAAACTTGGCTTGCACACACTTGCTTGTAGATGTCCAAGCTATTGTGTTGTTGTTTTTATTTTATAAGCAGCAAATCGAGGGACGTTCCAAGTCGCCGCCGAGTAAAAAAAAAAACCAAACCCAAAACTGAAATGTATGAGACAGCCCAACAACAGCGGGACGGACGTTCGAGC
This sequence comes from Leucophenga maculata, assembly GCA_035044805.1. Lineage (NCBI taxonomy): Eukaryota > Metazoa > Arthropoda > Insecta > Diptera > Drosophilidae > Leucophenga > Leucophenga maculata. The sequence continues at coordinate 145,775 of JAWNNP010003047.1, forward strand.
TGACAGCAAAATTTCTATACAAATATTAAATCCAGATCTTTTTTTTTTCCACTTTGCTGCTTCTACTTCTTCTTGCTTGTTTACATACAAACGAAACACTGGACGTTATTTGTATGCGTGTGTATGTGTGTGTGTTTGTTTGTTTGTATATATTTTTTTTTTTTTTGTTTTTTATCTGCATCGCTCTCTAAACCTTTCCTTAAAGCACTATACCAATAATATACACAAGACCGAAAGATCCGATAGAAAGACAGACAGACGGACATACTACTACGATCATCTGTATTATGCCTTTGCTGCTGCTGCTGAAACAGGCAGCAAAAGTGGCAGCCAAATTGCTCCTCGATATCTTTTATTTTACTTTACTTTACTTTAGACTTTTTGTCATCCATACTTCTTGTTTTAAGCCTTTAAATGCGAACCGTTTCGTGCCGCGCAGAAGGCAACCGTTTGCGCAAACGTATGAGCACATAAAGCGTTTTGAGTGCGGCGCACATGCGCACAAACTCACATACGAAGCGGGTTTGAAAAGTTTTGGAACTTTTTGTAATTTGAATTTCAAGAAAGATTTAGCACTGATCTTTTATTATGATGTCATATCCTGTAGCTTCCCTAAGATTATTTGATTTAATCTTAGATTTGTGTGGATAGTATATTCTATAATGCTCCAATATCTGGCATATTTTATTAGAATATATAAGTCGAAAATTGGTGCAAAAGTTTTGTATGAAGTCTATCCATTTAGTCGAGTTTCATATGATGGTAGATATCGACTCAACTTTTGTTGTTGATGAAGAATATTTATACTTTATCAGACGTAATCTCAACGCTTCAACACCTATAATATAGAAGAACTCAAGAAATACGACCCCTATTCGAAAATAATCAAATCTTACTGAAAATTAAAAGTTCCAATGTGAAAGAAGGCTACAGCAGCCTTTACTCAACTTGGAAATACCCTTTACCCCTTGCATCTTAAATTTGATTGGTGAATATAGTACTATCTGAATTCTTGATTATCTGGATTGAAGATAAACTAATCCAAAACAAAATGTTTTTTTTACAAAAACCCTGAAGGAAGGACTAACTTGAATGGTGGCTACCTGTTTTAAACATCCTTCTTGGACCTATATTGATTATTTTACTAGAATATAAATAAGATACAACGGAATTCTTTGCTAAAACAGCTTGAAAACTTTTTCATACAAAAAAAAAAACCCAGAAAGAGATGAAAGGTTTGTAACAACATCAACATTTTTCATATAAAAAATTAAAAGAAGAGTAAAGGATACCCTTTACAGAAGGGCTGGCACGTTCATTAAAATCTAAAGACGGCGTCTAAATAACTTGAAGGTTTATAGTATCCATTAAGAATTATGGGCTTGTCTATATCATCGCCTTTTTCTGTCTGTTACATAAATTTGGGTGCAGGGTATACAAATAAGAAAGGCAATAAGAGTATGGCACGCTGAATGGTTGGTGAAACTTAAGGCGCTTCTGCCGGCACATTTCTTTCTGTTGCTACGCTCATACTTGGTCGATTGGTGCTTCCTGGTCAGAGAACGTAATAAGCTCACCTTTACGTACCCCGTTAAGGCCGGTGTTCTACAAGGGAGCATCTTGGGGCCATTGCTGTATTCGTTTTTCACAATCGACCTCACAGTGCCTGTCTATTTAGCACCAGAACAGGTACTGCTAGCATCCTATAACTCAGAAGAAGAAGAACTCCACCTGGACTTCGACAAGCAAATGAAGTAAGAAATTTGAATATAACATTCGAAAGAAGACAGACCTTTTCTGGCCACATAAGGAACACTGTTATCCGTTGTAGAATGAGAAAATCACAGATGTTTTGGATGCTGAACAAACGATGCAGGCTGCCATTGAGATCCAAACTTGCCGTATACAACGCTGTCACACATACGGCATACAAATCTGGAGCATTGCCAAAAAAAACAATGCGCGTGGTATGAACGCAACTCAAGGCTTCTTAATGATCTGCAGATCGAGACGGTAGAGAGTGAAATCTCGAAACACACCAGCAGCTATAGCGACAGGCTGATCAGCCATGTAAACAGGCTGACTCGTGCTCTTTCGTGTTGTCACCCAATAAGATAAATAAGAAATATAGAGCTCATACAGAGTCCAGCTTTTAATTATTTTTTATCTGATCTTATTCTTATGAAACGGTGACTCAATAAAACGAACCAGTTCCGCCAGTGGCAGATTTGCAAGACTTCTGAAAAATCTTTTAATTTTTGAAGAAGTGCAGAACAGTAACATAGTTTTTTTGAAAACTCACCACGTCCTCTCCATCACCACAAACACGATAGAAGTTCTGTTAGGCAACATTTTTTTTTTTTTTTTGGATCATATAGTATTGGTACCGTCAACATACTGATCCTTTTCTCTTTACTCTCACAGATGTTCGCTTTGGTTTATATCCCAGTCAGAGTGCTATTGAGACATGATAGACCGGTGAAGTCACCCAATTTCTTTGGTAATCTTAGTTATTCTTGAAACAATTTTTTGCAAAGGTTTGTGAATATCCGTCAACCAAATAGTCGTTGGCAGCGCTGATACAGTCCTAGTCATTGGTATGTCTGTATAGGAACAAGCAAACTAAATCAATCCCATTGAGTGCTGTTGGACTTGGTTTTGTGCTATTGTCATGATCCGTGGGTGCAGGGTATACTTACTGAATATATAGTTCCGATTATGATAAAAGTCGTTAATATATACGGAATCTAAGAACTATTTTGTTGTTGTTAAAAAACAGATATACACTTTTTTGGGGAACAAATTAGATTTTATAGGTTATTTCTGTTATTATTTCATCGTGAAGGTGTCGAGATTTGAACCACAGATCCACTCATCTAATGTATAATGTATTGCTTATCATTTGAAAAGTCTGCAATCAATACATCACACTTATTTCTTCACTGACTGGTGATGAACGATTACATATTCTATCTTTGTGGGCCTTGAACGCAGTCAATATATATTAAATTAAAAAAAATATTGATGATTTTTGGCGACCTTGTTTTTATTTAATACTCGAAATAAAACCAGGTCAACTCGAGACAACTCCACGCTTAAGGAGACAGACTAGTCGCTGTTCGCGTGTAAAAGAAACCTGAAGAAGATCTTCGAAGTGGTTCGCAATACATATATCGAAAATTTCGAGTAGACCTCGAAATTAAATTAAAAAATTTTAAGTCTATTATTTTTCACCATTAGTAATGACTTCCTTAACAACAAATATAATTAGAGAATAAAAGAGAAATCATATCACAAGAAAGGTTTCTTGAAAATAATTTTTAGTAATATTTTCGTATTTAGTAGTTCAAAATACATGAGAACAAATATAGTTTGTAATGGCGGCCAGCATATTTCTTCTAATCATTAAATGGCGGTTTTTATTTGGAATTTATGTTTTCACCTCCATTAATTGCAATACGTCGTCTTCAATTTATTCTGCGTATATCTATTATTACCTAAAACGTCCAAAATGCTTTCCGCTGTGTGCTATTCCTAGCTTTATACATTGCAGTAGGAAAACCCGTGTCGGAAAGTCCGAATTATCCATGATGATCTCATGAAAATTTCAGTTTTCAGACGTTTTCGTCCATCCTATGGACTACCAAAACTAATCATCAATCATATTGGTCTCCTCTTACAATTTTTTTATCATTGGTATTTCTTCGATTCTTTCTTTAAAATTTCCGACGGATCAGCCAAGACACAAAATTTAAGTAAATCTTCGCAAAACAAGTAAGAAAATCACAGTCGGGCGTAACCGACTGTAAGAGGCCCTGTACCAGCACAGGTCACCTAACAAACACACTAAATGTTCCCCTAGCTTATGACCAAACACATGACCACTTCTCACTGCACCACTAAGTGCCTTATAAAACATTTTTTTATGTATGAAACGAAAAGGGGGGTCGCTCAAATTCAATTGCTTATAAAATCGTTATTTATTATCCGATTTTGATGAACTTTTTGGATTTTGGCTAAGAAAGACGATATCTTTATACTGGCATACTTACTTTTTTTTGTGCCGAGGAAATTTTTAGCCTTGGGGGTGATTTTATGGGGAAGGGGGGGGAGGGGCAAGATTTCAAAATAAACTTGTAAAATTCCGGAGCAGTCCTAGTCGAATGCAAAAAACACGAAGTCTCTATCTATTACCGTTTCCGAGATCCTTTCGTTCATACGGACGGCCAGACGGACAGACGGACAGACGGACATGGCTATATCGACTCCTCTATCACTCCTGACCATAATGGTGGTAACTTTGGGGGGTCTCCGACCATTATTTCTACCTGTTACATACATTTGCACAAACCCAATAGGCTCTTGTACCTTCGGTACAGGGCCTAAAAAAACCTCCACAGTAACACCACAAACTCATATAAATTTGTCAAGTTGAAGAAACCTTTTAAGAAAATGATTGATTGCCAACTCCGAGCAAAAAATAGTTTCATAAAATCTCCAGCGAAGTTCTTTTGAATGAGATATTCCGGTTCCTTTCGCAAAGATTCTGTTAAATTCAAGAGATTCTTTGCACGTTATTTATTCCCAAAGGCGAGTACGATTTTGATCCGGTTGTTTCTTGGTCCTAGTAAATCTCCAAAACGGTTCAACCGATTTTGATGTGTTTTTCAGAGATTTATATGATATTTATTTATGCAGTCATGAGTTCATGATATACCTTTCTTCTATGAAGCATCTCCACAGCATATTCACTTTGTCACTCTACTGTCCAATTAGAGTAGTAGCCAATCTCTCTGCTACCAGGAAAAGAACATATCGTGTCGGCATAACATGGTGAGCGTGCCTCCAATTATTGTTCTACACTTCAATAAATACTGAACCTTCGAAAACCCTCTTTTCAAAGACTTTCTTGAACACCCTCGTACATTGCGCGAAACGTGCGTCTTAGTCCAATGTATCCATCCATACGTAAGCCTGTACTGAATAGTACTCGCATAGTGCTCTCATACATCAACAACAACGAAGCATTGACGTACAGTGTCTATACATAGAGTTTCGTCTGGTGGTTCCACACACATTTCTGTACTCAGTGCTGTGCTGTACTGTGCTGCTGTTACTGATGATGTCCATTATTTACATTAATTTTATTTGTTTTTCTTATTTGGTTTGACGACGTTTCAAAAGTGCCGATGTTTCAGCAGATAATGAAAATGCTGTATGTACGTAAAAAAACAAAAACAAAAACAATACAAAAAAAAAAAAAAAGTACCTCAAAGAAGTCGCGAGAAATATTCGTATTATATATATGTGTGTAGATACAAAATGGGTTGCTGACTTCACTACTAGTTGTTCATACAGACAGGCAGACACGACAGACAGACATGCATACTCACGATGTGGCAATATGGTCTTTTGTGGTTATAAGTAAATTTTTTTATTTTTTTTAACTTTTTTATAAGCCACAATACACTCGTAAATTCATTTATCCAGTGAAAGCTTTCTAAACTTATGTTCAATTGTACTGTACTGAGGAAAGAGGTTTGATTGTCTGGCTTCATTTCTCAGAATTTGGTGGTTTTTCAATTGCGTGTTAAAACCACAAAATGCTCCAGATTTACTATATGGTTTAAGTTCAGTATGAGATTTTGATTGTGTGATAATCTTGCTTAAATTGTGATGAAAGTCGAGCAATTTATGCTTTTTTTTTTATCACCTTTTATTTAGTTTAGTAACTTTTATTTTAGCAACTGAATATGTTCAAATTTTTAATCGAAACAATTAATTGTTTAGCAGTGTCCAGAAACCCAAAATAAATTAACTGAATAAACTCCGATTGAAAGTTTATAAGATACCTTTTGGATCATTCACTATTCGTCCATATATTTTTGTACTATTAGTCAACATCAAAGAAGAGTTTTGAGGACTGTTGTCCTTTCTTTGGCTCAACAGCATTTTGTAACTCGATACTAAAGCCATATTCATCTGAAAATCATTTGTGAGGTAACAGAAAACTCAACTAAAATTTTAAATAAATTTTATTTACTATACGGAAGCAAGACCTTTGGGATTTATTGTGTATATAAACAAAAACAATCTCCATCTCAATCTTCTTGCAGGATGACATAACCGTTGGTTTTGGTCAAATTGTCGAAATTCTTCTAGAAATTCAAGAAACTCGGTCACACTTCAAGACGAAGATTTTCAAACACAATTTTCTTAAATTTCAGTGGAAGAAGTAGATGGATGATGCAAATCATCATCCATACTGCAGCCTGTTTTGAACTATTTGAATAGTTCCGTTTATGTTTCCGCTACAACACATCAAATTTTGAGACTACACCAAATTTCAGGCCATCTTGAGAAAGTTTAAAGAATCTATGTCAATAAATATATGATTTTCAGGAAACGTAATAAGGCTACTACCAATCCCATGTTAACATGTATACCAAATTTCAACCCAGCACCGCAAATGGCTAAAAAAATATGACGAATTTTGTTTACGGCTTATATGGTAAAGGGGTATCGCCTCCACCGATTTTGACGAAACTTAATAAAATTACTTCTCCTGATTACAATAATATATATATACCAAATTTTATCCCTGTATATTAAATGAATACGAAGATATGACTAATGTTGTTTCTGGCTTATATGAGTGATGGAATATGGATCCATTCAATTTTGTCCGAAATGGGTAGGATTACTTCTCCCATGAACGTGAACGTATACGTGCATTTAAATTTCAAATAGAAATCCCAAATGGATTCAAAAATATGGCGAATTTTATGTATCTATGTGGGGGCGAGACATCGCCCTTACGATTTGGACCAAACTTATTAGGATTACTTCTCCCTATCCCAACAACATATCTATTGAAATTCATCTCTGTACCTCAAATCGATACAAAGATAAGGAATATTTTTTTCTCCTTTTGTCAAAAAATAGCCATAGTCCCATATATACCAAAATTTAAACCAATTAGTTTAGCAATTTAGACGTAAGAGAGGATTCATACATCCTCATAAAATTTTGCATTTATAATATTTGTGGGATGCACATCAAAAGTCTGTTTGATATGGACTTGTTTATCTGTACATCTAGTGGTCTGTATGAAGAACGAGGGTTTAGATGTTATAAGCGATAGAGTTGTCATGTTTCAATGAAGGTTTCAGGTGCCATACAAGTCCCCCCTCTCCCTTTATTACTACTCGTGTGCTTTATTTTATTAAGTCGAATCGTTCTACATATGTTCGTCTGTCTAGCTGTGTGTGAATATGGGATGTAGTCATTTATTCTTACTAAGCATTTATATGAAGACTCTCTAGGATCAGCATAAGGAGGGTAGCTGCCATAGAAACCCAATGCCTATTTTAAGAATTTAAACCTTTTTTATTGCAGTCAATATTAAATGGAAGAGGATGTTGATAATGGTAACATGAACTTATGCTACCACTTAAGATTATAATTTACTATAGTCAGTTTGAGTAAAAAAAGATCTCCAAATTACTATAATGACAAAAAAAAATTACTTTAACAACGTTTTTATGTTCCAATTAATTGTCATATAGAAAATATGAAATAAATACAAAATTAAACTCTATATATAAAATCTCTTTGTTTGAGCGCGCATCACACAAAAGCTAATTATTGGATTCAAAATAATATTAACGCAAGATAAGAAGCTTTATTGTGTGTAAACTTTAGCGTTTATTAAATCAAAATCGAACTGCAGAGTCCAGAGATATTAATGTTAAAATATAAATAAATTTTCTTAGTACATAAAATTGCTAAAGACCAACGCTATTCAAACTATTTGCTTGCGCTTTTCAAACCTTTGGCATATGCAGCGTGCTAGTCAAACTGTACGCAATTCAATTGTTTCAAACTATATTTATATATATATATATGAAATTTTAAATAATCGGCAATGCCTCACCTATACAAATGGTCCGCTGGGTCCACTATTAGTTAATAAAATTATAGTTTAAAAAACTAAAAAAAGAGGCTTTTATAGCATTGTGGTCTAAAAAGTAAAATACATTTTCTTTGAATATGTAGATTTTGAACAGAAACGTCTGGAGGTGCCCAAGATTAAAATAAAGTATTAGAAAAAAAAATTAAATTAGTTTTAAATGAAAAAAAATTTAGGGTTTTTAAAGTAATTTTTAAAATGTTTTATAGATCCTGATTTGTAAAAGTGAAGTTACAAAAAAAATGGGTGGAGTGCCCCTCACGCTTTTGTGCAAATATATGTAACAGGTATAAATAATAGTCGGACATCCACTTATGGTCAGGTTTGAATTATGGTCAGGACCGAAAAAGGAGTCGCTATATCCATGACCGTTTGCCTGTCCGTATGAACGAAAGAATTTTGGAAACGGAAATACATAAAGACTTCGTTCTTTTTCATCCTACTAGGACTTCGCCGGAATTTTCCGAGTTTATTATAAAAATTTGCCCCTCCCCCTTTCTTTAAAATCACTATCAAGACGAAAATATATTTGGGTTAAAAAAAATGGGGGGGGGGGGGGGAGGTCGTTTACGCCCGACTATAATTTTCCTACTTGTTTATATTGAAATCTTAGCATGCAATAGCTTTGTTGAATTATTCGACATTTTTTACTCTGATAAACATGGGCTGCAAGTTATTCCATAGATTAAAAATATTGACTGTCATCGGTTCTTAATATTTCATAAAAATTTCAAATTGTTTAGAAAAAATATTTTGAAACATTTTATAACCGAATTGGTTTGTATGGGAACTACCAGCAGAGAGACTTGTCCATCGTATATGTCTGTGAAGTGTTTGTCCAAAAGAAGCCACAATATCGAAATATCACGTTTTTGATCACCACTGTGCTTCGGTGTAAAATTTTTAATTTAAGGTTTAAGCAAATTTCATTCACTCCATCCTTCAAATATAATAAAATGTCGCAAAAGTCTGCTAAAGTTCTCTAAAAACTAAACTTGTAATGCATTGAACTTGAAAACGTGTTATGGCTTTCTTATTTAAAGCATGAAGTTAATTTTGATTTCTCTAAAATAAATAAATATGAATATTTGATTGACTCTACTACATAGCGCAGTATAACATTTAAGCATTTACATTTTATGCGCACTCTTTCACTTCAAATGTCAATTGCCACTTTTTAAATTATGAGCCAGCACGAACCATCTTCGTACAAATTCGAGCCCAAGAACTGCATACTCATCTGACAGAAAACTTGCAAAGAACACAGATACAGTAGTTCTCTACAGGTATACGAGGAGTCGGTGTATAGGTAGATATGTATATGAAAAACGCCTAAACTTAAAAGATACTACAGATATATATAGTATAAACTATGACATGCTATTATATCGGAGCGCAAATCATGTGTCTCTGATAAGCAAGAGCAGAGTGAAGTAAGTAGATATTGGAGACACAAATGACGATGAAGACGACTATGCTGAACTGGTTATAAATTTAAATATTTCAGTGCTTAGCGCGCGTTCTACACTACACTGCAGAAGATGTTTGGCGACCCGATGAACGTCATCATGCTAAGTAGGCATTATACGAGTATTATAGAGACAGCAAAACGGCAGCAGTTGGATTGAATTCGACGATGAAGATGGAGAGATGGTGCTATAAGTATTAGTGGTGTTGGTGCTGGTGTTATTCACTGAAGCAAGCAGGCAGGCAGGCAGGCAGCAGCAGCAGCAACAGCGGCAACGGCAGCTTAGCGCAAACGTTCCGAGCTCCTGTTGCGTAAATCCAGTGAGCAGTCAGTCGAGTCATTTCTCGAGACGACTACTAAGTAGTATAACAAAACGCAACAGTTTATAGCAGCTATGTACCTGTGTGTATGTGTGTGTGCGTGTGTGTGTGTTTGTCTGTTTTATTATGTTGTATTGGTGTTAAATAGTAGTTGTAGTAGTTGTGTGTATCTGTGTGTCTGTTTAGCGTAGCGTGCCAACTACAACTACTGTGCAGACGACAGGCAGGTTTTAGAGACCCTCACATACAATCTTATCTCTAACTACGAAGGCAACGCTCGACATTTACTCGCCCGATCGCGCCGAGCTGCTGTAGCTACTTTTGCTGATAATATTTTTTATTTTTTTTTCTACAACGAAAAATGTTTATTGCACTTCAAGTGTAATTAAGATAAACCATAGACCTATACACAAAAAAAAAAACAAAAAAAAAATAAACAAATAAAAATGCTGCTCGACTATGATATACCCTGCCAACTTCTCATACTTGTATAAATAGACTTGAATCAACACAATTGGAACAACAGTTGCTAAGTCAGTTTGCAACAGGCAATGCAATGCAACTTGCAACATGTTGGTAAGTGCGCGCACAACAGCTTCGAACCTGACGTCAAACCTAATAGCTTAAAAGAGACCAATAACATATTTTAACTAGAAATGAAACAAATTTGTTGTTCTATGTTTTAAAGTCTCCAAAAAAAGAGACGGAGATAGACTAGACTTCGACTTAAGCCTTTCGCTTTAAGGCAGACTATCGAAAGTAAAAAACCTTTGTCTATATCTAAATTAAAATATTCTAAGATATCTTTTTTAATTTTGAAAAATACCCAAAATATTTCCACAACTAATCTTAAACTAATTTTTTTTCTTCTAATTTCAGCACAAACAAAATAAACCTTTATCAAAATCAACAAACAACACCAATAAGAAGATTCCAGAGACTAGACGACGACAACGACGGCATGTAATTGAACAGATATCACTGTGACAATAATAACAACAACAACAACAATTTTTTCCAAACCAATTTAACTCATTTCAACTACAAACAAACAAACAAACAAAGCCTAACAATGCCCACCGAGAATACGCTGCTCGAAGATCGTGGAGGTGGTGGCGGCGCCATACCCATGCTGCGTGCATCACGCATGGATCAGTTTATGTCAACAGCTGCAGCAGTAGCAGCAGCAGCCGCCGCTGCAGCAGCATCACCCGGCGCCAACAATTCACCCAATTCGAATGGCTCCGCAAATGGTACTTCAGATTCCCGCAATTCCTCAGCAAGTCGTATGGCTGCAGCAGCCGCTTATGAATCACAACTTGCCTATCAACATCAATTGGCTGCCGCTGCTGCAGCGGGTCATGCACCACCACCGCCACCTGGCCACCCACATCATCCGCGTGAGATCTCCGCATTTGTGCCAGTACTACCAACACGTGCTACATTGCGTGCACCCGGTGGTGGACTCTACAGTGCACTGGAGCATCCACCCGATGGTAAGGATGGACATGTGGGAAAACGTGGTAGTTCGTCGAATTATGAAATAATTGCTATGATGGCAGACAAACGCAAAGAATTAGCTTTGCGTGAAGCTGCTGCTGCGGCTATGTTACGTGGTCAGGGTCCACCGGGTCCACCACCGGGTGTTATGTATGCTTCACCACATGGTTATCTAACCGGTCCGGGTCCTTCACCAACTGGCGGCGCTACATTCGCTTTTCCACCTGGTGCTGCTGCAGCGCTATTTCCACCCGGTATGGGTCCATCAATGCATCCTGGTTTAGATCGACGTTTGCTAAGAGCACCGGGACGTGCTTCACGTCCAAAGAAACAGTTCATTTGTAAATTCTGTAATCGTCAGTTTACTAAGTCGTATAATTTGTTGATACATGAACGTACGCACACCGATGAGCGGCCGTATTCCTGTGATATCTGTGGCAAGGCGTTTCGGCGACAGGATCATCTGCGTGATCACAGGTGAGTAGTTGTTAAAATGTTTACGTGTAGTGTACGCAGAAGGCATTACTTATGACTATGTCAATCATTTAGAAGTAGCTGCTTAGCTGCTTGCTTCTGATTTCGGCAGGAATCGGACAGTCAAAGAGTTTATCGAAGTTTCATGCCCATACAGGGATAGATAGGACCCATTTTATTAATATGATAGCCCAGTCAAGTACCGCGTGATCATGCTGTAGTCTTTTCTGCTGAGATATGCATTTTTATTGGAGTGCTTCAATGGTGGCACAAGCTTCTTAACCTGCTGAAGTGCATGATACCGTTTGCAGTGCTGAATGGCAGACTGATAGTTCGTGGCTTTTCGTGGCTGACCGGCAGAGTGGAAGCAAATTAAATTCAAACTGGAGAAAAATTATCCGGAGATAACTGACTTGATTGCCGATTAGACGGGTGTGGTTTAGATACTTATAGAGTTCCAAAAATACGTAAGTAAACTCCCAGTACCCTATACATCATTCTCCCAGTCCATACTGCTGGGGAAGAAATGCGTCTGACGAAGCTAAATTTCGTAGTCATGCTGTATATTTCGATGCCAGGCCAGCCTTGGTTCTAACCAGCCCAAACATCCCGTCAATTACTAAGTGATAGGAAGGGCGGTCCATGCAATAAATCCAAAGAACATCGTGTCGGTTTGGAAAAAGTGTTATAGAAAAAACCGGACGGTGAGGGCATAATAGATCTTATAAGGTTACAGGTACTAGCCAATAATAAAAATAATTATCGTGGTGGAGAGTCCCCAGATCCCATAAAAAAAAACGTTTAAAGAACGAAAGAGCTAGAGACAATAGCATGGGGGAAAGAACGCCCGCTTGTGCACATCTTTTTGTGTCATTAATTTCAACTGACACATTTCCCAAACAGCAAGCAATAGTGAAGTCATCTACACCTCTACGGGCTGCAAGTACTTAAGTGCTTTAAAAGAGTTGTAAAAGCATCCTAGGAAATGTATTTTCTTTGACTGGGTGTTTTTTTTTTCCGATTCTAGTAACTAGAGGGTGCAGTGCTTCTACAAATTGTTTCCTATAAAATGGGAAGGAACTATTAAGGAATACAAAAATCAATTAGTCTTTCGATAGTCTTCAGAATGAAGGAACAAAAACTAGTGGATGTATTAAGAATGGAGCTGAACGCGAAGATCACCTTATTAATGATCGTTGGATTGAGGTTAGCCCTCATAAGATTATTCATGGAGTACAAGGTATCTAAAAAGTTCGTAGCAGAGGTGATCAATGCTATCTCCCTGAAGAGATAGAATAAAACCAAAATGACAATATATGAAAAGTGGATGGGTTATGTGTAAGGTGCGACCATAAAATGTGAGCGTAGCCTGTCAATCAGGAAACTCCAATTCAGTGCAGTATGGGATCTCTACACAAAATGCATCTCAACTACTAGACAGACGGACCGACAAACCAGAAGGCAGACGTATATAGCTAAATTGACTCGTTTGGACTTGCTAATCAGAAATTTTATTTACTTTAAGGTCTTCAATGCCTCCTTCCAGTCTTATACACTATTTTTACTAATCCATCCATTTCACACTTGCTTTGTGCTCCAGCAATTGGACTATAAGTACAAACGCAATTGAACGAAATATTATTTATAGACGGAACTATAGATCTACCTCAATTTACATGCATTTTGATTAGCCAAAAACTCTGATTCGATTTCCAACCATATCAGACGTATCTAAAGTTCCAAGTTCAGTTGAGAGATCTCCATTTTTTACACATTCAAGAGATGAACAGACGGACACAGCTATAGCGACTCGACTTTTGATGCATTAGCTCTTGAGTGGAGACTATAATTAAGCAAAATGCAAACTCCGAAGCTAATTTATTTAGTACTCCAAGAACTTCATAAAAAAAAAACTATTAACCTGAAGTAAAGCATAAAAGGTAGCGTAATCTGATCACTCTAAAGATTGTAAAGTCATATTTAGCTCAAGTTGAGGTAATTTTAGTCAACTCACTCCACCCTAATCAAGCAAAGCAAGAGATTTTCAGAGCTTCAATTTCAATTTCTACTACCATGGTCAAGTTAATTAACTTTGTTGGTTTTCATTGTGCTGCACTTCGTTCGAATTTCAATGTATGTCCGTCTGTCTGACTGTCTATCCCTCCATCTGTTCAACAACGCAGATAGCTATGACTTGGTCCATTTGTCGTGTGTTTGCTTTGCCGCAAGCCTAATTCCTCCGCTGCTCCGCGAGCATAAAACGAAAGAATGAAAAAATTCGAGAAGAAAATATTGTATGCGATCGAAAGAAGCATCTGAACGCATCCAGAATAATGCCGCGAGTCAGTGCTATGTGCTATGCTATCAAGAGCAAGTCAAGAACCTGTTTTGCGCTTAGCGTCAACATCCGACAACGACGACAACTAAAACGACGAAAGCGACAAGTGAACGCCTGACTTTTCAAAATGGCTGCCCACCGCAAAGCAAAAGAAATTATTTGCGCCCAACTGAACTTGCCTCCTGCCAAAGTCATGCAAGCACACGTGCCTGCTGCGTGCCATGCTACAAAACTGCTAATTTTCTAAGCTTTTTTGAATGACCAATACTAAATGATATTTTTTTTTTTTTTTTCAATTTTTGTCTTACAGATACATACACTCCAAGGAGAAACCCTTCAAGTGCACCGAATGCGGCAAGGGCTTCTGTCAGTCGCGCACGCTTGCCGTGCACAAAATACTACACATGGAGGAGTCGCCGCACAAGTGTCCTGTCTGTAGTCGCTCGTTCAATCAGCGCTCCAACCTCAAAACGCATCTGCTCACACACACCGATCACAAGCCATATGAGTGTTCGTCGTGCGGCAAGGTCTTCCGGCGTAATTGCGATTTACGGCGACACGCGCTAACGCATGCTGTTGGCGATGTACCCGCGGACTATGTCGACGTGGGCGAAGAGGGTGATCAACAACTGGGTGGTAGCGGTGATGAAGAAGATTCACTGCTTGAAGTAGACTCACCACGTCATTCACCAGTACAGCAGCAACTCTTGGCAGCAGCAGAAGGCGAACATGAGGATGCAGAGCTGGCGGCGGAACGTCGTCGTGCTATACAACGCTTGCGGCTCAAACGTAAAGCGCAGCCTTATGAACATGCCGGACTTGATTCAGATGAAGAAGATGAAGAACTAATAGATGATATTGATGAACTAGATGAAGACGATGAACTACGTGAGGTAGATGATATGGCTGAGGAAGCGGAAGTTGCCGCAGATGTTGCAGCTATAGAAACTGAATTAACAGATACAATTCCAAATGTACGCTATGCAAATAATACGGAAGAAACGAGTGACAACAAGCTGCCACCACAGCAGCAACAACAACAACAACAATCAATGCCACAGGTACAAGGCCAAGGTGTAACACATTGCCATCATGAAGGTGGTGATACATATACAATGCGTCCAAATGGTGAACGTTGCGATTTGCCACGTGAACTTTTAGCTTGTGTTGCCGGAGCAGCAGCAGCCATAAATAATACAGCCGTTCCGCCATCACTAACAGCAACAAATGGTACAGTCGCTACGCTTGTGCAACCGCCACCACCACCGCCACCGTTTGTCATAGCAACGCCCAGCGGTGTAGCATTACGCTACAATCCACTGGGACCAGGTGTACCCGATCCTTATATACCTATGCTACACGTACGCAGAGATCTCCATCATAAAACACTACTAAAAATCGATGCCAATGCAGCGTCAGCTGCACAAAGCGAAGCAACAGCGAAAGCACAACCGCTACACTCGCCACATGAGTCCATGCCTAGTTTTCTGGGCTCAATACCAGTACGCAAGCGTTTAGTACCCGGTTTAGATATTATCGAACACGCATCGGGTCCACATACGCTTAGTCAGCGTTCCTATATAGAAAATCAAAGCATTTATGCACTCAATATGACGCGTGCACATCAGCAGCAGCAGCAGCAACAGCAGCAGCAGCAACAACATCCTTCACTACATACGCAACTCGCAACACGTCATTTGGTTGGTGGTACTAGTAAAGCGAATCATCACACACCTCCACCAGCACAACCACCTACAGTTGCTGGCTACCAAGAGCCACGTATTTTAGATGAACATGTTCATCATCATCATCCGCATACACGTCATGGCTTGCTCAATGGCAAAGATCTTTCAACAAGTGCTTCGCAAACATCGCCATCAACATCATCGCGACACAGTGCAACACATACGCCACCTAGCTTAGCTGCTGCTGCAACAGCTGTTCCTGCAGCACAAGCAGCAGCTGTGCCACCCGCAGCTGTTCCAGCACCAAGACGCACTGGTTTCAGCATTGAGGATATAATGAGACGTTAGTAATAACTGTTTTAGTATAAATAACTGCATTTAGTGACATATTTCTAGGTACAGGCAAATGAAAAAAGAAAGAAAAAAAAAGGATATAGAAAAGCAATCGAAGGATTTATAGACACTGCACAGTAGTTGTAGCAGGGTTGGGTGGGTTGAATCATGAAGATCTATGAAACATAATGAATAAAGCATTAGAGATCCATGTAACTCATTAGAAGCCATTCGTAAATGTTTATAGTGATGTCTCAGTCATTTCAGAATTAAAATAAGAAACTTTTCTGGAGAAAACACGATACAGTTTTTGTATGAAAAACTTCTTTCTTAAAGTATATATATCTCAAGCTGAAATTCTTGTGTGCTTAAGCTGACTACTTATTATGATGGGTGTGTTCCTCTTATTTTAGGGATAGATTCCATACATTTTTTTTGCTTTGTGTCTTTCCAGTTAAATAATTTTTCCTGAGTTGAGCTGACCTATTTAAACTGTATGAAACCAACGGCTAGAATCAAGTTGACGGTTTCCCTCCCTTGCACATAATGTTATGAATCATGAAAATCGAAATAGCCACCAATTTGGTGACAAAATTTTTGCTCCTCCCACTTTTCACTCCACGAGTAAGTGCCTTAAAAAACATTTTTTTTATGTATGCAAAGAAAAGGGAGGACGGAAGTATCATACGTCGTTCAAATTCAATTGCTTATAAAATCGTCATTTATTATCCGATTTTGATGAAATTTTGGGATTTTGACTTAGAGAGACTGGCATACTTTTTTGTGCCGAAGAAATTTTTATGCGGAAAGAGGAGGATTTTAAAATAAATTCGTAAAATTCCAGCGAAGTCCTAGTCGAATACAAAAAGAACGAAGTCTCTATTACCGTTTCTGAGATCCTTTCGTTCATACTGACGGACATGGCTATATCGACTTCTCTATCACTCCTCACCATAATGGGGGTAACTTTGGAAGGTTTCCGACCATTATTTCTATCTGTTACATACATTTGCAAAAAACTAATAGGTTCTTATACCTTCGGTACAGTGCCTAAAAATAATACTAAAAGATGGTATAATGACGATTGCGGAACATGAACGGTTCTATTGTTGTCGTGTACTAACCCGACTCAAACTTCCCAACATAGGCACGAAATTTTGGAATTGAAAAGAAATGAAGACTTAAAGGAGTGCGGTTTTTTTGTCGAAAATTAGAGCTTTATTGTGAAAAAATGTTTATACATTCAATGTTCAAAATATTATCCATCGGAAGTTACGACGTTTGCCCATCTTTCTTTCAGTTTGTAGATTCTATCCCAAAAGAACATCTCTGGCTTGGCGGAGATGCTATAAAGCGGGTGAAGTAGAACTTCGCCCCACTGTTTTTCAAATACATAGCAACATTTGGCCGAGCGTTGTCATGATGGAAAATTATGGATTCGTATCTGGTCGTTTTTTCGCGATCGCTCTCTTCAAACGAATCAATTGTGTTCGGTAGAGGTACCCTTTGATTGTGTGACCCGATTTCAAGAGCTCGAAAGACAGCACATCCTTTTGATCCCACCAAATACAGAGCATTACCTTGGCGGCATGGATATTCGGTTTTACCGGGAATATTGATTTCTTGCGCTTGCGGTTATCGTAATGAAACCATTTTTCATCACCAGTGACAATCCGATGTAAAAATGTATGCTTTTTATGGCGTTCAAGCAACATTTCTGAAATGCAGACTCGGCATTCCACGTCTCTACGTTTCAATTCATACGGATTCCGAATTGCATGCTTTTAAACGTCTGAAAATGCTTGCTTGTTCAACTCCCAAAACTTTTGCAAGTTCTTTTTTGAGTTTGGCACGCATCTTCATCGAGCAATGCCTCCAATTTTGTTCATCTTCAAACCTTTTTGACTGTCCGGCTCGGGTTGTTCTTCGTCTTCGAGTGGAAATTGCCACTTTTAAGCCATGTAAACCACTTCTGGCACGTTCGTTAAGGTAGAGCATGGTCACCATAAACTTCTAATAAAATATGATGACTTTGCTTTGCACTTTTCTTCATATTACAGTCATGAAGAAGAAGAACTTTCTGTAGAAACACTTTATCTGCCACAAAGTTCAACATTTTCAAACGAATAGAAAAAATTTTTGTTTACGCTTCAACCAAATGACATATATGTACTAAAAAATACCCGCAATGACAGTAGCTTCCAAATGAATATAGTCACGGATGAACACGAGGCGAAGTAATACTAGTTTATATAGGGATTAGCCCAAAAAGTGGTTTCTTAATATATACCTCGATTGCTCTTTTTTGTTTTTTCTTTGCTTGTACTTAGTTATATGACGCCAAGTGTACAACTTACATCATACAAATGACATTCCTTAGGCTAACTAAATATTTAGTGCAGCTAGCATTTCTTAATTAGTTATTTAGCTCTTAATTTAGTACTTTGACTATTTAGTTTTAAGTACAACCTATTATTTAGTACACTTTTATAGTACAATTAGTATGCGCAGTGAGCTCCTATAAATGAACTTTAATAATAAGTTAAAATAATATATTATATAGATATATAGATATATATATACCGATTGTGCTTTACTTGCAATTTTTTTATGGCTTAAAAGCTGTCTTAAATTTTTTGTCATGTCATAAATTTAGTTTAAGTATTTAAGCGCATAGTTCAAAGAGACTACAGCATAATTTTTTTATAGCGCATTTAATTATTTAGTACTTCTACATAAAAACTTGCCTGAACACTTAGTGTTTCATTAGCAAAAAGCCGTACTTATTATAAAATAAAAATATTTAAATTTTAGTTAATATACTACAACTTAGTCTAATACTTCTAGTAACTAATTATGCTTAATTTAAAATATAAAAAAAAAAAAGAAGAAAAACTTATGTCCAAGTATTACTTGACTTTATATGTTTTATGGCATTTTGTGGCACTGTTCAGATACATAACTACTATATATAATATATATAAATAAATCTAAAACTCAACATTATAAATTATAGCCTACTATTATATATTTAAAGTTACATAATTTAATTAAGTTTTTTTACGAGCTATAGGTACTATTTAATATAAGCAAATTCCATTGTCTTCCTTTTTTTGATTCTTGATTAAATAAAGTTTTGCATAAATAAAATAAATAAAATATCATTTTTAAAAGTTTCTTTCATTTATTTTTCGCACGTTTGCGGTTTTCCTATTGAAGTTTTTCTTTGAAGGCAAGTTAAAATCCCCCAATTTACTTCGGCCTTACTTTGCGTATGAGTCAAGTGGTTTTGTGCGGATTTGTGCACTTAAACACGTAGAAAGTTCAATTAAAGGCACGTAATTTGTTGTCATCAGCTTTATTTGTTTTTTTTTTATATATATATATTTCCAGATAAATTAATGGGTGTACGCTGGATGCGTGAGATTGGTTGGGCACTATCATAAAAAAAGTCTCTTTACAGCCATTTCAATGCTATTATGTTGACAATGTCGTCGATGCTGTTGCTGATGATATCACTAACCAGCGTAGGAAACGTGATTTGATTCATCAAGCATGGCGCGTACTTTATTAAATTTATCACAGGAAATTGTTCCATGGAAATAAAAATTTCTCTGCGGGAATGACCTCATTATGCGCTAATATAAGGTTGCTTGCATATTCGAATCTTATATTTTTTAATAAATATCAATAAATTCCTTTTTATGCAAGATTTATGGTACTTGATTGAGTTGCATGGTTCTCGAATCCACAAGATGTAAGATGATTCTGTTTTTTGAGATCTAACGTTTAGAGATGATAAGAGCGAATAATCTCCCTAGATTCCCCAATAATATTGCTACACAAGTCCGTACCAAGCAGCAGAGAGGAGACCCCGCTGTTTGCACCAATTACTGCGGAATAAGTCTTCTTCCCATCGGATATAATATTCTGTCGCACGTATTATGTAATAGGCTGAAGCCATATACGAATACACTGCTAGGATCATATCAGTGTGGCTTTGGACCATAAAGTTCGACCAGTGTCCAAATATTCACATTACAGCAAATCTTGGAAAAGTCCCGTGAGTTCAACAAAGGAATACACGATCTATTCTTTATTATAAATCCTCTTTCGACACGCCGATACGATCGAAGTTTATCGACGGCCTGTCTGCACTAGGTATCCCAGCGAAGATTGTTTGTCTTTGCATGACGACGCTATCTAACACACAAAGCGTTGTCAGGGTGGGGAAATACCTCTCCGACCCCTTTGATACCAAGAGAGGTTTCAGGCAGGCGATGCTCTGTCGTGCGATTTTTTCAATCTTCTGATGGAATACATTCTACACCAATTCCCGTACATACAGAGTATGTCGGGCTCGATCTTCCAAAAGGAAGTAATACCGCTCGCGGACGCAGATCATAAGCAAGGCGTTCTCAGAGATTGAAAAATGAGTTTAGGTCCTGTATGGACCGCGAGCTGTATGAGCTATTCGATGAGGTTGACATAGTCCAGAGCATACATGGGGGACCGAAACTTGTTTTGAGGATGACGCAATAGAGGACGACCGTTCAAGCGTTGGAATGACCAGCTATGGAGAGGTCTCTCTTAGCATTCAAAACAACTAGCGCCAGCGCGCTCAAGATTACAGAAGTTGGTGCGCCGTCCTGAATGATTCCATGACCGAATGACAATTGAAGACGATTTTAGTGAGATGTGGTCCATGGAACTCCAACGAACAAGCCAAGGTACAAGCTACAGGCTTATGACATGGCACTGAAGATGTCATCAAGTGAGTACAAGATTTCCACTTGAGTAGCTTTTTTTATAAGGAGTGTCATGCAGGATGGAGCAACTTTACCTGACCTATCGCGCACCACTACAACTATTAATAGAACAGTATATAACAGCCCTCTTTCGAAGCTTCAGTTCAACGAAGTTTTTGGCTTCAAGAAGTATACACCGCACTCTAAATATCGTGCAAGAGAAACAGCTGAAAAAATTAACATTACCAAAAAAATTTGGTGTACAGTAATCTCAAAAAGTATTGAAGTATGTCTAATGAGAATATCAAGTCTGTAGCGGTCATTGGGAGATATTACCGATACCATCGTGTCTCCGTATTTTTTTCAGTTCGATGTCGTTCACATCAAGCTCCGTTGTATTATTCGTATCGCTTTGCGGTTATTTTTATACAAATTTTAATCAACTCACCAAAGATGACTTATGACAAAAAAATCGTCATAAGCAATGGAGTTAATTTCTCGTGGAACAGATCTGTAGTAAGCAATCAACTCACGACAAACCTTTTCATGATCAAAGAGTGACAGTTTTAGCCGACATTTTTTCTTACATTGGATCGATCTTCTTTAATCTAGAGTGACCTTCATTGGAGAGACTGTGACACCATGTTAATATTTGGTGCCAGCCACCGTCTATATTAATCTGACCTATTGGGCAGCATAATAACTTTCAGATTTTAATAAGGATTTACTTATGGAAATCAGTTTCAATTTGAAGCCGATGCTTGATTAACGGCTACCGCAAAAATTTTGTTTTATAAATATTTTTTATGATATTTTCAAAGATAGTATGTCTAAATTTGTGTAACTGCCAAAGAGACCTAAAGGAGGCGTGAATGGATATTCAAACCTCATACTCCCTTCTTATAAGATGTACAGAAAGTCTAATTTTGTAACAAAAGTGGGGACGATATAGACATTTATCTCTGCCCGTAAGTCTGCATTACTGTGCACATCTTAGAAAGATATATACAATGGGACATGCCTAATTGGCATACCCATTTGGTTGAAATGTTTTCTCCAGATGATCAGCAGACGTTTCACGGACTGTTCGCTTAAAAACAAATGCCAATCCTATTTGTTACTGAAATTTGTTTTGTACATGACCGCTTAAGGCATTTGGCAGATCTCCAAAAATTTCAAAATCAGGAATCACTTCATTTCTAACAGAGAGATCTAAGGTCAAAGATTTGCTGTTCTATAATTTCAACACTGCTGATAGCATTAGGGTTAATAACTCATCTTTAGCACGGAGTTCAACCAATCATCATTTTTCTAAACCATTTGAATTTGGTACAAAGACTTACACCTATAAGTATGCAATGAATAGTACAGATATTTTAAAGAACAACGCCTTTAAGTATGTTATGAAATGATAAACGGCCAGTTATAAAACATTATAAAAGCTTAGAACACTTAAAAATTACCCTACACACTGTTATTTGAAACGCTTTTTGAAAATATGAGAACAAATGATGCACAACTAATTATTTTGGCTACGTTATATGTGATCTGAAGAGGGAATAAGATAGATTAAATATCCAAACTAAGCAGCTTCTTCTATATTCTATATTTTCATACGGTCAATAAGACAGACGGACATGTCTATTTCGACTCTGCTTTTGATGCTGTAAGAAAATACAAATTTTATGGGCATAAATTATATAAAAAAGGTTTTCCGAGTGTATGGCAGCAAACCTGAGAAGAAAACATGGCTGACTTGGCCATTCTTAAATCACTTTTAGTAAGACTGAATGAAAACTATCGGATTAGATCATGTATTCGCACACACAGAAGGACAAATAGCAGTCGAACATGGCTAAAGTGACTCTGCTTGGCACGCTGATCATGAATACTTATACTGTATGAGGAGTACGACGCCTCCTTTAAGGCAAAAGCAAAGATCAAAGGACTCTAAAGAATTATCGATTCACCTGATGATTTTTAAGACGCTCCATGTACATCGCTGCTTGCTGGTTGAGGACATCGCCAATCTTGAGAACATCCAAGTCCCTTTCAAGTTAGACGTTCTCATGTACCAGGGAGCGCCAGAGAAGCTGCGAAGAATCTTCGCTTGGAGGACCCTGATCTTTGCACGGTGTGATTTGGCAGCAATGCCACATACTTGCATTCCGTAGCGCCAGGCAGGTGCAATTATTGATTTGTAAATTTGCATCTTATTCCACAGTGACAGTTTGTTTCTGCTATTGAAGAGTCAGCCCATTCCTTTAGCGAATTTACAACTTTGTAAATATGGGTTTTAAAAGTGAGACGTCTATCCAGATACAACCCCAGGTATTAATGCACAGTCTGATGATTCAGTAGTTCATCCTGAAGGTATACACCCGGGCAGTCATATCTGCACAGCGAATGGGTCGCGCTGACGCACTTATCCAAGTTAATGCATATGTTCCATCGTTTTGCCCATTGTTCAAACTCTCTAAGATATAGTTGGAGTGTATCAGTTGCACTGTAGACACATGTGTCCCTTGCCAGGATGGCTGTATCATTAGCAAATGTAGCAATCACGATGTCGTGCACTTCACCTGTAGGGAGCGAGAAGCCCGTGGGCATATCACTGGTGAAAAGCGAATAAAGTGTTGGCCCCAATATGCTTCCTTGTGGTACACCTGCATTGATTTCTCTCGCAGTTGACTCCATTCCATCTAAAACAACGGAGAAGGTTCTGTCAGCCAAGTAACTCTTCACTAGCAAGAACAATGAAGGCGGCAGTAAACTCTTCAAGAATAAACCAGAAAACAATACATCATCATACAGTCCTATTAGCTTGGTAGTAAGTCTTTCTAAAGTACATGTTTAAGAAAATACTTTTAAGAAGAATATTACCAATCCGAGACGAACGCGCCATTATGCCAAAATATCAGTTTGGGTTTAGAAGGCACAACGGTGCAACTGAGCAATGTCGCAGGATTATCAATACTATGCTTTGATGCTTTTGAGGAGAAACAATATTATACGGCCGTCTTTCTTGACATCCAGCAAGTATTCGATTGAGTTTGTCCACCTGGTGTTCTCTACAAAACAAAAAATCTGCCTGCTGCGCCATATCTTCTTTTACTTAGGCCATATCGCTTCTTCTATGTTCAGCAACAAAGTGGATCGTCTGCCCAACATTCTAATAGGGCAGGAGTCCCACAAGGAAGTGTACTGGTTCCGGTACTTTATATTTTATTTACATCAGATATAACTACTGCAGATGCTGTGAAAGTACAACATATCCAACTTGGCTTAAAAAATGGAATACCGAGAAACCAATACATGTCACATTTATGCTAAGAAGGGATTCATGTCCAAAAGTTCAAATCAATGGAGTTGACACACCAAGTAGTAGACATGTCCAGTAGTTAGGGAATCTTATTGACCGCAGGCTAAACTGGAAAGCGATTGCAAATTTTCTAATGGATTGAGGGTACTTTTGAAAATTTGAGTACACGATTAGCAAAACTAAGCCATCTCGGCTTTAGGTTTGCTAGCTCAGCACAACAGGAACCAGTTTATACAGCTTGACATATCTCATAAAGGTATGTTTCATCCGTGGTTTTTTTTTTGGCAAGCAGCTTATTTTTTTTTCCAACAGGTCCGAAATATTCTCTAGGTTCCGAATTGCGAGCATCTAAAGTCAAGAAAAAATGACGAAGGGGTTACACATTGGCATGAAGCATACAAAGACACCAGTGTATCATCTACAAATACATATGTACTAATAAATATTAAATCTCTTCACCTTTACAACCGGTGTTAGTTGGAGTTCCGTCAAATCTAAAGCAAATCACGTCATCTAAGGTCCAAATTATCTTTGCAGTGCCACAACTAGGCGTTGTATGTTCCAAATAAATTGATCCAGGTTCTGTTAAGATAAAGATGTGCTCTACTGAAACTTCTTTGCGATGGTAATGATCCCCTAACTTCTCATTTATTAGAGTCTTGTCTTTTTGTCCATCAAAGTAAATGCTTTTTATAACAATATCTCCAATATCTTTTGAAGTTTCTTTCCGGATTTTAGATACAGCTCTGTGAATTTTGTTTTTATCAATAACTAGAGTTAAATTGCCGGTAGAAATTAAACCGACGTCAACCAAAACTATCTATAACAGACTTTAATAACTTACCGTTGAAGTCGATGGTATCTCAGTCGAGGACATGTTTAAGGAAGATTCCTACACCAGATCTTCATAACAATTTGCTGGGGCAGAATCGGTTGCATGTGCAGAACACGAAATTTTTCTTCCCTTATTGACACTCTATTTGGTCTCAAGCTTCGTTCAGACGGTCATATATATCAGACACTCTTAGCACATTGCATTGGGATTAATTTTAAAAATTTCAACAAGTCCCAGCAAATTTAATAAATTTGATTAATGACATATAACAGATACTGTTTGAAGCTTCCTTTACCCACTGTTAGCGCCAAATTTGAATTTGTGGTGTGTAACGTTTTTTTTACCACACCGCGCTAACTTGCTACTCGTCTTGTTCATTTACTCGGTAACTAACTCTGAGAGGAGAGAGGAGTTTTGAATTTTGCGCCAAGTTTATTTCACCCCGTTTTTTTTTATATACACTGATGTATTAAATAAAAGCGAGCGCGCTACAATTATTAATTTTAAATATACAAACGCGTGTTTTATTTATTATTTTTTTCGTGCGAGTGTTTTACAGGCACTGACGACCCACCCCCACCTGTCTGCGCCAGCAACTATAATTTTGGTTTTTTTATATTTTGGGTGTTCCAAAGCCTACGAGCGGCACAGCGAACACCCACATATAAACTATGTATATTGTAAAAACCGTTATTCAATTTAAAATAAATATAATCAAAATCAAAATTTGAATATGTCGGCGGCAAAGGTATGTCATCCATGTTGTTACTTTTGATGATTGACGCGGCTGCACAGCGAGTTCCGATCGGTTCGAATACCCAAGCTCAACTGACTATGTCAGCATACGCACTCATGTCGTAAACTCACTCATGTCGAGTGTATGTAGCCATCTCTGTCTTACTCAAGACTCTTGGTATCTTACCATCGAACCTCACTCAGCAGCAGAGCGTCTCTGCCTCTGCTGCCGTGCTCTCGTTCAATATCAGCTAGTAAAGCAGAAGCAGGGAATTCCCCGAATTCTACTGAGGAATGTACCCGCGTACAATTACTAGGAATCACACTGCGACACGGCCTTCCTGACCTATCACACGTCCTCGTGTGCTACAACCACCACCCATGTCCAAGTCACACACCAGACTCTTTTAATTATGATATCTCTTGTTTTTAATAACATTATTTCCTCTTACAATTTACAAACTTACAGAGCCGCTTACACAAACATTAACTGACAATTTTTCTTATCTAGGAAACACAATTTCCTTTGGTTTACAAACATAATACATTTTCAACTTCATGATCTTATTCATATCATTTAATTCTAATCAGAATTTTCCAATAATTCAGATTTTACATAACTTAGATTTGTCTCTCAGTTTCTCAATTTAATTTGGTGTGCACACTTACACCCAATCACCTTGACCCCCGCCATAACACTTCTCATCCCTGTGAGACAGCTGTTATGGTGCGGTTCTCAATTCCCCTCTTGGGACACAGACGCGCGCTTACTAACGCCGTCTATTGGTTCGTTCCTCTCCTGGGAATCGCCATCACTTAGGCCATCGAATTCTTCGTTTAATTCGTTAATTATTTGTCTGCTTGGTAGCGCTCTTAGCCACTCATGTGAATATTTATACGTTCGCTTATTAACTAATGATTTTAGTTCATATCGATCGCCGTCTAAGACTTTGATCACCTCAAATGGACCTTTAAATTTAGGGTCGAGCTTTGTCTGATGCCGTTCTTCGTTTTTCAGTAAAACATGATCACCTACGTTATGCTTCATAATCTTTGCCTTATTTTTGTCAAATCTTTGTTTGTCATATCTTGCATTATTTTCCATGTTTTTCTTGGCTTGAATTCTAATCTGTTCTCTATCTACATCATTGTCTTCTTCATTTATTGACAATAAACCAAAAGGCCTAGCTTCTTTTCCTATTAATAGCTCTAAAGCGCTAAACTTGGTGACTCGATTTGCAGTACAATTCATGGCCAGTTGTACTTCAGCCAATGCATCCTGCCATGATCTCTGACTCGTTTCAACTGCCGTCAGCATTGTCTTAAGTGTGCTCATCACACGTTCAACCTGTCCATTTGCCCTACTAGCTCCGGTAGCGATCAAATGCAGTTGAACCTTTTGAGCGGAACAGAAATTGCGAAAGCCTGAGCTAGCAAAACAACGACCTTGGTCCGCTATTATTCTAGTTGGCAATCCAAATAGCGCCACAACCGATTTCACAGCTTTAATACAGCTTTCAGTGTCTATATTCAGTGTGTGGTAAAAATAAACAAACTTGGTGAAGGCATCTATTAAAACAATGACGTATTCCTTCAAGTCGTTTTTGCCACTCATTTTACCCGTTATGTCAATGTGTACTGTGTGCCATGGTATCTCTATCTTTGGAATTGGATGCAATTCTGCCTGGACCTTTCCATTTGGGGGTTTTGCTAGTTTGCACGTGATACAATTTTCCACAAATCTACGTACATACTTGGACATATTCTCGAACCAGTAATATCCATATACCTTATCCAATGTTTTTTCCCATCCCAAATGCATAACAGATTCATGTACATGGTTGATCACTGCCCATCTAAACGCCCTTGGAATTACCGGCAAGCACCTTGTTTTACCATTTCTCTGTATTTTTCTATGCAATATACCCTTTCTTAATTCAAATGTTTTATTTAAACTTTCCGGTAACTCGTTATTGCGTAACTTGGATGAAATATTGATTATTTCAGGATCGCGCTGCTGTTCGGACACCAACCAATTGTCGGTCACTTCAGTAAGATTAATACGCTTCTCAATTATTTTATCCGCACACTTATTTCTTTCTGACAGTGGATTTCGGGAAAGGAAATCGACATGCGCCATTCGCTCCCCTTTTCTATATTCAAGATCAAAATCAAATGACTGTAGAAACCCCCACCATCTATGCACTCTCGGTGTTAATTCCATTTTGGTGCGACTGGCCTTTAAAGAGTTACAATCTGTGTAAACGACAAATTTACGACCTTGTAAATAATGCCTAAAATGTTTCATAGCATTGACAACTGCTAAAGTCTCGAGTTCGTACGAGTGGTATTTTGCTTCAGCCGGAGAAGTACATTTGCTATAATACTCCACTACATAGGATTTATTTTCGATTTTATGTAACAATATCGCCCCGTAACCAATGGAGCTGGCATCTGTGTGCAACTCTATTAGATATTGTGGATCAAATATGGATAATACTGGGGCCTGTGTCAATACACCTATTATTTTCAAACGTATTTGTTCATGCTCTGACAACCAGACAAAATTAGCATTATTCTTTGAAGTAAGCATATACAATGGTTTTAATATTTTGGAAAATTTTGGAATGAATTGCCGAAAGTAAGAAGCTAAACCAATGAACTGTCGTAATTGAGTTACAGTTTCCGGAGGTGGCAACCCTATCAATGCCTGGATCTTTCGTGCATTTGGCCGAATTTCTCCATTCGTTATTTCAAATCCAAGGTACTCGATTTTAGTTTTAAGAAACGAACATTTCGTTATATTAAATGAAAATCCGGCTTTACTTAAGGTGTCCAACACTATCTCTAGTCGTTCTAACGCTTCATCTTTCGTTTTAGCTACTACCATAACATCGTCAATGTAAACAATTGCGAATGTGTGTGCCAACGGACCCAGGGCTTTTATTATTGCACGCTGAAACACCGAAGGTGCGTTCTTCAGACCAAAGGGCATGGTTAAGAATTCGTACTGTCCATCAGGTGTAACGAAAGCCGTTCGCTCAATTGAATCGGGGTGTACTGGGATTTGGTAAAATCCACTTGCCATATCTATACACGAAAAGTACCTTGCACCACGAAGACGAGCTATTTGATCCGAAATAAGAGGCAAAGGATATTTATCTGCAATTGTATTGTCATTTAAAACGCGGTAATCTACACAAAGACGATCTGTGCCATTTTTCTTCTTAACCAGCATCATGGGACTAGCGAATGGTGAACAGCTGGGACGAATAATTTTTGATGTAAGCAATTCATCAATTTTGCACCGAACGTGCTTCCTCTCATCTTCGCTAAGCCTATAAGGTCGGCGTTGAACAGTCTTTTGTGGATCTATTAGCCTAATTTCTAATTGACCTGTCGTCACACGAGTCATTGGAATTCCGTCGATAAACCTATCAGAGTGACATCTCAACATATTGTTCAATATCGTCTTATCAGAATCATTTAAATTGGTATCAGAATTTATGATTTCTTCATACTTCACTAGACTCAGAACATTTACTCTTTTTGTCTTATAAAAGCAAAATTTATCTGCATCAATTGATACACCAAAGCCCTGGCTTAAAACCTCACGGCCAATCAACACTTCATGCTTCAAATATTTGTCCATAACTACATGTAATAAAACTTCTAAACAATATTGTTCAATATTAACATTACTCAGAACTTGCAATGTGCTACAAATTGAATCGTTACTTATGCCATTTAAAGTTACAATATTGTGAAATCGTTTTCCGGTGAATTTTTCTACCACACTCTCCTTGACCAGTGAACATTCGGCTCCAGAATCAAAACAATATGGAATAGACTCACCGGATAAGGTAATTGTTCCACTTGGTGGAGCTACTGTACAAACGTCAACTCGCTTCTCGTAGCTCTTGCTGTTTCCACCAGTACGATTTTTGGGGCATACAGAAGCCACATGTCCGATTTCATCGCACTTAAAACATTTAATTTTTGATCGATCCTTCATTCCGGACGTGCTGCTCACGCTATAACTCCTTTCTGTTGGGGCTAATGCTTTTCCCATTCGAGAGCGGCGTTCTGCATATTTGTGGCCAGCCTTTCCACAAAAATGGCACTTCACCTGCGACTGCATTCTTGTTTTCTTCTTATCCGGACCAGTCGAATATCCGTCCTCCTCGTTGTTACGCTTCTTGAAAGCGTAAGCCTGTAGCTGCTGCTGCAGCTCATTACGAGTCGTCACATTCGTTGTAAACAGCCAACGCAACAAATTATTATCAATTTGAGCCATGTGGGCTAACGCTACTGATACAGCAATCTCCTCCAAATTCTTTGCCTTCCACTTAGAGAGCAATAGGGTGACTATGCGACTGCCGTACTCAGCAAAACTCTCTCCAGTTTTGGGACGTCCGTTCAAAATGTTCATCAGTATGGCAGAAGTTGTCTCAATGCCCACAAAACGTTGGATGAAGAGTTCCTTAAACTGCGGCCATGTGATGCCAGCGAAGCATATTTGGGACAGCCATTGCGATGCACTGCCTTCTAATGCTTTGCTTAACGCAATCACAAGCGCACTGCCTTCGAGACCATTATCCGCAAAGATTAGGTCCACTGTAGTACACCAAGCTGATGCATCTGCTCCAGCGGTGTCAGGACAAAACTTGGGTAGAGTGACGTGAAGTGCTCTCCCGTCTATTGCCGGTGCTCTTGGTGCCTGCATGGATTTTATTATTTCCATTAGATTTCGATTTTGCTCTTCTAAGGCTGCCCTATATAAGTTAGAGCTGTCCTCTTTTGGCGGAGCTAATCCCACTTCTGATGTCGGCGGCAAAGGTATGTCATCCATGTTGTTACTTTTGATGATTGACGCGGCTGCACAGCGAATTCCGATCGGTTCGAATACCCAAGCTCAACTGACTATGTCAGCATACGCACTCATGTCGTAAACTCACTCATGTCGAGTGTATGTAGCCATCTCTGTCTTACTCAAGACTCTTGGTATCTTACCATCGAACCTCACTCAGCAGCAGAGCGTCTCTGCCTCTGCTGCCGTGCTCTCGTTCAATATCAGCTAGTAAAGCAGAAGCAGGGAATTCCCCGAATTCTACTGAGGAATGTACCCGCGTACAATTACTAGGAATCACACTGCGACAAATATTTATTTTAGGTGCAAAGCTTCGATTAAACGTGTATAACAATTTATAACAGTTTAAATAAACTATGCTAAGAGTAACAGCCATTTAAGCTTTATAAAACAAAAACAAAATCAGAGCGTGAGAGAGGGAGAGAGAGAGTGAGTACAAGCGATCAACACACTGCAAAAGCTTTGCAACAAGTTGGCTAATATATCTTTTAACGGTCAATCTTAACTGACTCAGACGCTCACTGCGCTCTCGGGCACTCAATTCAGCTCACCTTTGATCAGAAGGTGTTCAACTGCGAGACTTGGACGACTAAATAAATTTTTAACTGCGCGCTAAAATATATTTTTGATCTCAACGGTGCTTTTGCTTCGCTGTCTGGTTCGCATCATTTTTTTTTTCTTCTTCGTTTCTCACATACAACGCGACCGCGCCTTATTTGACTTTAAACGCATTTTATGCAATACAAATTAAACGAAAATAATATAAAATTATTAAATTAATAGAATATAGTTGAAAAGCAAACGAAAACAAGTGTAAAAGTGTTCAAATTGAATAAATTTCATAGAGAAAAGGTGTGTGTTTGCAAAGAAATTCGTTGCGATTGTGACTTCACAGAAGAAGAAGAAGCAGTGCTTTGTGTCTGTATTAGTGTGCTATAAGCTGCTTTTGCTGCTTCTTGGCCAAAATGTATTACCAAACTCACACACACACACATACACATATAGAAATAAAAGTGCAATAACAACAACAACAACAAAGCAACACAAAGCGCAAACAAAGCAAAAGCAGCAAAGCAAAGTCAAAATGTTCAAATGGGCTTAAACGAAAAAAAAAAGTTTAAAAAAAAAAGAGAAAAAGCGAATTAGTGCAAAAAGAATAAAATAATAAATTAATATTATCTGGCAAAATGGAAAAATGTGATTAATTATTAAGACCAAGTGTAGAAAAAAAAAAGCTGATGGTTTCTTTCATTGCAGAAGTAGACAAAATGAAGAATGTCTAGTTTGGTTTGACTTTGGTGACTCATTTATACGCTATCGCCATTTAAAAGATTGTTGACCCTGTTGTGGGAGATATACATACATAGATGTATCCGTTTAGTTGAAAATTAACACTTTTCATTTCAAAATTAACCTAGTTAAGTTGTTCTAACAAGTTCTTACTAAATTTTGAAGTTTTTGGAGCACAGAAGGAATTTTTATTACTTCACATTGTTCTGCGGAAAATAAACATAAAAATTGCAAATTACTTTCTTGACACTTGTTCAACAGCTGTTTGTATAATGACAGACATGATGTTATATAGAACCGGTCCTATTTTTGCATTTCTGTGGCACATAAAATTTTTAGTTGTTGAAACAAAAAACATGGGTTGTGAACGCATCAGCTTCTTTTAGCGTAGAGAAATCATTGCGTAGTAAAAATCAGGGCTGTACGGCGGATGACCTATCAATACTATATTTTGAGTGCTCATAAACCCTTGTGTGAGCCGATGTTACTTTCTGGAAGGATGAAAATAGAAATCTGCTTACAGATGCTCAGGAATCACTAAGATTATGGAGGAGTCATTTTTCCAACTTACTCGGAGGCGATAAAGCGCTCAAATCTACCGATAGAGAAATGACACCGGAACCACCAGTTAATGATGGCACTACTGTAGAGCCACCGGACTATAACGAGGTCGATTCGGTTATTAAAAAGCTAAAAAATATCAAAGTGGCAGGCTCTGATGGGCTGCCAGCTGTGTTATTTAAGACCAGCGGCGAAGAGTTGGTCAGGAGTATGCACCAACTTTTATGCAAGATATGGTTCAATGAACACATACCCAATGACTGGAATCTCAGTATTCTCTGTTTTATTTTTAAAAAAGCAGACCCCACTTTTTGTGCCACCTAGCGTGGAATAAATCTTCTTTCCAACGGAGATAAGATTATGTCGCGCGTATTGTGTAATAGTCTGAAGCCAATAGGAATTTACTGATCATATCAGTGTGGCTTCAGACCAAAAAGGTCGACCAGTGACCAAATATTCACATTACGCCAAATTTTGGAAAAGATCCGTGAGTTTAGCAAAGACACTCATCACCTATTTTTCGACTATAAAGCCGCTTTCGACACGATCGTAGTTTTTCGACGACCTTTCTGCACTAGGTATCTTTGCATGACGACGGTATCAAACAATCAAAGCGTTGTCAGGGTAGGGAAAAACCTCTCCGACCCCATTGATACCATGAAACGTTTCAAGCAGGGTAATGCGCTGTCGTACGACTTTTTCAATCTGCTGATGGAGTACATCCTACGCCAGTGCCCGTGCATACATGCATATATGTCGGGTTCGATCTTCCAGAAGATAGTGATGCTGCTCGCTTACGCCGATGGCATCGATATCATCGACACGCAGAAACAACGAATCAGCAAGGTGTTCTCAGAGATTGAACAACAGTCTCGACTCATGAGTCTAGCGGTTAATGAGGACTTGGTGCCTTTCCGCACTCCGTCATCGCGTCTTGGACGGTCAGTGACGATGGAGAATTTCAACTTCAATGTTGTAGAAAACTTCGTCTATCTTAGAACAGAGATAACCAGCAACAACAACGTCAGCCTGGAGATGAGGCGACGAATCACGCTTGCAAACAGGCTGAGCAAGCAAATGATAAGTAAAGCCCTCTTTCGAAAGACGAAATTCAAGATCTATAGGACGCTAATACTCCCGGTCCTACTGTATGGCGCAGAGGCATGGACCGTGATTAAGTCAGATGAAACAGCGTTGAAAGAGGATTTTTGGTCCTATAAGAGTCCGCGACGAATTTAGGTCCCGTTTGAACCGCGAGCACTACGAGCAATTCAATGAGGTTGCCACAGTCCGGAGCTTAAAATTCCAGCGGCTGCACTGGGCTGGTCACCTCATGAAAGAGCTTTAGCACGCGTGGTTTACATGGGCGCCCAAACTTAATTGGTGGACGATGAAATACAGGACGGCCGGGAACGCTTTGGAATGACCAGGTATGCAAAGATCTCTCCGTACTTGGTATTCAAAACAACTGGCGCCAAGATTTCGGAAGCTATCACGCCTTTCTAAATGCGGCTATGATCGAAAGACGGTTGAAGGCCATTTAAGTTAGTAGTGAGCCGATGTGTGAGCGCTTGCATTGTCATGATGGAGGTTGATACGTCTTCGGCGGTTGGTTTTGTGAATTTCTCCGAGGACTTCAAGCAAACAAATGGTCTTGTACCATTCAAAATTGAACGCCCTACGTTTCTCAAGCGGAACAGTGGACACATGACTCATTCGACCCCCAAAAAAAAGCATACCATTTGCTTCGCAGTGCTTCGTCTTGAAACACCCTCACGGTCGATTGCAGTTTTGTTTCCGGCTCATATGCATATATATGCATGATTCGCCCCCTGTGACGATCTTATAAACGTCTCTTGAAGTGATCTAATTTTTTCAGCATTTCTTTGCACCAATCCAAATTATGCGGAATACAACGTGAAGAAACACTTCGAAAGTTGTAAATAATAATCCAACGAAAACCTTCCCTTGCAATGTCCATTTTTTTCCAAAGTTGATTTTTTCAACTCATTATAAACAACACAAATAACGCTTATACATAAAAATGTTGTGAGTAGGTTCATGCTAAAAAATGTCAAACTTTATTTTGGTATTGCCAAATTTTATCTACTGACATTAGTGTTGCCACTTCCCAAATTATAAATAGTTCCCCTCGTAGACGGGCATTTAAAAATATTCACAAACTTAAGCTGCGTATCTAATTTACAACATTTGATGCGTTTAGCTCTTACTAGTATCTGAGATCTTGGTGTTCATACTGCGAAACAGATGAACAGATGGATTAAACTCTGACTGCTGATCCAGAATATACGTCTTTATGTTTAATACCTCTGCCGCTTCTCCTTTTGTCTGTTACATACAAATATATAAACTTAATATTTTCTTAGCCATATATGGTAGGGTATGATGAATATATTTTCTTATCAACCACTTCAAAGGTAGCACTTCAAATTTCGTGTCATAGAAAATATCGCCTATAAAACACAAGTATCTATAAATGGCAGGTGTTATCAGAAAAATGTCCATCCATCTTTCTGTCTGTCCATACACTGCTGACCATGTACAAACCTTCTGCATCTAAAAATAATTTCTATGAAAAAAGATAGGTAGTTCCCAATTTGTACAGCACTTCTTTAGCCAAGTGGGAAACGCATTAAAGTATAAGTCAAAGACATTAATGACGATGTTTGATCACAACATTCGTTTACAATCAAGTTTTCCACAACCGGCAACCTGATCGTCCCATAACCGGACATGACGTAATTTTGTGTCTGACTCAGAATTGTTTTTGTTTGGTCGTGTTATCGATATAATTCATTATTGTGAGGTTAAATATAAACAAAATGCTGCATTGTTTTATTTAACAATTATGCCAATGCTAAAAATTATCGATTAACTTTGGGACCTGCCACCCTAAAACACTTAGCCACAAAGACTCCTCGGTTACGTTCCCTGTATAATATGATATTAAAATCGATTTAAACTTCAAGTTCGGTAAGGACGGAATCTTTGGCCCAACAGTCTGAAAAGTCGTGTGGTAATTGCTGGAAGACATGTATCAAGAGTGTTGGACATGAAAACGTTCGAAAGCTAAATTTCGAAAATCTGAATGCACAAAATACCACCTAAGGCTTCTCAACGAAAAGCGAAAGGTTTAAAAGAAAGGCATGGGCGTGAAGATGTCAAGTGGTTATGCGATAGTTCATAGTTTAAAACTTTAAGCCTATTTCTGTAAAGAAGAAAATGGAAGTCACTTAGAAAATGGGAAGTCAGTTCTTGAAGGTGATGATGGACACAATGACTCCGAAAGTAGAGCTAGAATAACCAATTAATGATGGACCTAATTTAAAGCCACCGGACTTTATGAAGGTTGACTCCAGTATCTTGAAAGCTTAAAACCAACAAAGAGCTTGAGACCAAAAACAAATTTAATCTATTTATAAGGAGTTTAACAAAGATACATAGCATCTTTTTGTCGTTTTTTGAAACCCTTTCTTAACTATGTATCCCAGCAAAGGCCGTTATCCCATTGTCATGGTTCGATATAAACTTTCCGACCACGTTGATACCGAGAAAGATTTCCGGTAGGGTGAAGCGCTATCAATCGATTGAAATCTGTTAATGGAGTACTACTTACGCTATAATCTATATACTTATACAACATATTTCGGGCTCGATCTTTCAGAATTGATATCGGTACGCAGGAACGGCGAGTAAGCAAGGCGATTTTATAGATTGAAAAACCGTCACGACTCATGGGCTTAGTGGTGAATGACGGCTTGGTATCTTCTCACACGCCTTCATCACGTTTTGGACAATCTGTGACGATGCAGAATTTCAATGACCTATGAACAGAAGTACCTAGCAACAACAATGTCAGCCTGGAGATTAGACCAAGCATCACGGTTGCTAATAGATGATACTTTTGACTCAGTAAGCAATTTATAAGTAAGCGCTCTTCCGAACGACAAAGATTAAAATCTATTAGACGCTAAAAATCTCTATTCTGCTATATGCTGCAGATGACCTGTTAGACTCAGATGAAAAATTTTTGGGAATTCTTGAGTGAATGGCGTTAGCGCGCAAAAGATCTTAGCAGCTGGTATGCATTTCTTAGCCGCAGTAGGGCCATATAAGTAGAATGAAATACTTCAATCTGACAGTGACCCACAAAAATGGCCTAATTTGGCCAACCTTTCTAGTTTAAAGTTTATTGAAAACATCGAAAAAGTGTTAAAGACCACCTGCGGTATAATCCATTCACTTTACTAATAAGAAACTAACACATTTCCTAAACTTTCACAGCATATACGATGTGTCGTTAAGGTTTTTATGATCATTTGTTATTGGAAAAAGTAACTCGAACCAAATGTGACATAAAGAATTATTTCAAGCAAAATATTGCGCAGTTGAAGCTCAAATGAATTCCCAATTAATTTTGCAGCACACGAAAATCGAATAAACTGCGAAACAACATTAAATGCGCCAACCTTGTGCTACATTCATAGGGTATACATACCTACACATAGACTGGCCGAAAGTAGCTGAAATTAAATGCACACACTTGACCAGAATAGAAGCAGATCAAGCCAGTCGGTAATGTCAATTTCCTTTTAGGTATTTATTTATTAATTGCGAATTGGCAGAGCAATAAAAGCGATTGCGCTACAAGTTCAATGAGTAATAATTTGTATCTAGATACTTTTGTATATTATGTATATTGTATAAATGACTAAAAGCAAAAGCCACAGAGCGTAAGCGACGTGTTTGCTAGCATGCCGCCGTTGCTATTCATTAGTTACTAAACTGTATAAAAAGGAAGGAAGTATCTCATGGAAAATGGGGGTAGCGTCGGCGGGTGTGTCATGTGAAGACTTTGGCACGTAATGTTGCAGCGGAAGTGGCAAAGGGAAATGGTTGATATTAGCCCGTAGCGCCAGCGGGCCGGCAGCGGAACTAACTAACTGAGTGAATGCAAACAGCATGCTGCCGCTGCTGCTGTTGCACTGCGTCGATACTGGTTGCGGTTGACTGCGCCAGTATTGGAGACCGGCAGACAGACGGACAGACATTTTATTAGTTACGTACTTAGCTTAGGTTATTGGCCACAAATACTTTACTGTTGTTGTCGGTGCTGCTTTGCTTTGCTTTAGTTGTGTTAATAATTAGACAAAGTGAATGAACGATTCGAGTAACTAGGCAACCAGTAAGCTTGCAACGCATACGAGCGTATCTAAATATCTATGTATCTAGCTCGTAGTAATATGTATCTGACTGTGCGCTGTTCTGATTGTGCACGAAAGCGTATGTGCAGTCAGTGATGTGATGAGGCAAGTTGTTTGTTTCGTTCGTTCGCTGGCAGATCTTTACGCGCTGTTGCAGAATTTGGTGGCGCTGCGTGTTTGATTTTGCACTTGCAATTTGTGCGCTACATTAAATTTAAGTTGGCTATATGTGAAGTGGCAATTGAAATGTAACCGAATTTAATAGATTTTGTTCCATTAAGTGTAAATCAAACAAAGTCTATTCTAACCCTAAATATGGGTGGAACTTGTTCATTAATCTTGGGAGTATGCATTGATTCGTGCGGTTATTTTTTTGAAAATTAAGGCTTTATTGTGAAAAAATGGTTATACATTCAATGTTCAAAATATTGTCCATCGGAAGCTACGACGTTGGCATATGTTTCTGGCAGTTTGTAGGTTCCATCACAAAAGAACTTCTTCAGACTAATCAATTGTGTTCGATAGAGGTCCCCTTTGATAGTCTGACCCGATTTCAAGAGCTCATAATACAACACACCCTTGTGATCCCACCAAAAACAGAGCATTACCTTGGATGTAGATGGTTGGCCGGGCTACACATACGATTCGGGTTATCGCAATGAATCCATTTTTCATCACCAGAGACAAATCAATGCAAAAATTACTTCTTTTTTCAACATGCAGAATCGGCGTTCGACGTATCTAGGTTTCAATTCATAGAGCACCCAATTTTCAAGCTTTTGGATAAATACCAATGCTTATAAACGTCTGGAAATGGTTGCTTGATCAACACTCAAAGTTTTTGCATCTTAATCGATCAATGTCCCCTAAAATACGATGACTTTCGGTACCACTTTTCATCATGTTACAGTTATAAAGAAGAACTCCCCGCAAAAACATTTTATCCGGCACAAAGTTCGACACTTTCAAATGAACAGAAAAAATTGTTTTTTACGCTTCAAACAAATGACATGTACTAAAAAATACCAGGAATGACAGTAGCTTCCAAATAAGCACGCCGTAAAGTAATACTAATAACGCCCTATCTTAGAAAACCTCATGAATTATTGCATACACCCAATATTATAACTGTTATAAATTATTGACATTTCAAAAATAACTGTTACTATATACTGAAGATATCTATATATTGAAGACTTAGCCTAAAGCAACTTTAAGACAACACAAAGACACCGAAAGATACAAGATAATATGCTGCATATATGTACAAAGCTCACCACTCATGCATATCAAACATTTAGAATCAGAATTTTCCAAGTGTCTAGACTTGCTTAGGCAGCAGCAAAAGGCATTACTCATTGCGCTCAACAGAATCGATCAAAGATATTCTAGGCAAGATAGATGGCATACAGCTGCTTGAAAACTAGAAAAAAAAAAGCTTTAAAGCTAATTAATATTCCAAGTGCGTATTTTTGCATATTAAAAATTATAAGTTTTTTCAACTCTCGAAGAAAAACTTTAAAAGCAACAGCAAATCATAAAATAAAACTTATTCCAAGACTTGCATGCCAATGCACCCACTATAATGCAGTTAAGTGTGAAAGAGCAAGAGACACTACGTTAAAACTATAGCAACAACAAAAATAATGTCGACAACAAAAACTTTAAACAAGAAATTTTGTTGTCGTATGTAAATTAAACAAAGAAAGAAAAAAATAACAGTTAAAAAAATATAACTTCTTTCTACGCACACGTAACCTCACGCACATTTATACTCGCTCTCTCTCTTTCGTTCTTTTTGAACTTTCAACTTTTATACGCTCTCACGCGTACTTACATGAATGAATGAAATGCCTACACATTTACAGTTATTTTACAAAATGCAACGAAATACGTTTACAAAAAAAAAAAAACACAACAATAACAAAGCATTGATGTCGATGACGCGACCAAAGCTATGCACTGTGCATCAGTAAAAAAGCAGCAGAAAATGTGAGAGAAAGAGCTTCAATGGAGAGCTTTGTAGTTGTATTGTAGTTTTTTTAGTTTAGCTGACACTCTCTGAGCCAGCGACGAAAGCATTTATAATAACAAATTTCAGTTGCTGCTAACGGTTCTTTGCGTATAGACGTGCCTTATAAGAAAGAAAGAAAAGCGAACTTACGCAGTTACACAAACACAGACGCGTCTACCACACAGTTAGGAAACAAACAACAAACAGTTCGTTTTTTTTTTTTTTGTTCGAAGTTTGTTGATAACTTGTAGCTGTGTGCGTTATTTGGATTCTTATCAAACGCTAAAGAAAAGTGGTAGAAAACAAAAGAGTCAAAATATAAAAAAGTGAAGCGGCTTCAAGCAGAAGACCTACAAAAGTTTGTAAACGTGTTTTATTCCGGTGAAATAAAAAGTTTTTCCCATCAGTTTGTTTAAAAAATTAAGAACAAAAATAAAATAAAAAAAAGTGTATTAAAAAAATTTTGTAGAAAAAATTGAAGAGTTTTCAAAGATGCATTTAAATTAAAAAAAAAAATCCAGATGTGTTAATTTATTTTCATGAGAAAATTATGAAAAGTTTGAAGTACATAGTGAAGCAAAGTTATTGAATTTATGCATAAATAAAATTTAAATAATTTATAGAAATCACTCAACACGATTGAAAGAAGATTAAAAATCAGTTAATTTAGTGAGTCATCCGTTGTCCTTTTACGAGTTACAAGGCCCGTAGCAACCTACTTGTATCTCTATTTGTATGGTCCCAACGGAACCTGTACTAAAATTCCGGTTTCCGTACTAATCACCTTTAAATCTCAATAAGAACTAAACTATTGATCGGATTGAACTTTAAACGATTCTAGATAAAATTTCATTGGAATATATGTATGTGGGGATCGGGTATACTTCCCATGGACCATCAATTAGTAAATTCAGTTTGAAAATGAAAATGGTCGCTAGGGACCATCTTACTTATCGGAGAGTTAAATGGAATATTTAATAAGCAACGTAAGGTAATCCAAATTTGATATTTCTTTGCATCCATCTCGTCTCCTTCTGCCTTTTACATACATATGTATGTACAAACTAAGTATACCCTTATTTCCTTTGGAAACTGGGTATTAAAACTTGGATTACGTTTCCAAACATTTAATAACCCCAGAGGAAGTAGTGCAGCTAGCATTCAGTTTAAGCTAAAACACAAAGAGATCAGATTATGTATGTCGCAAAAGAACTCTAAGACACAACAACAAGACTCCAACAACATCGATCGGAGCGTGTTATATACTAATAAAAAGATCTTAAAACATATATTAAGGAAATATTAAAACATAAAAGCGGATCACCCTGTTCGGAATTTATTTTTATTTTCAAAATTTTTATAGAATTGTATAAAAATTATTTCATTAGGTTGCCAATAAAATAATTAGTTATTTCAATTTTCATGAAATAAAATGTAGATTGAAGAATACTCCGTGGGGTCTACGGAGTATATATATAGACGATTCAATCGATGTCCGACAGTCAGGCATTGATTTTTTTCTTTTTAATTTTTAATTTATTTAAATCTTTGTTATAATAATTTATATGTCACGCCCAATTTTTTGAGTAGCCTTCTTACAAATCCATCAATCAATAACAAGATTATGTAGGTAAAACCTTTTTATTTGTATGACTGTATTAGACACTACGCAAACTTCAGGCCATTTGAAATATGCATCAACCAATATAAATAAATATTTACCTAAAAATATTTGTGGTACAAAGTGGAAGTTCGGTTTAGTTTCTGTTAGATTAGGCGAATTGCATTACATCATAATTCTAGATGATGGTAGAGTATGGAAGCGGCATATTGATCAAATACGAAAGACTATATCAGCTAAAAGTCGACATTGTGGCTTCTCTTAGACGGGGTCTACACACATATATACAAATAGTAATGCCCTCCAATTTTTTTTTGGAGTAGCCACCATACAAATTTTGTAAGAAAAACTTCTTTATTTAGATCGATACTAATTAAATGGCTTCTTTCGAATGGATCCTTCATATACTAGTAAAAGGGCGTTTCCCAAGCTAATTGATTTAAAATAAAAAAAAAGTCACACGAATTTTTAAAACCTTTATTGTTTAAAACATAAACTTATTAGGGAACACGTATATTATTAAACTCATTCGAAATAAGCGTCCATAAAAAGCCACAATATCGGCATTTTAGCTGAGATTATCTTAAATAAAGAAGTTTATCTTATATAAACCTATACAGAGGTGGAGGATTTGTATTGGAGTTACCTCAAAAACAGGTCATGATATGACAAAAGTATGAATCATATTCAATATTCAACCAGATATCTCAAGAATTTATATAAAAAAATGCACAGCAACACACAGACAGACGGCCATTATTATATCGACTCGTCCGATCGAGCGACCTGATGCATATTTGGTCAATATATATACTTTATGAATTCTACGATATTTGCTTTATTGCGACACACATTTTCCGACCAACTGTGTGTCGCAAAATGTGTGTTTATCTAAATGGTTTTAAAAACTTATTCAAAAACTCCAAAGCTTTGTATGGGAACTATCCCTTATAGTAGGGTTGTCAAATTGAAGATACTGTCTCTTATAGTATGCAAGATCTTCATGTTCCAACAAATAATCAGACAAATTGACAAATGAACATGTTTATATTAATACGACTTTTGATGTCGATTCAGAATATATAGTACATTGCGATTGAAATATAATTCTTATTTTAAGATTCTACATATACTTTAAAGGTTCTGCTAATCCTTATTCTGCCTGTTACATACGAGGATGGTTTGACAAATCAGTGATTTTTTAAATAAATGATTTTTTTCGGTCAATAAGCTATTTAATTCTGAAAATAAGTTAAATTTAGTTCATCATTTTTTTCTAAAATTTCGATTTTAACCAAAAGCACTGAAGAATATTTGCCTGTGATCATCTTTCCATTTTAAAGTTAATCGTTGCAAATAACACCGCGTGCATACCAAAATACTGTGACCTTGGTACCGACATACCCCCCCCGGCCATCTTTGGTGTACCTTCACCTAGAGAAACTCATTAACTTTATTGTTTCTTGATCTTTGGTGTTGTAAGATGTATCCATGTTTCGTCTACGGTAACGAAACGGCACTAAAACTCATTCGGATTGCGGCTGACTATTGTCAAATACTCCTTTGAAATGGTCACACGCAGCACACAACACGCGTATAGCTTTTTCATATTAAAATATTCATGAAAAATATTATGTACGCACTCAGTGAAGATGTATACACAAGGAACCACCTTACGGACTTTCATTCTCCGATCGACGAATATCATTTCATGGATTTTATCGAAGGTTTCTTGTGCTGGTACGACCATAATAGAACTCAGTAAACTGTTTTTTAATAATGAACATTGTTGGTGCAGAGTCACCATAGCATTTATCAAGCCTTTCGTTGGTTTCGGTGATGTTTTTTTACGCAAAAAATAATGTTCCATATTTATTAAAGTTCATAAGATTGTCGAACAGCTAGCTTATAATTGAAAAGAACTCCATTCATAGATGGCAGTTGATGGGAGCAGTTTTAAGCTACTGCGTGGGAAATTCAAAATGCCACTGACTTATCAAGCCACCCTTGTACTACATACATATTAACAAAATATTTTCATATCTAATAATGTAGCTTTAACACGAAATGTTGATAAAGACATCTATGAGTTAGTTAGAGCTAATCAGAAGAGCTCACTCAAATTATTTCAGGGTTCATTGACTATAAAAGAGCTCATGGTAATAAAAAAAAGGCCAATCAAAATTTCCACAGCTTAAAATAACCAAAAATGTTTTACATCTCCTTTACAGTGCCTTAAAAAAATAAAGTGCCCAAAATAAAATTTCAATAAAAATCCCAAACCACAAAGAAAAAATGTGTTCAATACAACAAATTAAGCGCAATTCACTACGAATTTAAAACAACAAATAAAATTAAATAAAATTATTTAATAAAAATAAGCAAATTAAATGCTTTTAAAGAAAATATGTGCGCGCAAATAAAAAATATTACTAATACGCACAAAGTGAAAAGAAAAACGACAACGAATTAAAAACAAAATACGAACAAAATATAAAACTAAATTAAAACATAAAAACTGTATTTGAAATGGCTTTGATACAGCACAGAAAATTTAAACATGGTCATAATCGATTTACACACTTGGCCAAAATAACTAGCACAAAATTATTATTTCTTCTGCTGCTGCTGCAGCAAA
The DNA here is from genome assembly GCA_035044805.1 of Leucophenga maculata. Classification (NCBI taxonomy): domain Eukaryota; kingdom Metazoa; phylum Arthropoda; class Insecta; order Diptera; family Drosophilidae; genus Leucophenga; species Leucophenga maculata. The sequence continues at coordinate 189,724 of JAWNNP010003047.1, forward strand.
TCAGCAGCAACAGCAACAAAGTCGAAGCAAATCAAAACCAACTGCTGCCGCAGCACAAACAACAACAACAACAGCAACAGGATAATGAAATTGTGTTTGCCAGTCTTGATGGCGGCGCCCCACAAGTATTACCCGCTATACAAGCTGGGTCATCGGACACACTGGCGCCGCCGCCGCCGCCACCACCGTCAACAGTAACTTCGGCGCCGCCAATGTTGACATCATACACGGAACTGCGCGGTGGAGAGATACAAAATGAACGTATATTACGCTTCAGGGAGAGTCCATTTCTTGCACGCGAAGATATTGAGGTGGCGCGCGAAGGACGCCTTACCATTGAACCGGGTGTTACCATTGAGTTTGCGCCAACAAAAGGCTTAAGGGTGCGAGGCGTGCTACAGGCATTGGTAAGTGAATTACAAAAAAAATTGCTTAATGAAGTTTTTAATTTATTTCGCAGCTAGTAACTAAGTATGTAGCATGATTAATACAACAAATACCCTATACACCTGTTGTTATCAATGACTGACTAAGCATTGAGTTTCCGTAGATAAGATAAACTTGCGCGTTTATTGACTTTGTTCCATAATTCCGTAACTTATCAGCTGTATATGTATCTATCTATTGCAAGCGTACCAGATTCTCGTAACACTTGTTCTCGAGTGCAAACAAACTTTTTAGTGCTGTCTCTGTGTGAGATAGGGCATGGGCACGCACGCATACGATGTGTTTTTCTCTCCATTTAAATTGGGTCAAACTTGTGCCTGAACTTCCTCAATAATTACTTCAAAAAGACACTCTGCGGCATTTCCGTCTGTCTTTCAGTTGATCTTTTGCATCTTCATCTTCTGTCCATTGATTCTTATGCATACAAAATTCATTCAATCTCCTCCCTTTTTTTTCTGACCATTGCTCGCGGTCGGGTCACACTAGGTTAATTAGATTTAAGTGAACGCGCTCATAATTGATCATTTAATTCTTGCGCGAAGTGGAAGTGAATATTAACAATGGTTTTCTTCAGACTATTATTCTTATTGCTAGACAATTTTTGGAATGATCTTCGGTGCAGAAATTATTTAAATTCGTTTAAAGTTGTCGCAGGTTCAACAATTGTTCATTGTTAATTACATGAAAATGTTTTGTTTGTTCAATTAATGTTGAACTTGTTTGTGGGCGTAGTACCTAGTCAATATTTTTGCTATTTATATACGCAGAGTCTAGACAGTAGAAAAATTAATTAATTTAATTAATTATCAGTTGAGTATCTATTATTTGTTTAATAGTTTATGAGAGATGTAACTTTTCTCCACCTTTTTTTCATTACCTTTTCTTTCACCTTTCTCATACAATTTTCAACTTTTCTCATAGATTTTATTCATAAATAGTTAAACAAATAACAGATAAATAGGCTTCTTAAGTTAACTAAAACCTCTTAAATGGATATAGCTGTTTGCCAAGAAATATTATCTAATAGAAATAGGTAGGTGAAGAATTTTCTATGCTCGAATTTTAAATAACAATTTAACTCGAGCAAATTAAATTTAATTGAAATAAAATAAATTTTTCATAACAAACAGTTTGTATATTTGAAGAAAAGCTTAGCTAATGTTAGCCAGCTACGTGAGATATTATCAAGATAAAAATTATTTGAAAAATTACTCAGAAAAACGGAAGTGAATCACATGCATGCGTCATCATTATTTGATTTGAGCAATTTACATTCTCAAGATCTCACGTTTAGAAATGAAAAGAAAAATATATTAAATATACAAAAACCTTGGAAGGTCTAATAATTGTTTGTTGTTGGGGGACTAATGAAAAACCTATGAAAATCTATTGGTAGTCCAATTGAGTAAGATCATTTGTTCTAACACAATACAAATCTTATTTTTCCCATTATCTAACTGCCAAACATCAACACCAAACATCGATTTTGGTGGAACTACAGAGCGGACACGAAAGGGACGAGATTACAGGAAACTTTAGAAACTCAAATGCTTAAATCATAGCTACCGGCCAAGGTACCCACTTTCCCTACGCCTAGCAGCACACACCAAGTGCATTAGACTTTTTGTCTACGACGGTTATGATCCGATGAACTGAGCATCAGGACAGAGTACCAACTCTCATCCGATCATCTCCCCACGTGTTCGAACTAGAAAGCTCGCCGCAGTCCAGGGTGGCCAAAAAAGATTGATGTTACCTGGAACGAACCTATTTGCTTTCCGCAAGAAACGCTGGACTTGTACCTCGAGTTTACGCACATGAAATTTTGTCAATAAAGTGCACTCGGCTGCCCTCAATGCATCACAAGAAAACCTACCGCAGTGTCCCAGATCACAAACGTAGATTCACCCATCTACTGAAGTGCTTCTTCTTATTAAGAGGAAACTCAGAAGAGAGTATGTTCGCTCGCGCAACTCTGTTTTAGATAGAGTGTACCGGAGGGTATCCAATAGCATCAAAATACTGCTTATCAGGCAAAAACTGAAGGATACTAATCTGTTCTTAGAAAAAAACACTCGGAACGCGTGTTTGAAGTATTTCCTGTGGTCTCTTAGAAAGTAACATGAGAAACAAACCCCACCAAAGTTCCCTATTCGCAAAAGAAATGGAAAAATCCAGTTCCACTAAAAAAAAAACGAATGGACCCAGGTAAATATTGTCTCGGCAGCAGGACCCTAACCATTCAAATCGGTACTCTTTTTGGTACATCTTATTAATGAGGTCGTAAAATCCTTATACGCCAGGACTGGCTTCTCAATGGCAAAAACAAGCTGTCGCTCGAAAACAAGGTGCGCATTTACAAGGCAAACATCGAACCCGCCTGGCGTTACAAGTGATACAAGTGAACGGCTTTTCTGCAAAAATACATTTGAATAAAATACGTGTTCAGCAGGCGAAGATCCTCCAGAGATTGCCAGGAGTGCCCTGGTATATGCGCACATCAAATGTAGGAAAAGACATAAAAGACCCAAAAATCGAGGCAAACCGCAGACTATCCCCATTCCCACTACTTGTATAAATTTCCCTAATCGACAGTGGCCCATTAGCATTCCTGCTAGTATTCTTAGTTGTCTCCTAGCTGGAGCAAAGTTTTTGTAGTGCCCTTTAACTGTTTGTACCCTGATTATTGGTACCATTCGTGCATTTTCCTGAAGCTTTTGTTCTCAATAATGTGTATGCAATACATACATATGAACAGGTCTACTTCCCTCCTTGCCAGTGCACTGCATATTATCGCGTGATTTGGGTTATCAAACTCCTCTTCTATATGTAGGTTGGCACTTACTGTGATTTTCTTGTGTTCAAGAGTTATTATTATTACTGGCGTAAGTAATACAAACATGAACATATTTAACAACTTCATTCGATAGAAGATAATGCAATCGATTCTTAAAGAAGTTTTCCGTAGAAATTACAACTTCTTTGGAAACAAAAGAAAAAGGAGGAAAGAGCTTAGTCGAGACTATAAGCAGCTTTCTACATAACGTTTCGGTCAGAAATTCGCGGTCGCATAGTAATAGTACTCTTGAAGTATTCTTTTCGCCAATTTTCCGTTATGATGCCCTGGACAACAATTTTAAAATTATTAAGAAATATAGTTCTGCTTGATTTTGCTATTCATATCAGAGGTCGTCTTCCACCCCTTTCTGGTGCTGCTTAAAATTGTTTATCCACCTTCGAAAATGCACAGGAGATAGAGCAGACTTCTCGATTGGGCTATTCATGAGTACACTTAAGTACAGATCCAGAGTAAACTGATTACCGGAACAGATGTAATATAGTATACAACCATTAATAAATGGGAACAAGTTAAAAGCTGTATATCCCTTCTAGTGGTTTGTGGGCTATTTATTAAGATTGAGTAAAGTGGGATTCAAATTCAATACACTTTATCTGTTATAGATTAGGAAGTATAAATATGTCAACTTGAAGGCTCCATTTCTCATTGCATTCAAGATATTGTTCTTCAATCACACATACATGTATGTATGACCTCATCTTTGAAAACGAGGCTTTGGTTTCAAAAAACAATTTTCCACTTTTTTACCGATTAGGATAGAATTTGAGACGCTCTTTGACATGATGAAAACCAGAAAGTCACCATGTGCCGTAAAATAATGTAATAATTGTTCGTTACGCAGACCATTAATTAAAATTTGTATCACCTTTTTTTCCATTTACCAGGGTACACCAACTGCACGCATAGTGCTTAAATCACAAAGTGAGACTGCCAACTATAAACAAGAACTGCCAGATGAACAAGAGAAGGGTATACGATTGGTCGATGGACCAACACCAATTGAAGGTCGCTTACAGTTATACCACAAAGGCTCCTGGCGCTCAGTATGCTCGAATTCAAGAAAGTAAGTACATATATTGCTTTTGAAATCTATATGAGACATACTAAATAATACTCTTACAGCTGGACCATGGCCGATTATGCAGTAGCCTGCAAACAACTTGGCTACAAAGGCGGTAGATTCTGGAACTGGGTAGAGCGTACGCCGGGTTACTTTCCACGTCTACTATACGAGCAGCCCAAATGTAAAGGTTTCGAACATACGCTACTCGATTGTGCCTGGTCCACGCGTCAGTTGGGCGCGGGTGCTTGTGATTATCACAATGATCTGGGCATACAGTGTCTGCCGGTACACAGTGAACCGCTTGCCTACTGGCGTGGCATATACTTCGACAATGCACCTTCAACGAAGTCGCTTGGACGCGACAATACAGTCTATGCAGCACAGTCAGAATCACGCCTAAAGTATGTAGATATTATACGTGCCGGTAATGGACCAGGTTTCAGCGCTAAATCCGCAGTGGAGGTGCAAGGACTGCCACCTGTCATGCAGCATGTGGTGATCACACACTCAGCCTATACAGGTTTCAATAGCACGCGTCCGTCGGCTGGTTTCAATTTGCAGAATGTTACCATACGTAAAAGCAATGGCATTGGCATCTTCGTCAACTCCAGCCAGGGCTATGTACAACTGCAGGGTTGCACTGTTGTGGATAATGCAGCGGATGGTGTTAAATATGTTGGACATGATTTACGCGGCTCAGAGCGTACAGATCGCGCTTCGATTTATGACTTCTGCACGTTGCCCACCACCTCGGGTCAGACATATCCCATTTCGCTGTCCTTCACGCAGAAATACTATGCCGGCTCGATTAAGGAATGTGGTAAATACTTCTTTACACGTGCTGGCTACTATCTGACCGTGCATTTCGAGCACTTCGTTTTGGAGCACAATGAGACGGCCACAGTGGATATATTCGATGGTGCCTCCACCAATGATCGTTTGCTGTTTACATGGCAGGCGCGCAATAATACGCGACCGCAGAGTGTGACTAGCACCAGGGAGAAGCTGTTTCTGCGTATACGCGCCAATGCACGTGAGGATGTCAATGGTTATATACGCATAACATCCGGTGATACCGTGGCCTATGATTTACGCGTTGCCGATTCGACAGTAGAGGATAATGGTGGACGTGGCGTAGCTATCGATAATATACGCTCCAAGTTACATGTGCACGCCAGTTCAGTATCCGGCAATGGCCATGTGTCCGGTGTGCATGTCACCAGCGGCGCGGGCGATGTAAATATAACAAGTAGCACAATTAGCTTCAACAATGGCGATGGCGTTAATATAACCTATTACGGCGGCAATCGTAATATCTCACGCTCTGCGCTTAATGCGAACAAGGGCTATGGTGTTGCTGTTTGGCTGAATCATACCACAGATCTCAATCGTGTCGAGTATATACCGCTTAATCAGACCACTACAGTGGAATATTCACGCATTGGCGCCAATCTGGAGATGGGCGTATTTCATGGCAACTATTGCAGCCCGATTTGGGTGAATGTTACCGGAAATCGTTTCAATGGTAGTTTGAATAATGACATTTTTGTGGAATCCTGTTGGCGTTATACGGCAGATCGTGCACCGAATCTACAAATACAAATTGGACACAATTACTTTGAGCATAGCCAACAGAATGCCATCTATATGAGTCCCGCATTAAATCTGCAGGGAAAAATCGAATATAATCAATTTCGTCATGGGATCTATGGCTGCATTTATATAAGAAACGATTTTCTCTTTCCGGAATTCAATTTCTTTCCGGTGAAACTACTCATACAAAGTAATTACTTCATACGTAATAGTGGCGTACATGTAGTGTCGTTGGGTCTTTCGCCGTACAGTCGGCGCGAGGTGCAGTTTATATTGTTCACCAGAAATTTTGTGCGTGAGAATGCCATCACAGAAGCGTTTCGTCCACTAATCGAGGGCAGCGAAGGCCAAGATGGTGCAGGACGTCTCAATCCGCGTTCTAGAGTAGCAGCACCAGTTGTGGTGGGTTCCAGTAATATTGATATCTTTCGCAATATACTGCACAATCTTGGTTCCACATATGAAATTGGTTCACAACTGACAGATCAGAGTAAGATCATCAATGCAACATACAACTGGCTGGGTTATTCGGACGAGAATCGCATTTATACGCGTCTATTTCATCGCAATGATCGCTATAATCTCGCCAAGATCGAATATATACCATATCTGTTGCACAACTCGAATCCCGGCACTACGACGATCATCAGTATTTCAACACTGGTGCCGAGATTTTTCAACGAAGTAACAAATACCATTGGCGGCGAGGTAGATGGACAGGAATCGGTACCACCTGGCACTTATACAGTAACCAAGGATATTAATATACGTCCTGGCGGTAAGTTGATACTGCAACCTGGCACTACGCTGCGTTTTGAGCCGAGTGTAGGCATGATGGTTGCCGGTAAATTGGAAGCGCGTGGCATACGCCCAGATGATATACTTTTTACGCTCAAACGTGAAATGGTGATCAATAATAGCACAGAACAGCTGGATATTGATAGCGAAACGGAGACACTTGATATGGATACTGAACCTATAATGCCGGAAGTTGAGCCACGTGTTCCAGTGCGACTGGTGGGCGGCGCTGGCGCACATGAAGGGCGACTGCAAATTTATTTGAATGGGCGTTGGGGCACTGTTTGCGATTATGGCTGGAATGTGCTGAATGCAGCGCTGGTGTGTCATCACTTGGGCTACGCGCTGAATCCACAAGACTGGCGTCTACTGCGTTCACAGCTGCCGAGTGTTGGTGTTACAGAGGATGTTATAGTTTCGAATGTGCGCTGCACGCTAGAGGATCGCGATATTACTAAATGCCGTGCCGAGCATTTGACACGTGGTCAATTTGAAAATACCTGCACACATGAGAATGATGTGGGCATTCGCTGCTATGAAGGTGCCTGGGCAGGTGTTCGCTTCAGCATGCTGGCAGAACGCGCTGATTTGCAGTATGTTACGGTGGAAAAGGCGGGACTTTTTGATTATACAACAAACTCCTTTAAGCCAGCTATACAAATGGATTTCGCAAGACACAATCTGGATACCATACGTGTGGTGGATAATCTGAATGATGGGCTTGGAGTCATTTACTCCGATATCTATGGCGGCAAATCGGTGAATAATATCAAAAATTGTGAATTTATTGGCAATCGTGGCAGTGGCATTAGTTTCAAACAACTTGATTTTCGTATTTCCGGTTCGGTTATACGCAATAATCGTGGCAGTGGCATCTCACATGATCCGGTTATCTCTGCATTGGATCAAAAGGAATTGGGCGGTTGGTTTGATATGCCGCGTGATTTTAATACCTTTGATACCGATTACGATCCCTATATACTGCCGCATGAGATTGCCAACATAGATCTGGGCACCTTCGAACATAAATATATACGCACGGAAGAACTGCTCGGCGTTGAGTCGGTGAATCGCAAAATTGTGGTACAATGTCCTGCGGGCTATGTCATTGGCATACAACTGCTGAATCCCATACACAATCTTTCATCGGAAAGTATAAGCATATTGAATGCACGCACAGAGAATATACGCTCCGACTTATGGCTGGTGCAACGTGATTTAAATGTCTTTCCGGTATCGAGCAGCAGCTACGGCATCATTATCTACTATGAAAGCGGTACCAATGCTTTGGGTGGTGCAGTGCTTATGCTGTCCACGGTTACAGCGCCCGTACAGAATATGCGTAATCGCATAGTGAGTGGTCCAGTGCCAACATTGACTGTCAGAGCCACAAAGATACAGCACAATCAGCGTGGCATTGCGGCCTACTACTATAACCGCTATATAGGCGATAATGGCGAATACTATCTGCGCAAGGCAAACGAATCAATCAAGGTACTCAACTCGGACATTAGTCACAATGAACGTGAGGCTATATTGATCAAATCACCTTTCTGGGATGTGCAGAGCAGTAATCTGTCCGAGGTCACAATACATGTGAATAGTTCTAAGATTGCACAGAACGGACATGGCATACGCCAGTATTCTAAGGATCTACGCTCTTCAAATAATCTCTTTCATTATGTCGTACAAGACACCACGGTGGAGAATAATGCACATGGAGGCTTCCAGGTGTGGTTACCTTATGTCTGGCAATATAATGAAAACTTTACGCACAGCATTTACTTCGGCAACAGCACCTGGCAACGCAATCAGAACTTCTTTGTTGATGTGCGTGGCCACTACGCAGTATTTAATATAAGTTCGAATGTCTTTATTAATAACAACTGTCCCAATGCATTGATCTCACTCGATGGCATGGAGAAGCGTATCAAATTCGATAATAATCGCATTGAAACGAATAATGCCAAGTTTATAATACTGCTCAAGGCGGACAGTCTAAGCGAGATCATAGGCCAAGTGCCCGCTTCGATTGAGTACAATACAATGAAGGCCAATAGCATTGTCACCATGGTGGCCAATTATCGCAGCAATTACATGAAGCACGAGCGAAGACTACGCAAACAGCATCGTCTGCCGACAGCGGTTATACGACTGGATGGTGTGCAAAACGTGCGTCTGTATCGCAATCTGATTGCCGACAACGAGATGAGCTATAATCTGGTTGCAGGCGTGCGTTCTGCACGTCTGAATAACTATTTCCAAGCCACCGAGAATTGGTGGGGCGCACGTGATGCCAAGTATATTGAATCGAAGATCTTTGATTTCGATAATTGGAATGATCATGCGGATGTCATCTATCAACCGTTCTTAATAGAAGATACATACGATGCTAGTGTTTCGGTGGTGGCGCCAGTCTCCGAGGATGTGGAAATAGCCAGTTGGGCCGGTGGACGTGTCTATAGAGATCTTAAGTTGCGCAAACAGTCACAGCCATATTACATCTCTTCGGATATAACCGTTATGCCTGGTGTAACGCTGACCATACAGCATGGTGTACACATGGAGTTTGAGCCAAATGTTGGTATACTCGTATTGGGCACGCTGCAGGCTGTGGGCTATAAAGAATCAGAAATTGTTTTACGCGCTTTTCGCAATGCAACACGTGAGTCCTATACAACGCAGCAGCAGAAGCGCGCACTGGAGGACATGAGCGCTGCCATGACCTATGATTCCATAAGGTTGTGCACCAGCGCCAATAATTGCAGCACCGATGGCGATAGTTTATACACGCTGAACGAAGGCTTCCTTGAGTACTTTAATCACACGACGCTACAGTGGGTGCCCATTTGCGATAGTCGCTTTACGGAGCGTAATGCGCAGGTCGTCTGTCGTGAATTGGGCTATGATCCGCTCAATGTTTACTACGGTCACGATCGGCGCATTGAATTCCATACAAATTCCTTGACACGCATTTGGTCTTGGGTGCAGCCACTAGAGTGTCGCGGCGATGAAGCGCGCATGGAAGATTGCGCAGAACGTTTGAATGGACAACTCTACGGCCACCGTCACGAATGCCACTGGGATGATGTGTACGTGTTTGTTAGCTGCAACAGCATTGCCGATGATGAGGTTTACTGGGGTGGCATACGTTTTGCCAATTCAAAATTCGAAGAGAATCAGTATGAGCATGGCTATCATACGGATGGCTATCTGGGCGCGCATCATGAGAGTCGACTGGAATATGTGCGCATCGAGAATGCTGGCATATTGCATAATCACAAAGCGGCAGCTATACAATCGATCTTTAAAAATCCCACAATCTCATCGGTCACCATTACGAATTCAGCTAATCATGGCGTTAACTTGGTGTCACCCAGTGGCACCATAAATCTAAATCATTTAAATATTAGTAATGCACTAGGCACGGGCATTAATATAGTCTCACTGACCGGCGAAGGACGCGAAAGCGATGAATCGAGCTTTGTACCGCTGAAAAAATTGGATATACCATATAAGCTCTTCTCGCTCGTTGATATCTGTGATCCACAAAAGGTGCTTACGATTGAGGAACGCATGCTGATTTACTATAAATATGATAATAATCCAGTAAATTGTGTAAAGATATTTACATCGGCCTATAGAGCCAAGCCCATTGGTTTCCGTTTGCTGCAATCGAATCTCTTCAATCATTCCAAACTTTATGGACGCACAGATTCAATACGACTATTCGATGGAGATATTTACAATTTGACTGCACTGTATCTGGGTAAAGTTGAATCGGATACGCCGAATCAGCGTGCATTCTTTAAGACAAAGGGTCCAACATTGAGTTTACAGTTGATTGCCAGTGGTGCACCAGAGCATCATGGTTTCATAGCGGAAATTGTGACAGTGCCTATATCGACCATAGGACAATGTGAGTTGTTGAAGTTTTAATGGAGTTGGTGCCATTATTAATTTTTGTTTTTGGCTTCTTTCCACACAGATCGCGATGCTTTGCATAATATCACCGATTCACATATATCCAACGCAGTGAAGGGCGCCTTGAGCTATGCATCCGCAGGCGAGATTACACCAACGCTAACACTGATGGGCAATCGCATTGAACACAATTGCAAACAGCTTTATGGCAACTTTTCCACATGTAAATCGGCGTTAAATGTGGATGTACAAAATATGAATTCGCTGTATTTTATGGTAAGAAAAAAAGATGCTTTGATGTTTTTTGAGTTATGCTTCATTGCTTGTGTTCTTAAAATCATTACAGAATAATTTACTGCTCAACAATCAAGGCGGCTTACGTGTGCGCGCCGATTCACGCGGTTCTGCTACTTCACTGCGTGGCATCATACATCACAATCTCTTCCTACGTAATCGCAATCGTCCGGCGCTCTTTGTTGAGGGTCGTCAATCTTCACCATATCAACAGATCGAGCTCTATCGCAATTACTTTGCACAAAACAGAGCTGGCTATGAAGATGTTATACGTTTGCGGCAGGTGGTCTCCAATTTCAGCAACAATTATGTGCACAGTAATGTTGGTGGACGCATTGTGGAGGTGTCGGGCTTCGAAAAGGTGCGACTACCTATCTATCAGACTACTTCACATAATGGTTTCTATGGGTAAGTTTGCGCTAAAAGAAAATTATTTAAATATTTATTAAATTTCTTCCCACTACAGCAATGTGGCTACCAATTGGATGGGTCGCGCTACCATTGTTGCTGGCACCGCTGGACAACGCTATGTGGATAATATATTTGAGAATCCGGAAAACGATTATGAAATGCTGACTATTAACAATTCCATGTAATATTTGCTACTTAAGTAGTTACTAACATTTTCTGTATTTTGTAGAATTTTGTCTTCAAAATTCTTGAATCTAGTCTAGTCATATTTAATCTATTAGTGTCTAACTGAAACTATTAGCATGTGCTCTTGAATAGCATTTACTAACTTGTAACGAACTTTCTATTGTATATTTGCATGACACACTTTTATGTAGTTTGAGTTTTGATTATCGCAACAGGTAAGAAGATCCTTTTGTGATTTTATAATTTATCTTTCATAATAATATTTTGACCTATTCTATATAGCACTATTGAACTATGGCGTTCACGTATTGATGCACGTCAAAATTATTGGAGCTATAATAATTCCATATCTGTGCAGTCACGTATAAGAGATAAATCGGGTAAGCATATTTTAAAGTTTCGCATTGAAAGTTTTCACCATATGTCAGAAAGAGGTGGAAGAAGTTGCTTAGAAAGTGTCACGTGTCTTAAAAATCGTATAAAAAATCGACATATTTTTTAAAAAATTTATTCTTTAAGTTTTTGCTTGAAAGGTCATCGAAGAAAATTGTCTAGAAAATAAGGAAGGGTCATCTAATCTGAGGCAGTAAAATCTGTATGATTTGAAATAAATCTAAGATTTCAAGAATTTGATGAAACTGCCAGATTATTTCAGTAAAATCGATTTAAGTTTATTCAAACGCTTATATCGAGTCTTAAGAGTGTCATTGAGCAAATAAAATAATAATAGAGCCTAGAAATGGGTGGTATTCAACTCTGATTACGCGATAAAGAATATTCAAGGTATCTCATATCTTTGCATCAGTGTGAAGTACGGTGACGATATTTGGTGTACATGTTAATGGAATCGGGAGAAGTAATCCTATAATTTTAAGTCCGAATCTGATGGTGCTATTCTCCACACACACATGTAATATTAGACTCTAAAAATTTAATTTTCGGTGATACCTCAACTTTACAAAAGGTGGACAAAAAGGAGGCTTAGAAACGCAGGCCGAGTCCGCTAGTAAAATAATATATTTAGGTTCAAATCGGTCTACTAGAGGGGAATCCATACAAATCTTTCCCACCTTTCTGGGGTTTTTTAAGATGCTTAGAAACCATATAAGTTGGCAATACTCAATTCCAATAAAATATCCTACACGGATCTAGATAGGAACATACATTTATATTTAAGCTGCAATGGGGAAACAGAGTATCTTGAAGTCGAACACACTCGAAAACTAAAACTAAACAGGGCACAAGTTGTTCCACAATCTAGACAATATAGTCCTTAACATTTTCAAGGCGGTTAAAGAGGTTTAAGGGATCATAGAATAAATAATGTAATCGAGTAGAACTTCATCTATGTACAGAGTGATTAGGTCCAGAAATTCTACGATTTTTATGGAATACGAAGATATACACACTTGATCATATTGTCGAGACGAGTCCATCTAGCCATTTCCACCTAACCTTCTGCCTTATAGTACTGCATATGTTTGGTATCACTTTTAAGGACTTTTTTTTTACAAGTTTATAGAATATCCACATCGCTATGACACAACTAAGCCCTACTAAAAATCCAGCACTCATCTTTAGGTTTTTGTATGAAAAACTTTTATTTATGTCATTAAAAATCCTATATAGTGACTTTTCTGAAAAGATGGCATGCTTCACATTTATTTTGATGAGTGTGTTCCACCTACGAAGCTCGCATTCAATCGTACCGTCAATATTCCCCGCCCCCCTCTATCTCTCCTATTAGCAAAAATTTTTTTCATTTATGTCAATATTTTTTTGAAATTTGATCTAATACGCCATCTGCCTCCCACTTACTCTTAGCTATAGCTTCCTTTCGAACCCATCATCCATTTTTTTTTTAATTTTGATATTTTAAATTCCTTTTTTTAGAGTATTCTAAAATAAATTATCTAACATCAACTTTCCTTCTATTTTTCACCCACAGACGATCCGCTACTACTTGAGGTACAAGCAACACCATTCCAGATGAACAATGAAACCATATTGGATGGCAAATGCCCGCCTGGTTGGACACTGGTACATGACACCTGTTTCATTTATGTTGGTGCGCCAATGACTTTCCATGAGGCACGCGATTTCTGTCGCTCGGAAAATTCCTCAATGCCGTTTATACGCACAGACAGCACCACGCTCTGGAAGTATTTACAGAGTCAAATGCGACATCTCAAATATCCGGAAAAAGTCTGGATACAGGATTTCAATCATATTGAAAGGTGCACAAGTTTTGTTTTTACTGAAGTCGAAATAGAAGATTGCGCAAAGGAGCGTGGCTTTATATGTGAAATGGATCCAAAGGTTAGTTAGTCTACAATATTCTTAAATTTTTCGATTTTTGTTAAAATTTCTATTATTTTTTACAGGTCATCATTGATCCGCTTTCCTGGCGTGCTGACATCTTCGCCATCAGCATTATTTCCGCTTTTGTGCTTGCTATTATTTTGCTCATCATGGTCGGCTTTTGCTGGTATGCCAAGTCCAAGCATCGACATGTACAGCGGCTGCAGCGACGCAATAGCATACGCCAGAGTTTGCGCAGCTTGAATAGCATCGATCCACAAGGCTCGCTGAGGCGGCGCAATTATGTATGATTTTCTTTTGATTTATTTTTTCTATCAACTTTGATTTTGGTTTGCTTTGGTTGTTATTTAACATTTTTTGTTTTGTTTCTACTTCTGTTTATTTTGCACCTATCCAATTTTCGTATCATGCACCTGTAGAATATGTCCTCCAATGGTACCCTCTCCAAGAGTCAAGACTATAAACAAATGGTGGCCAATGGTTCCATCGATTCCATGGATAAAAGTGTGCTCAGCTCAGAAGCCAGTTTCGAGGCATACGATCAAAAACCGCAACATTATAATGAATATGTGAACCAGAGCGCACTGCGTTCAGGTGCGCAAGTTGCTGGCGCACAACATGATGCCTCGCCACATAAAGTAGCCACCATTGGTTCACTTTCGAAGGGCAGCGCACAACGTGGACGTGCTGCTGCTAATGCGCTTAATACGGACGCATTCGAGCTGAGCTATCGCAATGAAGGTTTCCGCGATAATTCCACCTACGGTGGTGGCACACGGCAGAATTCGATTAGTACCAGTGTAGCAGAGGATACACCAATTATACATCAGACAGACACAGGCGATGAAGGTGGCTCGGATTACTATGGCAATGCCAGTACGTTGCCACTACGTGCCGGTGGCAACGATAGCCTCTCGTTTCTAAGCGAGCTCAAACAGAATCTGCCTGAATATAATCGCTCATCGCATAGCAGTTTTATACCACCAAGCAGTGTCGCTGGTGGTAATCAACGTCTTAGCCAAGAATCACATTCCAGCACTTTGCCATTTGAACAGAAAATCGATCAATTTAATTACTCAGCGCCCATATCGGAAGCATCCGAGTCATCGCTTTATCGTAAAGCAGCGCACACACCATCCAAGCCGCAGGCAGCAAGCGCTGCCGATATGCGTCGTCCAGACTCGTATTATACAGCAGTGCGCAGCAGTAAGGCACCGCATTCGCACTATCGAACGCCCCGTCCAACAGCAGCGCCACCAGCAGAACCTGCCAGCAGCGCACGTCCCTCTTTCCATACAGCCGCAGCCACAGCAGCAACAACACGGCCAAAGACTGTCTACCAGACTGCCAGAGAGGATATGCCCGCCTCGTATCATCGCTCCAAATCGGAGGCGCTGTTAGAGACAGACTTTGATGATGATGGCGGCACTCCATCGATGGTGCCACTACAGACAAACGGGCGCAGCTATAGCCAACCACTGGAGACTGCCATGTAGTGGTTGTAGTCGTAACTTTTAACGAATTCCATGAGATTAATGAGTACGATAAGGACGACGACGACGATGACGAGTGCCCAGCGTTAGTAGTAAAGTAACTTGAAAGCATACACATTCCATCCATTAGTTCTAAAGACAAATTTTTTAACTCGATGAAAATTTGCATACATTTATAAGCAAACGAAACAAACGAACTAGTATTAAATTGTTGTAAATAATTAAAAAGAAAAACAAATAAATTTTAATAATTTACGTTAAAAATTAATGATTTTAATAGGTAGGAGTAGGGAAAGTCTATCGTTATTATTGGAATGTTGATCAAGATTCCAACAAGAATGAATGCAATTTCAAAATCAATTATATGTGCCCTGACATGAATACATAATCAACTCAATAACTCAATGACAAGTCATTCTAGCAATGTTCGGTCGTAAGTCTACCTGTGAGAAAAGTTCTCTGACTCTCTAGTTGCAGCACTGTTGAGATGATCTTCAAAATTCTACATTATTTAAAAGCATAAAAAGACGTGTTGAAATGTTCTTCAATCCATCCGTAAAGCCTTTAAATTTGGATTTTCTACAGATAAAGCGTATTAAATGCATCATTGATCATTGATTTGTTATGGCATGCTACGATGGCTTTATAAAATTACTTCTGCCGATCCCATTAACATTTATACCTAATCTATCCCTGGACCCTGAATTTGGCCCTTTGATTTGGACCAAACTTAACAGGATTTCTTTTCTCGATCCTATTAACATGTATACCAAATTTCTTCCCTGTACCCCATATAGTTGCGAAGATATAACGAATTTGGTTATTGGATTATAAGGCGGGGGATCACCATTCCGGAGGATAGTTTTACATTGCCTAACTTCCCAAACTTTCTTGGTGATCGGAAGAATGGTGTAGGAATTTTTAAATTCAGTTTTTTGTGTTCAGTAGAGGTCCCCTTCGATCGTCTGACCCGATTTGGTGATCCCACCAAATACAGATACACCAGATACATTACCTTGGCGCCATGGATATTCGGTTTGGCCGTGAATACGATCTCTTGCGCTTGGGATTATCGCAATGAATCTATTTTTCATCACCAGTGACAAACCGATGCAATAATGACTTCTTTTTGTGGTGCTCAAGCAACATTTCCGACATGCAGAATCAACGTCTCTAGATTTCAATACGGCACTCAATTTCCAAGCTTTTGGATGAATCCCAATGCTTTTAAACATCTGGAAATGGTTGATTGATCAACTCTCAAAGCTTTAGCCAGTTCTTCTTGCGTTTGGCTTGCATTTTCATCGAGCAATGCCTAGAATTCTTTATCTTTAAACCTTTTTGGTGTATGTACTAAAAAATACCCGTAACGACATTAGCTTTTAAATGAATGTAGTCACGGATGAACAGGACACGAAGTAATACTAATACTGCATGCACCCAATACATTGCAGAGAAAGTGACTCCTCTGACTTGTGGCTCTAACAAAATGCAAGTCTTTATAGAACTGTATTATTAGTATTTAGTTGCTTTTCCAAACTATTATTTCTTATTTAGTTTATTTCCATTGTTCTTGAAATCTTAGAACCCCATTTGAACCATTTCAAATGATCATATTCAGCTAAAATCATTATATACACGTGTGCATACGAAAATAATACAAAATGAATGCTAAAACTTTTGAAAAACCGTTAAAAGCAAATATTTACGAAAATAATTAGCATAGCTATTTGCATTTTCAGCATACTGTGCAAAAGCAGAGCTTCTAACGGTCTCTCTTCTAACTCTCTTCTCACTCTTATTGTTGTCTACCGCACAGCTGGAGCACTGTACTACAGTGTTGCCAGTGCAATAAGCAATGGCAAAAGCGACAAACTGAAATAATACAACAAAACGCTTAAATAAGACAAAAGCAATAAATAAAATACACTTAACTTTTGAGAAATATTTAATAATTTTTTACTATTTTTTTTTCATGAATTAATTTTCAAATCGTATCCCCAACACAACAGTCTGGCAGTGCTGTACGCAGCCGAGCCGAGCCGCCCCCACCCAATCGCACATATGATGCTCAATACTCGCACTCTTTTGTGCTCTTTCTCTCTCACACTCTTTCGTTCGTTCATTCGTTGTTGTTGATTTTTTTTTTTTGTTCACGGCTGCTTCATTTTACTCGCCATTCATTCGATTCCCAGCTTTAAACATTCAGTCTTGATTAGACTCGCTTTGCTGCTGCGCGTTTTAAAAAAAAAAAAAAAAAAAAAACTATAGATTTACGTACAAACAGTTAATGTGTACATACATATGTACATACATTTATATACATACATATACATACATTTATGTATTTCATTCGATTCGGTTGTGTTGCGTGCGTTTGTGTTAAATCATGTTTAATTTTCAATTTTAAATTCACGCGTTTGGTTTGAAAATCGCTTAAATTGCTAAAGCATCTCAGTCTACGAACAAGCGACCGACCGACCGCCCGCCACCCTACGCTTACATTTGCATTTTCCATTTTGGTTGACGAGGAAGAAGTGTGTGCAAACGTGCGTATGCAGCAAGAAAGTAAGTGCAAAATAAGTGTAAAATATGGAGTAAACGATGAAGTATAAAATCAAAAGTGTAGCTCAATCAAATGAAAACTAACGGTGAATTTGGTAGTGTGTAGCTGTGTAGTGTAAGTGTGTGTGGGTGCCTGCGTGCTCGTGCAAAATATTGCAATTGTGCATACCTTTCTCGCTCGCTCTCTCTATCTCTCTTTCTTCCTATCTCAATATGAATGTGCTTGTGTGTGAGTGTGTGTGTGTTATATATGCATTTCGCAAGAAAGTGCATAATTAGATTTTTTTATATGCATACGAAGAGCGTATTAGTTTTTTTTTTTTTTTTGCAGCTCGCAAGGATTTGCAGCTATTGTTCTTGTAAATGTATTGCAGTTGGAGCTTAATTCTTGGTGGCGCTATATTTAGATTACGAGCGATTAAGCAACAACAACGGTTGATTTAGCCCCACACGCTCTCTCGCTCTTTCATTCTGATTTAATGCTCTCTTTTTCGCTATGTGTACACATGAATGGAACTCGAGACTTTATATAAAATGCTTCCGAAAAACAACAACTACAGGCGGGAGTCGGTTTAATAGCGTCAGTTGAGCACAGCAGCAGCACATTGGCGTCATTAACTAATCCTTGTAAGGGGGATTTGGAATTTTAACTTTTCTTTTTGATATCCTAACGTCACCGGCGTGTGCTGATATGCACCCATTTTTACTTATGCAAAAATATTTTATTTTATAGCACTTTGGGGGGTCCTTAATGCAATTTACTAAACCTTGGGGTCTTCTACGGACGGGTATTTATCCTTTAAATTTTCGAACATGGAATTCTAGTTAAAATTGACTACAAAAACTCAAAAATGGGTTTGGGATTTATATGGGAGATACCTCTCAAGCTTGGCAAGGTGTACTATCTAAACAGATTGGTTGAAAATTGTGGACGTGACCAAGTGTTTATATACAAAAAGATGTATATGTCTAGATCTACTGTTCAATTTCCAATTATTTCTCCTTCATGGTAAGAATATTACCTCGATGTGACGAGTCGATCTAGCTATGTCCTTCTGTCCATCTGTGTGTTGTTGCGAATTTCTAAAAGTAGAGTATACTAAGTTTGTGCAAATGTATGTAACAGGCAGAAGGAGGTGAGACCGACCCTATAAAGTAGATATATTCTTGATCTGCATCCATCTGTTTGTCCGTATGAAAATCGAGACCTTGTAGACTATAAGAGATAAAGCTTTCAAATTGGCATATTTCGATTCTCTTATTCATTCTTCAGATGAATTTATTGAGCACGCTACCCCTCATTCGCAAACCTACTCCTCATTCTTGGCTTTTCAATTAAAATATTTTATTGCTGTAGTTTGTTTCGCTAAAAACACCAAACTTGGGTTACCTTACGTTAGTCCTTTCAAAATATTCTTTATAGGTCCACATCGGACCACTTAAGGTGGTAGCCCCCATACAAACCGGTCCAACCTTTCAGAGTTTTTTTTTTATGATAATAGAAACGCCAAATTTTGTGTATCTTGAATAATTCCTAGAAATATTCCATATAGGCCAAGATCGGTCCGCTAAAAGGGGTTTTATGGTCAAAAAAGTGGAAATGGAAAAGAAGGGGAAGTGCTCGCGTAACAAGCCTAAAATCTTTTAAAGAGTGCATGTTTGTGTATAGTACATTTTCAACTTCAATAGTGTGCAAAGTGAAACGGAATTCAAGATGGGATAAGCATTGGCTTCTGAATCTGAAGCATAGACAATGAGTGCTTATGCATGAGTTAGAGATGCTATTGTTGTTATTGGGCTGTTCATCATTGTATTTGCTTGAAAAGAAGAATATTTGTTCCTCACAACCAGTTATTTGTCGAAAAGCTTTGTATTGTATGGTTTAAATCCGGTTGCGATTTGACCTTGAAGTGATACCTCAAATTTGGATTGCCATAACTTTATGTTGACGTAATAGATAGCTGGTAGACATTCCTTTTTGTTTCGAAGCGAACGTTTACTTCTATTATTGAGTAGCCAGGACAGCTTTTTTAATTTGCGCGGCAGGTACCTACCACCGCAGTTAAGTGGTCCTTAAGGGTTACCCTTTGATCTAGTAGGAAACCTAAAAGTTTTCCCTTGACGGCTTGGCGCATGGATGTGCCGTCGAAAAATATTTCCGGAGGAATTCGTCTCTTAAGGGTAAAACATACATTTTTACACTTGTCACTATTGAGCTTGACGTTCCATCTTTTATCCCAAACTTCAAAACTGTCCAGGTATTCTTGAAGACCGTCGGCTGCCTCGTATTCGCACCTTGAGCTATAAAAGCGTCGGCCAATAACGCAATAAACATTTTGGATGATATATTACTCGTGGTCTCTGCATCTGGGACGGGAAGATCCGCTTTAAATATAGAATACAGAATAGGTTCCAAGACACTACCCTGCGGTACCCCAGCTAAGACTGGGAAACCGGTAAAGCATCTTTAATCTTGTCCAGTAGTCCAGTCGAATGCTTGCTGCACGTCGATAAAGGCGCTGTTGCAGTATTCTTCAGTCTCGAAGGCACAACGGTAGAGCTGTTCCAGCACGAATTCCGAATTGGTCGTCCGGAATAAGATTTCGCGCATCCACAAAACCTGCAATCCGAGCGACGAACAGTGGAAATCATTGCAAACTTCGTTAAATATGAACGCTCAAAAAAGGAGTGTTTGCTCTGGTAGGACTTTCAGCGTTCCGTTGCCAATTCCGTAGTGCCCAGTAGCTTTGTTTTTGTTCAAACACTTTATGGTCCTTTTTACTTCAAGTAAAGTAGATGGTCTGATAGGCAGATCCATTTGCAGTGGTGAAGTTAGGAAGCCTTCCGTTTCTCACACTTCTTCTCTGGTTGCCAAACTGAATGACTGCATTGCAAAGGCGTTCGCTTCTTTAACATCAGGTTGGCACCATCTTCGATAGGCGTCCATTATCATTTGAAGTAGATATTTGTGGAGATCTGCTTATATGGAATTGGTACACGTATAAAATTCCATAATAATTTAATAGATCAAAGTCAAACACATCTTATTTTGGGTTCTGAAAACCACCCATTTAACAACTTCAATTGATTTAGTTCGACACATACATACATATAAGGGACGATCCCATAAATCTTGGCACACTCCAGCGTTACGGAGGGGTAGAAGAGATTTGTATTATACTAAACTTTTGTCTACTGCAAGTTTTTACAAATTAAATCGTTGTACTTTCCACACATTTCTCAATGACAGAGATCTTAACTTATAGATCAGTGATGGGCATTGTTTGTCTCTCCTCCACACATGAGCCGCATCCAACATAATTTGTACGATTCAATACTTTAAATACAATTGTGTATCTTAAGGTTACTGCATACTCCAGTACCCCTACTTAAATACGTTCATGTCCGTCAGCGTGAGAGAGAGATTATGAGTGCATGTAAGAGAGCTTGCAGCGTGCTTCTTTGGGGTCCATTTGCTCCTTCATTTGCGTTGCGTTCTTCGACTGCTGCTGCTTTGCTTCCTTATTCTGTCTATTTCTTGCACACACTATGTGTGTGGGACGTAAAAGAACGAACTTCGAAAAGCAAGAAGAGCGCAACTGACTGCTGGATGCATTTGTAGATGTGTAAATGTGTATGGCTGAGACGGATGATAGATGGAAAATATACAATGTACGTCAATAACTTTGCGCTGCCGACGTCAGCGTCGACGTCGTAGTATGTAGTAGATTGCGCGTAAATTGAATGACAAGTGTGCAAAATTGAAAGTGATTGAATGTGTGAAATTTGCTTGAAAGCCGTGCCGTGTTTGAAATAATTCAATGGCGGCGGCTTTTGGCTACAATTGCACAATCGCCAAATTAGAAAATAGCATAAATCGGCGCAATATATAGCCAATAAAACGATATACAAGTTTTTCAAGTCAACAAAGCCTACAAAAAAATAATACAAAGGAGAAAAAAAGTGAATAAAACGAAGCGAGTAGTAGTCGCCGTAGTAAATAGTAAAAAAAATTGTAAGCAGACATTTTTCATTTCAAAAAGCTGGCGCTGTGTGTGTGCAATTGCATATAAATATGAATGTGTGTGTGCATCTGTGTTTGTGCAAGCGTGTTTGACTATGTTTAAAGTTTTGTGCACTAGAAAAGTGCACGTAATTTTTTTTTATTTCGCTTATTTCTCGTACATGTTTTTCCACTATGTGATTTTTTTTTTTCTATTTTCTATTCACTCATAGTATTATTTGTGCAAACTTAACGTCCTTCTGCCCGCACGCCAGCACGCAGTCAACAACTAGTTTTGCATGCTGCTACTGCTGCTGCTGCTTCTTCTTCTTCTACACGCTTTACGTTCAGATTCGTTTGTTGTTGGGTTGGTTCGTTTCGGCTGCTGCTGCCGCTGCTTGCTTGCTGCTCGTTCGTTGCATTCGGATTTTTCTCGCGAGTTTGCGCAAAAATACGCGCACGAAAAATGAATTCAAATTACAACAAAAACTACAACAAGCGGCTATGTATAAGGCGTATAACAAAATCTGAACCTACCTCCACAGCGCCAAAAACAACAAGACAGAACGTTGCTGTCGAATTTATTCGACTTAGAGATACCCTCTTTGAACTTTAAATTTGTATGGGACTATATTTTTTAGAGGTCCGCTTGGGACATATATCTATACTTATTATAAAATCGTAAAAAAGTTTTTAGGCTCTGTACCGAAGGTAGAAAAGCCTGTTGGTTTTGTGCAAATTTATGTAACAGGTAGAAAAAATGGTCGGAAACCTTCCAAAGTTACCCCCATTATGGTCAGAAGCGATAGAGACGTCGATAAAGCCATGTCCGTCTGTCCGAAAGGATCTCGGAAATGGTATTAGATATAGACTTCGTCTTTTTTTCATTCGACTAAGACTTCTACGGAATTTTACGAGTTTATTTTAAAATAAGTCAAATCTTTGCATCCATTGGAGGTTCAGAGATGAAATTTGGTATACATGTTAATGGGATCGGGAGAAGTAACCCTATTATTTTTGGATCCATTTTGGCGATTATATCTTAAAACAAATTTTATTAGCTTTGAATTTGTCCAGAAAAAATTAATTAAAATCATAAAAAGCTGCTTTGGAGTGTCTTCGACTTCGAAACACCTTGTAGCACCATTGAACCTTAGATTTGTATGGAGAATATATGCCTACTTTAATCCATGTGGTATATTTCATTAGCGTAAAATGCTCCAAACTTCAATATAAACTAATCCACAACTTTAATAACTTTGTATGGTGGCTGCCCAATATAGAATTTCATGGAGAGTTTATTGAAAATTATGTCAAATTATGTATATTCAAACTTGGATTTCTTTTAGCTGAAATAAGAACAACTTGGCATAAGAATAATTTTGCATAAAGAAGCTCAGAAATGGAGGAGTTGGCACTTTTATTCAATACTAGTTATCTGTTGGAAAGAATAGGAGAGACTATATAATCAAACCTGAAGGCTCCTGCTTTCAAAGTCTCCAAGTTCTCGATGTCCGAGACAGAATGAAGGTTAGGTTTACATGATGAGTGCCATTCCCCCTAATGGAGGGGTGCTAGCATGTTTATTAAATACAAGTTATCTGAAGAATGTATAAGAGATTCTAAATATGCAAATTTCTGTCTACGAACAGCCAGACTGGTGGATGGAAAGACGGACATGTCTATATCGACTCATCTTTTGATGCTGTTCAAGAATATATATCTAATGCAGTCTGCCTCGCCACCAGGAAGAACCAGTTACATAAAATTGCCAAAACTTAATATACCCATTTAAAAATTAAACAATGGGAGATATCTGCCCATGGAACAATAAAAAAAGGCGAAGGGCGAAAATTCAATTTATTATTTTTGAGTACCAAAACAGTATCCTGACAGATCACTAGTTTGGGCTTAGGGCAGGACATGAGGTTCACAGAGTTACACAGCACCTTTTGCAAGCTTTTGATGACCTTGAATTTTGTAACGCAGTATTCGTCGTCATGCAGCAGGTATTCGATAAAGTCTGTCGTGACGGCCTATTGTACAAGGTTAAAAAGCTCCTGCCATCGCCTTACTTCTGCCTTCTTCGTTCCTACCTGGCAGGACGAGAATTTCAGGTTAGGTACCGGAACACATATTCTTCCCCCCGTGTGATGAGAGCTGGAGTTCCGCAAGGCGGCGTACTGTGACCGCTGCTTTATTCGTTCTATACCGCTGACCTCTTTATCGCTGACGATGACTACATGTAGGCCCCCTCTAAGGCACTCATTGCTACTTATGCTGACGATGTTGCCGTTCAGGGTTATCTCCACATATTGCCCGCTTGATGTAGACGCTGGAATCTAAAGATAAATGCAAGCAAGACTACGAATCCATATTTTACGCTTAAACGCATGGTTACTCCAGCTATTAGAAGGTGACTATCTCCAGCAGCCTTTACTAGCAAAATACCTTGTCATTAACCTGGAAAAGAGGCCAACCTTTCAGGGACACCTGATAGCCACCCTAAAAAAATGCCGATTGAGGATGGTTCTGCTCAATAGGAGAAGCAAACTTTTTCTCCGGGCGGAAGGACAGGTCTAGCTCTATGGCGTGCAGATAAGGGGATCACGGCAAAGCGGCAAAGACAAATTGCAACCGTATTCAGGTGCTACAGAATCGTGTCCTTCGACAGATCACTGGCTGCCCCTGGTACGTAAGAAATTCGACGTTGCATCGAGCTTTTAACTTGCACACAGTTATAGAGCCAATTGGGATGCATGCCAGTCGATATAGAGACATATTAAGAAGCCATCAAAACAAACTTGCGATGGGTCTCCTCACTGCCAGGCCACTAAGGAGTTTGAAAAAACCTGGATTTGGAAACATTTTATGAAGAAGAAGACTGACCTTCTATATGAATTTTCAAAATATGATACAATTTTTTTTTATCGCCCGAAAACTTATATAAAATACTAGTGGACCTAGTCTAGCTTTGCTACGCCCCCGCGTGCTCTGTTCCGTAACCATTTGTATTTTTTTTTTTTTTGAGACCAACTCACTGATGTTAGCTTCCACCTAAGATAGGCTGCAAACTTTATGGATTGAATTTTGAAAAACCGTCAGGAATCATACTATTCTCTCAACACGTTCTCCACAAACACACCGCCGATAAAGATCTATCTTATCAGACACAGTCATCGACCCCTCCACAAAAACTCTCTCAGCACCCTCTTCGGGACTTTCGCCTTCATTACATTCACCTTTTCAGCACACTTTCCTTTTCCATCCATTATAACCATCACTTCACAAAAAACTCTCTCAATAAACTCAATACTGAATAACAGTTCAGATCGAATCAACTCTAATAAATCAATTTTTTGATCGATGAGATGCTAACAGACATACCGCGAAGGTTCTTTAAACATTAAGTTTTCTGAAATTTTACAATTTTCCTGTGCAATTTTCCTAATATCTCTGTATTTAACGACACAAACTTTTTAAAAGCATCGTTTTTTAATTTCTCTTGACTTAACGACAAAAACTGTTTGCGAATCATAAAGTGTATTGGAAAATAAAATTGTTTTTTTTTTATTTTCGTTGCAATTTCTTCATATTTTCTCACCTGTTGAAAATTTCTTGGACTGCTATAAATATTTCAAAACCAAAATTTGCCAAATCAGTCCAGCCGTTCTCAAATTTAAGTGAGACTAACAGGCGTCAATTCATTTTCAAATATATATATTTTTTACAGTAAATCGAGGAGATATTTGATGCAAATTTCAATATAGGAGTATATCTTTATTTGATAGCTTTATCCCAGATCTCATACAGGCGAAAATTCCATATAACACCGAATTTTTATGTTCATCAAAAATCTATTCACTTATTCCTTTCAACACGATTCCTTGTCGCCTTTACATACATTTACACAAAAGTAATATACACACTGACCCTAAGGTTATAGGGTATGAATAAAAAGCCAATGTGTAGTACACACACACACACACAAACATACAAACAGAGATACAGAAGCACGCACGACGCCGCTACTGCACACATGCTTGCATGCAGCACTGCTAGCAGCAGGCGAGGCAAAAAGAACAACAACAATGCCGACTGCAGTAAATACGAGTACTCGCGTACTGGCCCCCCACCCACACACATACCCATGCTATAATACGAAATATCGTTGGGTGCGTGACAGTTCGGCATCGCATTTTGTAGTTGTCGTAGTCGTAAAAAAAACCGAGAGTGTGTGTTTGAGATACATTGAGTGAGCATTAAGCAATGAACGTGCGCATGATGATTGTTGCTGCAATTGGCGCTGTCCACTTGTTAACATTTTTATGATGATGTCTTTGAGAATATTTGGGGTTTGTTAAGGCTGTTTATTATTATTTTGACCATATATGTGTGTAGTTCTTTGATAGTCCCAAAAAATGATATACAGATACATTTGTATGGGCATGGATCCTGCCTTATTGTGAAGAAATTCATGGAGAAATATAATTCTTGGGAAATATAAGTCTTGGAGTAGCATTATATACAGTTGGGAGTTGAAAATTTCCAAGTAATAATGCAAGAATTTATTCGAGCCTATATTTTCCATAACCGTCTATCAGAAATTTTGATGTGGGGATGCAGAAAGAGTTGTTTGTATTCGCATAATCTGCCCAGCTGATGACCAATAAACGAGAAGAAATCTTCGAGACTATAAGAGATAGCGAAGGGTAAAATAACCCGACTGTGTAACGCAAAGAGTTTTTGTGCAAGTGCGTATCCAGGGGGGTTAGGGGCAAATTCCTCGCTGTCTTGCACACCCCCTCCCTCTTCGAGACAGCTGGATACGCCCTTGGTTATGTGCTTACCTGTCTATATATGTTTCTTCATTTTATTCACTCTAGAGACTAAACGCATGGACCGATTTTGATGATTTTTACGTCAATTGATTTGTTCTAATCTTGCGGTATTGAAATATGTCGACAACCCGACTCCATATTGTGAAAATCTATTCAATTTAAAGTTGTATTTTCATTCATAGACCTGTCACAGTGTTATAATTCGCATTTAGTTCTTGCTTACTAAAAAATCAAAATTTAACAAGCCGGTTTTTGTTAAACCAAAAATGTAGAAGTATTCAGAGGAAGATGCACTGGTACAACAAGGTGAATACCCTAGAACTCGCAGTGGGTTGAAATTGAGTTACATTACTAGGACTTCTTATCCCCAAAAATTCGTTCCGAATGCAGCACTTTTACATTAATTCCACAATACGGACGGTAAATGTTGGATATTGTTTTTTTGGTGCTTCGATGTTTTGTGTTTAATGTTACCCACCTTGAACCAACAATGTGTTGCAAGTTAAATTGTCCTTCGTATCATCCAACGCATTATATTTGATGTCCTAACACTGAGTAAAATTAGTATTGACTTCCCAATATAAAGTGAATAATATGTATTACTATTTATGTAGCTACAAAATAGAAGATTTTTCCTCTCCCAACCTAGTGCAACTTTATCAAATTTTTTTCACCCTTGCGACAAGTTGGCAGCTCGCCATACTAACTTGTCCGTTACTGAAGCCGAGTGCCAATAATTTTCAGTTTGAGCGTAGTTGTTGCCGGTGACGGGCGTTAGTAGTAAAGAAGAAAAGTTAAGCGGCAGGCGAGAGTCTCGAGTAATGAGTAGTAGATACTACTACTAAAGTATACCGTTATAAAAATTGTGTTAGTGTGTATTGACTGACTGGTGCAATGAAATTAACAATTTATTGGAAAAACTATCTGAAACCAAAACGACGTGTGATGTGCAACAATTTCCAATTTAAATTGAAATTAATAAAATAAATCCAAACTGGAAATGGAGCAAAATTAAGTAAAAGTGCAATTTTTCGCCCAGTCTGGACTATCTTCTTCTTCTTCGTGCTATACGATTTCTTAGCCGTCATCAAAGCCGCCAACGCCTCCGCGCAACACCACC
This sequence comes from Leucophenga maculata, assembly GCA_035044805.1. Lineage (NCBI taxonomy): Eukaryota > Metazoa > Arthropoda > Insecta > Diptera > Drosophilidae > Leucophenga > Leucophenga maculata. The sequence continues at coordinate 217,644 of JAWNNP010003047.1, forward strand.
AACACCCGCAAGTGCACAAAATTTCGACGACATCTCCAACATCGTCGTCGTTGTCGCTGTCGTATATCGTCGTCGTCGTCCTGTTGAAGTATATAAAATCAATAATTCCGTGCTGTATAACTTTTGTGGGCGACGCAACGAGAAAGCCAAAAAGAAAGGTGCTGCAGCACACGTTCGTTCGCTCGCTCGCTCTCGGCACGAAGATGTCGTTCGCGATGCTGCTGCTGCTTCGCATGCTAATGTGTGAAAGAGTGGTGGAGACAATAACAACAGCAACAACAACAGCAACTACAAATATGAGACTACGGCAACGACTAGGCGAAGTTATTGTTGTTGCTGCTGCTGCTACTCCCGCTGCACGTTGTGTTGTTGTTGGTTGTTCGCGTGCGCTGTCAGCATTGCAGTTACTATGAGGTGTTGTAATTGTTGTTTCCGTGTATACATTCTACGCAAACGTGATTGAAAATTTGCAAAAGAAGAAAAAAAAATAAACCGACATAAAAAAGAGCGCGCGACAGACTCCTGCATAAAATACACACGCACACACACACAAATAACGCGCGCGTATTGCAAAAGAAGTGTAGAAAAATAATAGATACTCGTATATGTAAAACGAGACTTCTAATAGTAGGAGAGGGAGTGTAGCGCACAAAAGGAATAAAACAGCAACGTGCTAGAGCAGGAGATAGCATAATAAAGTGAGCAGGAGTTGCATGTGTGGGTGGCGTAGGCGCTTATACATGTGTAAGTCGCAGCGGCGCCGAAAGCAGCATAAGAAAACAAACAAAAAGCACAAAACATATATAATATAAGAAGCAATGAAATAGGAAGCGCACAAAATACGAAAGTAGTAAAAAAGTAACAAACGTAAAAAAAAATAAAAGAAACGAAACGAAAACAAGTGCAGAGGCACGTAGTAGAGTAGTATATAATAGTAAAATTGCGCGAGGCGAAATAGCGAACGTGTGTGTGTGTTGGTGTTTGTGTGTAACGAAGGAAAGAGCGCGAGCAAGCGTGCAAATTTAATCGTAATAGAGAGCAGCAACGAGCCAAAGCAAAGCAGCACAGCGAAGTGTGTGAGCGCATTACTGTTGAAAAACGGGCAACACAAAAACATGATAAAGTTTGTCAGGCAGAAAAATCGCGAAAATTCCACTTCATTAAAGGCAACTACTTCGAAAAATTTTCTGCGTAAAAAGGTGAGCAAAGCAAACAAGTAAAACGCGAGAAGTGACGTTACTCGCCAAAAGAAAAGTTCAACATAAAGTAAAATGCGTGTGAATGAATGTGTGTGACTGGGTGTATTGTGTTTGAGTGTGTGTATGTCCGTCCTCGTGCTTGTGAATGAGTTAGCAAGGATTAGAGCGACTTTATGGCTTTTCCTGTTACAACTTTTCTTTCTACATACACAACACATACATTTTTATTCAATACACTTCTGTGTGTTTTTTCTTTCACACATAAAATAAATAAATAAAATGAAAATAAAATAAAATAAAAAACTCTTTCATACGCAGCGGGAGTCGAATGATTCAGGCACTGAATCTGATGGTGACATCTTGGATGTGGACAGCAACAAACACACGCGTCACTTAGACTTGGATATGGAAACTAGTAAGTTATGAATAATTTAATTATCGCTAAATATTTTAAATACATATTCTATTAAACGTCACAGTGTTGGGTGGGTCTACCGTGCATCCAACCTAACCTAGTATACTACACATTCATATGGTGACTTTTTATCGAGTTCTTGGAGATTATGCAGATTAAACCACCAAGATGTTTGGTCTCTTCATTCGCAAAGGTGTATAAAACTTTGTAGCTGCGACCCCCACATTTTTTTTAAAGTAAATTTTTCAAGGGAAAACATATTTTATTACCATTCACACATAGTGTGAAAGGATACCATTAGTTTTTCGGAAAGTTTATTTCGCATTAGAGAAATCTTCGCAGACCCCATAAATCCATACTAATATTAGAACTGCGAAAGAAACTATGTCTGAAAAAATTTTTATCAATTTTGGTTTAAAAATAAATGAAACTTTGGGAAGAGACATTGGCTACTTTTTCCAAATATCAGAGGGGACGAAGCCCCACCACACCTTTAAGCGATAAACAAAATTTGTTAAATCTTTGCATCCATTTAGAGTACAGAGATTCAATTTAGTATGCATATTAATAGGATCGAGAGAAGTAAACCTATTAAGTTTGATCAAAATCGGAGTGGGCGATGCCACGCCCACCATATTAGCGATGAAACCACCCACCATGAAGCGATGGATTGAAATTTGATATTGTATAATAAGATCGATAAAAGCTCCATTGGAGAAATTTAAACAGCTTGGCTTTTAGGCGGTGTGTGTGAAGCCCTGGGTATAGCTAGTTATATACACTCTACATCAGATTGACGAGACTAGTCGATCTGGCATGTCTAGCCGTGTGGGACTGGTTTTTTGTTGTACCAATTTGAGAGAATTGTGGCTGAATCACACAAAATATCCAGCTTATGTACCAACCACTCAGACTTTTTAGGGCAGTGCCGATACAAATCCATGGTCCAGTTAAACAATTTTTAAGAGTAAAATTTTCTTTTTTATGTCGATGTTTGTTAAAAAGGCGATATGGTGACTTCCCTTACATGGTGGCTTCGCCTACATATACCAATGCCATTTTCCCCAATTCTTGTTGTATGTTCCATACAAATTTATTGACCAGTTACACGATTTTGTAAGGAAAACTTATATACAAATATGAAAAAAAATCTTTTTGGTTTTACGATATCAGCTAAAAAATCGATAAAGTATTCTTGATCATGAAGACTATAAAAGAGCCTTCATGTTATTCATGTTGTTAGCACCACACCCCTTCCCTTAGGGGGAGTTGGGACTTACCATGCAAACCTACTCCAAATTCTGAGTTTTTATGAACAAATTTTATTCATGTTGTTAATATTTCTAGAAACACTAAATTTTGGTTACTCTACGTTAATCAGTATTTAATAATCTATTTAAGCCTAGATCCACATATAGATCTATTCAAGCGTTTTGATTTTTAGGTTATTTATTTAGCTAAAAACAAAAAATGTTATGTATCTAGCATGATTTCTAAAACAATTTTCCGTATAGACCAAATTGGAACTATTAGAAGGGGAAGCCCTTAAACAAATTGTTAGGAACAGTTTCGATTCTTTATTTGACTTTAAAAAAATGTTCAACTACAAACTTTTTAGCTGATCAGAAATATATATACATTACGTGGCCTACGATGCCTCACGAAAGAAGTTTTTTTTTGCCAGGTAATTCTTGAGTTTTAAAATGAACTCGAAAAATTCTGGCAAAGTCTTAGTCGAATGCAAAAGGAACGAAGTCTCTACCTATTACCGTTTCCGAGATCCTTTCGTTCATACGGACAGACAGACGGACATGGTTATATAGACACCTCTATCACTCCTGGCCATAATGGGGATAACTTTGGGGGTCTCCGACCATTATTTCTACCAGTTATATACATTTGCACAAAACCAATAGGCTCTTGTACTTTCGGTACAGGGTCTAAAAATAGCAAAAATGAGCTTTGTATCTTTTTTATAGGGAACTGATTTTAATTGGTACAAGAACCAATCAATGATAGTCACATTTATTAAGTGTTCAGGTTCTGTTAAGTGCTCTTCTTGTATTTAAGTGGAAAACTGGCATTTCAGGTACTCATCAGTTTTGTATACATATATTCTAAAGTATATTATTTATTGGTGATTTTAAAGACCCTTTAGAACGTGTATTTCCCATATTGTCCTTCACTAGATTGATTAACACTATATGTACTACCAGAAAGAAGTCATAGAAATCCAAAATGTTATCTGAAAATATTGGATTTCAAAATAATCAATTTGCTTTTATAAAATGTGGCCGTGGGTTGTCATACTGAAGAATAACCGTATTGTCCTCCGCTTGTGTTGCAGCGCTTTTTCTTTCAATGCTCGGCTCAAAGGCATCGATTGTAGTCGGTAGTGTTCGGCACAAATTTTTTTCGTTAGGTTGAAACATCACATAATGCATCACACCCAGCTGAATCCACCTGTTGCAAGAGCAGCATTCTCCATGACTTTGTGTTTTGGATTAGCATAATGGATCCATACTATTGCACCAGATTGTCTGAAGGTTTCAATTCACATGGAACCTAATTTAACTTGAAGCAATTCTTTTGAACGCTTTCCATTACGGTCTTACATAAAGAAAGGTTTTTTTTTATATCACTCTTAGTGATTTTCACCTTCATTTTGGGTTTCAAACAGATATGCAGATCACTAACTGTTTTAGCATTTGCGATCCCAGAACCAAGTCTCTTCAAGTTTGTCAAATTCTATCCGAATCGGCAAAAAAAAATTGAAAATGATTTTTGATACCTAAGCCCACTTTTCATATAATCCTGAAAAACACTATTAGACTAGTCAACAACTTTGTCACTCCTCAACTTATTAAGGTAGAGTGGCAAACTATACAGGGATCGACACGAGATACCCTTACGATTTGTATGGGGGCTACCTTTTCAAGTTGAGTATATAGAAGAGACCGTTAAATATCAAGTTTTGATATTTAATTTTCTTTATTTCTTCTTCAGATAACTTTTATTCAAGTATGTGCCAACCACTACCACCAACCCGAACCGTTCTCCGCAAGAGGGTTTGCCATTTACCATACAATCCTACACTAGATTCTGAGTTAGCTAAAAACGCCAAATTATGTTTATTTTACTTAAATTCAAAAAAAAAAAAAAAAATCCATATAGATCCATATAGAACCAGTAGAAGGGGTAGAGCCCTTCACGCCTATTTGGATGTACATAGATTCCTTATATAAATTTAAGGTTTAATGGGGTCGAGCACACTTGAAAGTAGCGCTCCTGTTTTGGGGTGTGTTTTAATTCCCATTAGTTTATTTAAATATGTTCCAACGAATTTGTTAGGACGCAAAATGAAATTTAAGGCCCTACCGTTAGGTAAGGCCTTAAGTTTTCTAGTACCCAGATCGTGATATCTCTGCTTTTTATTAGTACCATTAGCGCTGTTTCTATATTTCATTCAAAATTTTAATTTTTCGCCTCGTTTAGGTTTGAGTTCCTGCACTGATGCAAACTCGCCCACAACTGATACCGCCTGCTCGTCCGAGTCCTCCGCTGCAATGATGTGTCAATCCCACCTGCTGTACGATCAGCACAGTTCCGAAGAGGAGCTCGAAGTGATCAATGGGCCCTCATCAGTTGCTGCAGCCGAGGCAGCAGCCGCCGCTGCTGCAGCAGCTGCGGGCAGCACTTCGCAGCAGCGCAGTGATACCGCATCAGGTTGTGGCCCATCACGTTTATCCGCGAGATGCTGTACTTCATCATTGGATCCGGAACTATGTGAAGGTGGTGACAGTAGCGGTGCCGCAGGCGGTAGTGGCGGTTGTGGTAGCGTCAGCGCTGGCGGGAGTGAAGGCGCAAGCACATCGAAACGTGCCAGCTCAACGCTAATGGAGAATCGTAAGCGTTCATTGGCGCACAGCTCAGATGATGAGGTAAATTAATTTGTTGTTTTTTTTTTAAATCTTTGTTTTATGCTTTTTTTGTATTTTACAGTTGCGCAACTTTCTGGAGCCCATATTGACGCCCGTGAATTTTCGCACATCGCCACCATTGGAGGCGTTCAAGCCAAATCGTAGCCATATGTTCCGCTCCACGACGCCACTGATACTCTCAGAGGCACGCTGTGGCATCGAAAATATAAAATTATGTGATAATAGTAATGTAAACGAAGAGAATGGCAGCAGCAGCAGCAGCGGCGTTGACTCTGCCGGTAATGGTCAAAAGACTGCTGCTGCTGCAGTTGCCAAATGCAACATGGATGGCAGTGAGAATGAGCCCAGTGATAGTATCATTAAGGCGTGCAGCACATCACTTAAAATGAGCAACAGCAGTCATCACATCTATCAACCGCAACCGAAATATAGTTTTCACTATAATAGCTCACGCAGTAGTCCAGCCTCGACGACCGGTCTTGATATGGAAGTACGTTCGGTTAGTCCACCTGCGAAACTATTTCATTGTGCAATATCGCCGCGTCGTCGTCCAATGATGATGCGTGGCACGACAACAACAGCAACAGGCGGAACAGCAGCGCAGGGACAACAACAGCAGCAACAACAACAACACCATACTGCACATGCCACACAGAGACTGCAGCGGCCACATAGGCCGTGCTTAGATTTTGATAAGATGCAGCAAGTGAGTCTCTAATGTAGAGCGAAATCAAAGACTTTTAGTAGCAGCAAAAGCAGCAACAGCAGAATATATAGAACTACAAAAACAACAACAACAAATAAAACATATACTGCAACAGTAACTCTAATAAGATTATAGAATCACAAAATCAGAAGAAGAAGAAGGCGAAGTAGATGAAGAAGAAGAAACAGCAGCAAACAGCAAACAACAAAACACACAAGTAAATGTACCTAAAAAATCATATTGGATAATATTACAGTAGCAGCAGCAGAAGTGGAATACAATAGTTTTTTAGAAGTGTGATGAAAATGATGAAAAGGATGACAAGAAAATGATAATGTTGGGGCGTATGTTGATGTATTGTATTTAGTAGTTTGCTCGCTCCACAATAGAAACGCCATGCCTGACAAGTAGCAACTGTCAAACTGTCTGCCATAGAGTTGAAGTTAAAGCATTGTGAAGAACCTAAGTTTGAAGGAGCATATTTAAGCGCAATTTTACTACAAATGAATTTAATTGGTGTATTTTAAGCAATTTGTTTTGAAATTAAGACAAGGAAGCAAGCATGAAAATGCTTCATTTTAAGCATTGTGCAGTAATATAAAGTACTGTCACTCTCAAAATATAAGGAACTTTTTATATAAATTATCATACGCTACTCATATATAAGGAAGTGCAACTATTTTGATAGCGCATGCATGAAGTGACGTCACTATGTATTATAATATTATGATTTAAAGCATTCTTTATTATACTCTCAGTTCACATAATCAGCTTAGATCAAGAGAGAGTGGTTTTGAGGCCCATATCTGGACACCCACTTTCAAAACGGTTTTGTTCTATGCTAGCGTACACCCTTACTTATGTATGTATACATATAAAAAAAAAAAATAAACGCAAGCAAACATAAACAAAGCAATCATGAAGAAAGGCTACATCAAACAACAGAAATCTTGCTTCTCTATCTATCATGCATGTTTATATTGATTGGCCTCTATAAAGTAGCGACGATCCAACTTTCTAAGTGTACTGAGTTTATACTGATTATTGATTCTCTTGAACTGACTTCTTAAATAGCAATTTGTATCCGTGTAACTAGTCGAAGAGTGTTTGCCCAAGGCATATATGAAACACCAAAGCCCATCTAATGGCGATTCTTTAAAATCTTTTTAATTCTTCAGCCCTGCACAGACGGTCATAAATATCTGAAACTCTTCTACATTGTATTGAAAATAGTTTCAAACATGTACAAAGTTCAACTAGTAGTGACAGCAAACATGGTTAAAAATTTATTATTTGCTCGATATCTGGCATTGTGTGAACCTGCATTTAAATTTTTTTTTTTTTATAAATATTTACAAATAGTTTTAAATAAATGTAAATTCGGCTTTAGGTACAAATGTTGATCTCATTATTCAAATTGGTTTAAAAATTCATAGAAGGATTTTCAATGCAGTTTTTGTTCGGGCAACATAAACCCATTCCATGCAGATCGACTCAAGACTAGTCAAGTGACTAGTCTGTTCGAGCTAATCAGACACAATGAACTTTGCTATAAATTTTTATTATGATAATTATTAGGAAAACTGTCACATCCAGATTTACAACAGCATGAGCCAGTCGCTGATTAGCAGTGGTTCGCGTATGTATCAGCAGTGATTAGTCATTCGTTAGACCAAGGCTATTGAAATAGGAAAATAAAAGCCAATTGTTGTTGTTGTTTGACATATACTTGGCAAGCTGTATAACACATGGACCATGTAATTTTCTGCAGCGGCCACAACTATGTGGACATTGGTCGAAGTTGGTAGTTTGCGCAAATTTGTACACCTTAAGCAGTAGTGAAAATTTTTAATATCCTACCATGTGTGGCCTCGCTACATAATCGTCACATATACGCTATAAGGTGCTTCGTGTGGCCCCTTCAGTTTGTTGTAATTTTGGCAAATCGTATGAATATCATGCATAAGTGCAATATATGACTGAGAGAACGCTTTCGCTCCTACCTTGTTAAGTGTACCCTGTTGCCCGTCACTGCTTTACACACACCATGCTCGCGTATGTTAGGCCGAGCACGTAAGCAGAGAGATTAAGTGCGCGCATGCAGATATTTTAATTTATTAGCTAAAAGCCATTCTACAAATTATGTTTCACATGTGATTTATGTACATAGTGTAATAATATAAAGTGGCGCCACTCTCAAAATATAAGTAACTTTTCACTCAAATTACGCCAACTCTAATAAAGAAAGAAGTGCAACTATTTTGAGAGCTCTTGCATGAAGTGGCGTCACTTTTGACCACCTACACTAGACTACTGGAGAAATGCATTTAATATTTTTTAATTGAAACAAATTGCCTAAAATTCACCTTAAACAACACCCAGTTCAATTCAAAATTATCAACACCAAAACCTTTCAATAGAATATGAACACCAAAATACAAAATATCAAAAAAATCAAATAGAAAAACTCAAATTTTAAAATACTTAATAGAGGCGGAGGAGGATCTTAAATAAACTTCCCAAGCAAAAAAAAAAGTCTAAGAAGAGAATACTTAAATAGAAAAATAAACAATAGATGCAGCTATTTTTTCACAAATAAAAAAAAACCGAGAAATTAAATTAAATGAAGGATGAAGGCGGAATACTTTGAATGAGAGCAGCAAACGAAGCAAACGATTTGTAAGAATGAATTGAAAAAACCGCAGAGTAAGTTCCGAGTGTAGATGTTGATGATGAATGATGTATGATGATGAAACATAAAACAAAAAAAAATAATTGTATTAAACAAAAAAAAAAAGAAAAACCAATTTGTGTGTGCATAGGCAAGTTAAAAATGTATGCATTATTATAAATAAATACATATATAAAGTAGAAAACCTTGTAAATATTTGTGCAGCAGCAGCAAGAAAAAAAATGAAAGAATTTCAAGGCATATGAAGCTAAAAATTTAAGTTTAAATTAAAAAAAAAAAAAAAAAATAATGGAGAATAAGAAGATATTTCGTGATGATGAAACAAAAGTTGATAGAAATTAAATAGGCATGTTTTTAAGCGCTGAGCGATGATGACATATGGCATAAAATAAATAAAAATTTATATAAAAATAAAACAAAACAAAAAATTGAAATAATAATAATACATAATAGCGTAGCAAACACAAAAAGAAAAGAAAACAAAAGCAACCGATGCAGAAGAGTTTAAAAAAAAGATGTGAAAATAGTAAAGACAGACCATGAAAGGCAAAACAATAGAGTAACTCTGAAAAGTAAAATAAATACATTTTAATTTTATATAAGCCGACATAATAAATAAGAAATAAACTAAACGAACTAGCGAAATAGATGTGCTCAAGTGTTTCGTAAAATTCTACGAAATAGCACCAAAATTTGTTTTTCGTTAGTGAAAACCAGTCAAAATTTTGAACCGACAAGACGAACCGAATATATATTTCTATAGCAGCTACAAAAAAATAAATAAAAATATATATTTTACAAAACTAACAATTGAAGGAAATAATAATAAACAAGAAGCAACCTATAAAGAAATTGTATAATTGTAGAACATAAAAATAATAAAAACAAAAAAATCCAATAAGTTTAATGCTGCCATCATCTCAAAAAATAATACAAAAAAAAAAAATAATAGTAAAATAACTCAGAATCTCACTACTAAATTAAAAAAAAATAATATAAATAAAACAACAAAATAACACAGTTTAGTTCATTAACCAACACTTGAGTAAAAATGAAGCATTGACAAACACTAAAACAGTATAATTTGTTGAAATACTACAAAAAGAACAGTTTACATCAACTTAAACAGGCCGTGTAGCTGTTTAAACAATTAAATAGGGTGTTTAAATGCATGTTTACTACCTAAATTGCCGTGCATTAACTTAAAAATTTTAGAAAGTAGTTACTTCAAAAATTTTGAATAGCTTTTATGTCTATTTAAATTGATCCAAGAACTGAAAAACTACAAAAAAAAAAAAAAACTGTAAGCCAGCTCTCTGCAACTAACAAGTAAAACTATGGAAGTGCCAGACGCTGTTTTTCCTGCAAATTTGTATACAAGTAGTACTTTGAGAAATACTTGACCCTTATATTTTTGTTTTTCCCCAAAAAGAGTTTGAGGGGTGGAAATAGCCCTTCTAAATGTTGTGAGGTGGAGTTTCATTATTTCACAAAACATTGGTAGAAACATTGAAAATAGGGTATTTGGGGTCGCAGATTACGAATATTGTCACTCCAACATTCTGGTTTTTATTTTGGTTTAGTTAAGTTCATAAACAGCTAACCAATGAGGCCATTTAAGGAAGAAAAGCATCGCCTAGTTCATAGTTTTTTGTAGCTACCAGCGTTCTCCGTCCCTCTTTTAGCATATCTCATATTGCTCTTGGTAGGATTGGAAGCCAAACACAGATTACTAGCGCTTGATTCTCCCGCATGATCTATCTTTTCCTTCCTCATTTGGTCTTTCTACTTTTCATGAACCTCTCTGTAGAATCAAATTGGCGCTGTCAATAGTTTAAAGGGATTATTACATTATTAAACAAATGGCGATGAATCCAAAAAATATTGTTTCTTTTATGGTCCCGAGTACGATATATTGGGAGTATGCATTAATTCGTGCGTGTTTTTTTTTTTTTTTCGCTAATTAAGGCTTTATTGTGGACAAATGGTTATATATTTAATGTTCGAAATATTGTCCATCGGAAGCTAGGATTTTTTGTGGCGTTCAATCAACATTTCCGACATGCAGAATAGGCGTTCGTCGTCTCTAGGTTTCAAATCATACGGTACCCAATTTTCAAGCTTTTGGATAAATCCCAATGCTTTAAAACATCTGGAAATGGTTTGTCTTTCATCACATTAAGTAGATGGGAGGAACAAATTAATATGGGCTGTCCAAAAAGTTACAATTTTTCTAGTTATGTATTGGATCAATTGCAAACTGCCACTGATAAATCACTGCCTATTCATGACAATGATCTGAAAAGATGGGCATTACAAGCAAGAGAAAAAGTTGATCAGTGACTGGTATTGTGACAAGAAAAATAAATAAATATGTGACCCAAAAACAAATAATGACAAAGGAAGATATATTGTGAGTTTGTTTCTAAAGTAAAATCAGAGATTTAAATAGTTGGAGAAAACAATGTCCACAATTCCAACCAATACGGTTTCAATTTTGAACCATATGCAGGTCGAACTCTTGCTTAAAAAGGTTTAAAAGGCGTAATCGATCAATTCTTTAACTCACAGTTACACTAGCCAGCGTTAAGTTTCGGTGGACAGTCGGACCAATTGTTGAAAAAACTTTGTATGTGTAAGGAAAACAATATCGCCGCCTTAGCCTCAAGATCGGGGAAATTAATAATGCCATACCATACCATTAATACCATGAAATGCTATGCTGAAGTTCTTTAACCAACTTTTAGTGAAAACTCCGTTTATTTACTTGATTTGACTATATTGATACAGGACATAAAAATGTGAATATTCTTACTATTCCCTCCGGAACTATTGGTTTACTGTTTTAGACCATGAAAAATTTTTTCAGCACATTTTCGGATAAAATAATCCTGTATACTTTTGATGTAGATTTACACTTAAGGAAGAATATTCTCAAAATACAGTCCCTAATGCAAAACTAATTCTCTTCTAGATTTAAATTTTTTTTTTCAAAATTCAGAACAATGCGAAACTGCTGTAACTGTATGTAAGTAACTGTAAATTGTGCAATGACGTTGGAATAATTAGATGTACATGGTGTATAATATCCTTGTGCATGCAATACTTTTTTCCAATCACATATTTTAATGCTCTACACATTATTGCACAGACTTTATAGAGCATTCAGCATTAAACTGCAAAAAAATCCGTATATTGTGAGAGGCAAGGGGAACCTCCTTCATGAAATTTTATCAGCCATTTTGGATTTTTTTAAACTTTTGTAAATGCTCCACAGAAAACTTTCACAATCAGTTGATTTTGATTAGATCGGCCATTTTGAATTTTTGAAAATATTCGACGACCCGAAAAACCCTCAAAGATGAACTTTCAGTTCAATCCATAAACTTTTGAAATTTTTGGTCGGGTTTTTTTTTTTTTTTTGTTGGATTTTTGAAAACTGATTTCAGATTGGTAATCAGCGACTCCAAAAACCTTCAGATACTCTATTTAAAATTTTTCTATAAATGTTTTATGAAATAATGAAACTCATCTCCACAAAATGTATAAGGGCTAATTCCAATCCTAAAACTGTTTTTGGGGAAAAACCAAAAAAAATAGGTGTCAAATTTGCAGAAAAATCTGGGTCTGGCACTTCCAGTTCAAGTTGCAATATTTCGCTAATAATTTTGTTTGAAAAATTTCATGGCTGCATGCAAAAGTGAAACTTACAACACTGAAACGCCAAACAGTTTTTACATTTTTCGGTTCAGCCTTCAAATCTTTATAAACAATTTTCAAGTTAATGCACACACAATCCATTTACATATTATTTTATCATAAAAAGTAAAAATTCCTACAAGCATACAAATACTAGTGTTGGTTAACAACAGTAAAATAAAAGAAATATGGCAAAACTAGAGAAAAGAAAAAAAAACAGACCCAATATTTTTAAGCAAATAAAAACCATTAACTCTGAAACTCATTAAACTAAACTGCAAGAAAAAAACTTAACTTAAAAAAACAAAACGAAATAACTTTTCATTTTAAAAAACACTAAAAACAAAAATAAAGATAAACAAATTTTTAATATTTTAAAAAAACCAAACAAATTGACTTCATTATGTTAAGAGAACTCCTATATACATCTCCTAAGCCTACGCGCCCAATAGCAATTGAACAAAACTGCAAAACATACCACAAACCCACGCTTCAAATCATTTTTACCATATTTAAAAAAAAAATTTTAAAATAAAAAAAAAACAGATATTAACAAAAAAAAAAAAAAAACTAAACCAAAATCTAAGTAAACCAACCAACCGTTTTACAACACTACCACCAATATAAAGAAACTCATTAAAAACAAAAACAAAAAAAATATCATGTTTATTCATGCTGAGCATATATATGTTTGTCTAGCCGACGTATAAAGTTCTACGGATGTTTCCCATAGAGCAAAACATTTTTCTTAATTAAAAATAAAAAAAAAAATTTAAAAAAAAAAACAAATATTTCAATATCATTGACTGAGAAATACTAGATAATAGTTTTTAAGGTGTGAACATACAAGAAAATCAATTGAAAGTAAATAGTAGCAGAAGACAGAAGATAAGAATAAAGCTAAGAAGAAAATAAGAAAGTAGTAGCATTTAAAAAGGCAACAACAAAAAAATAAAAAGATAAAGAAATATGTGAATTTGTGTTAAACAACAGATACAAAGATTTCAATGAGATTGAGAATTTGTATCGTAAAAAAAATAAGAAAAAAACAGAAAAAATGGCGAAAAGTTAGTAACAACTTTACACACACACATACAAGACATTCACTCACTCACTTCTCACACACATACACACACACACACACACAAGAAACAAATCTCGTCTTATGTTGTACATAGTTACATATAAATGCATCTATAAATATTATATATATATAATATATATACTTAATCGTATATAATGAAGATATATTGTTTAAGGTACAAGTGCAAAATGACGACGAAGTAAAAGAAAGAAATAAAATAAAAAAAAAAAACAAATGAAAAAATAAAAAAACAAATAAATTGATGAACAACAAAAATGAATCAATTAAAGAATAAAAGAAAAAATAAATAAAATAAAGGATGCTCTGCAATAGCAAAAAATTTTGAAGCGTTTTTTTTTCTATCGACAGTTTAAAAAATGGAACTAATAGATCAATGGATACAAAAACAGCAAGAATACAATCAAATAGAAGACTTTTAAATGCAGTGTTGGAAAGCGATCTACTACATATATCGTCGTTTAAAGTTCGAGCGTGCCATAAAAACTCATGATTCATCATGATTCTAAAGGCATGTACTCAAATATTAAGGAAACAATTGTATTACAGGAGGTAAATCCTAAAATGTATGAACGCAAGATATAAGGCTGTTCTTCGCCCATTTAGTCCGACATATTGTTCATCAAACCCAAAAAGCCGAATACCGATTTATTTGATATATAGGTTCATTGTGGTATAGACAGAAGAAGGTTGCAAATAAGAAATTGCCCAAACATGCGTGTGGATCATTCTGCTGTAGTCAGCTTTATAAACATTTCAGTTGACGTAAAATTATACAACACTATTGTTTATCATCAAGATTATTCTGAACATGGAACTAAGAAACGAAGAAGGCATAGATGTCACAAATGAATTTCTCAACAAACAAAAAATCCATGAAGCTGATGATATATCTACTCCAGCTCGAAGACAAAGAGATTGCAGCCGTATAGGGCAACAAACACATTGTCTTAGAGGCAAGAATGTCTTCGACAGAATTTTGAAAAGACTGATTCGAAACTAGAAAAACTTAAAAATGAAGCCGTTGGAGATTTGCTTCAAAATAGGGGATCAAATGGGCCAGACTGTAAACTGTGAAACGCCCTAAATATCTAAAATGAACTGCAAGCCAAATTATTTATTTTAAGAACATAAATTTTAGAGTGGTGTCACAGCAAAAGAAAAAAGGCTTGAGCAACAATTTACACACTTTTCAATGTGTAGGAACTGCTGAGGAAGAAGGAATCAAACTTGCTCTTGATACACCCTGTCACCTTTGTACCACTTTCTGAGGTACAAGCTGAAATAAAAGGAATTGAAAAACAGATAATACTAATCTCAAAGACTGCAAACCGGAAAACGATATATCATCATACCATTCAATTAATCTTCTGAGAATATTTGAGAGAATATTTACTTGAAGAATGTTTTCACTATGTGATGATCCCATTCTTCCAAATCATCAATCTGGTTCCACACCGGAACCATTACACACCGAAACAAATCTGTCGTAAGTTCATCCAGCAAAATCTGTTAAAACTTCTACTGCAACGTATGCATGAATAAATGGAACATAGCAGAAAAAATCAGCACACATATTATTTACATTAAGAAGAGGGTTCTAGTTCCCTAATCAGATTTAATAATATCGGATACCTTTCTGCAACATTATAAATTATCTAGGCGTGACATTAGATAGACGACTGCCTTGGAAAAATCACAAAAAAGCTAAAAGAAAACAACAGAAAATTGAAACACAGCGCATGTTCTGGTTAGTTGGACCACGTTCAAAACTAAGCGTTTAAAACAAAATAAGGCTTCCCAAAGCAGTGTAGACCTATGCAATACAGCTGTGGGGAATTACTGGCGCATAACACAGAGACCTTAGAATCCCAACGGTTGTAGAAGAAATTGGTCGTCACAGAAACAACCATCTTGGAAAACTGACCTTGCATCTAAACGTTATGGCTTCTAACTACATCGCACAATGGTCGATTCGAACGATCTCACTGCGAATAAATTAAAAAAACGAATTTCCTAATAATAATATTTTGATATAGTTGGTACAGTTAAGATATATATGGCAAAAGCTTGTAAAACCCGCAATAATTTAATGGTTGAACGAAGACATCATGATAGTTGAAGAGCCCGCTCAGACGTCCTGGAAAGCCTTTTTTCGATTGTAAGCGTCAGATTTAAAGTGTTACAAATATTGTTAAGGATACAACCAGCGACGTCATAATTAATGTTGAATTTCAAAATCTTGGAATTTTTTTCTCCGATTTCCAGTTCATTGGAGATATTTCGTATTGAATTGTACACGAATGCTAAGCAGCTGCTACCGGCCTAGAAGAGGTGTCATACTCTTTCCGGAAAAGAAATTAATATAAGTTTTTCGGCAAGAATTAACAAATTGAAGCGAAAATTGACGATAAAGAAACCAATTTTAAAATAGAGATTTAGTGATCGGTAATTTAATGATGACAGTAAATCGAATCGGTGCCTCTATAAGTTCGATATGTTCCCTCAATTTCTTAAAAAAAAGTGATCCAAATATAAACTTTTTTTTAATGATTGGCATTACTATCGTGAAATATATATGAGGGTAATATTTTTTAACACCATATATTTCAGGATTCACTTGACGAACATAGGCTTGGCTATGACAATGTTTCTGTGCTATGACAGTGCCATGAAAGTGACTCCAATAAAATATATATTAATGTATATTCTACGTTCTTTATCTCCAAACTGTATTCGATTTATTTTTGCTATAGGTACAATTCTACTTAAAGCTACTTAAGATATTTATAAATTTCTATTCATTACAAACTAGTATCAGTTATTTAAATATCAGTGCGGCTTTTATACAAAAGTTTATCCTTTAAATTTTTTTGGATACGTTAAACGTCACAGTTAATTACTTACACTGATCTAAAGCTATTACAGTTCATATGGACTGTTGAAACCTGAAATACAAAATACAAAGAAACTGCCTAGATATTTATAAAAAGGCGCAAAAATGGAGCTATTTGTTGGTTAAAATTTGTTAATAAATATTAATTTGGCTATACATATTTACGGAGTAAACATGGACACAGGATTTTCTTTGTTTAGGTTCAAATCAAAGTCAACTGATAAGGTTTAAACGAACAACTCGACATCTCGAAACTTCTATGGTCGCACTTACCTACATGGTGCAACTCGCTTTAGGTTGTATTCAATCAAGTTTGACTACATGGATGATTGGGCTGGGTATTTTGCAATATAAGCTTTATGCCTCGTTATTCTATTTCATGTACATTCTACTCAATGACAAAAGCATCTTTAATTAGGTCTTTAGTATCTGCTAACAATGTATAAGCTATTTATCCTTGCTCAAGTGCCCCAGCGATGGCATCTTCATCCTCATCATCCTCACAAATTTCACCAGTCTCCTGTGCGGTTTTTATTGATGGCGCGCCGGACGCATTGGTTTCACTACGTTCATGTATACGCTGATGTCGTCGCATATCATAGAGCACACGGAAGTTCTTACCACAAATTTGACACGAATAAGGCTTCTCGCCGGTATGTATTTTAATATGACTATTCAGATAGCAGCTGGCACGAAATTTTTTGCCACAATATTCACAATTGAAATTACGCTCTGCCGTGTGTATACGTCGATGCAGGACTAATGAATACTTCCTCGAAAAGGATTTACCGCAAAAATCGCACATATGTGATTTTACTTCGATATGCTTCGATTCGAAGTGATATTTAAGATCACCGTAACGTCGGAATTTTATGTTGCATTTTGCGCATTCGTAGGGTTTTGCGCCGGTGTCTAAAAGAGTTCATAATAAAAGGAATTAGCAGGAGAAACCAATAATTGCATTTGCTGAGTACCACTTACGCGTATGTTGATGATCCTTAAGTGCACCGAGTGCATAAAAGCAGCGTCCACATTCATTGCACGGATATGGACGATCCTGCGTGTGTGTGCGTGTATGATACTTAAGCGCATTTGTCGAATTAAACGGACGTTCGCATTTGTCACAGATATAGGTTTTTTTCTCAATTGTGTCTCTATCGGATTTTATAGCTTTGCTACGCATCTTTTGTTTAGCATTTCGCGGTTTTTTTGCTTTTGCGCGTTGTATTATTGCTGGTGATTGTGGTAGATCTATTATTAAATCTAGTGATGAAGTCGTTTCCGGCGACTCTGGCGTTAATGCCATATTATAGTCAGGTGGCGAAGGACTTCTCGATGCTGATTGGTGCAGCGTCGTCGTCGTATGCAAAACGTTTTTATTGTATATATTTACTTCATTTGATGTAATTGCTACGGCATCTTCAAGCGCTAATGGCGCATTATGCTGATGCTGCTGCTGCGGTTGTAGTTCTAATGTAGCGCTACGCTGCTGCTGTTGGTGCTCTTGTAGTTCTAATGTAGCATTATGCTGTTGCTGCTGGTGATCTTGAAGTTCTAGTGCGCTATGTTGATGCTGCGGTTGTAGTTCTAATGTAGCATTATGCTGCTGCTGGTGCTCTTGTAGTTCTAATGTAGCGCTATGCTGCTGCTGCTGTTGTTGCTCTTGTAGTTCTAATGTAGCGCTATGCTGCTGCTGCTGTTGTTGCTCTTGTAGTTCTAATGTAGCGCTATGCTGCTGTTGCAACATTAACGGAGGCATTGGTATATGTTGTGGCGGTAATATAACTTGCTCGGACACCAAAAATGTAGACATTTCAGCTGTAGTTTGGGTCTGCTGTTGTATTTGTTGTGTTCTTCCAAGATTAAGCTGCATCGCATCTGATTTAATTAATGTCATAGGCGATGGCAATGGTGGTGCTGCTGTTGTCGCTGCGTTGTGAGGTTCACCTACAAGCAACAATTGACTAAGCTGACCTGAGAAAGTTTCATCACAGTGATTGAAATTGTTGTTGGCGAACCTGTGAGCAAAAAGGCAGGCATAAAATTTAAAATTGTTTATATCATATAACGTCAATTAAAACTTACCAATTCGTGCGCATTGCATTTGATGTTATGAGATCCAATTCATCGCACGTATCTTCAAATGACACTTTATCCACAACATTGCGCATACCCTCAAGCATATCCTCTGTATCACTAAATTCGGCATCGTCCACATTATTGGCTGTTGCTACTTTTAATTTACTTATGGTCAATTGATCCGTAGTAGTTACATAACAGCCATGTCTGCCTGCATCAACCGCATTTGTTGTGGTCGGGTTCATAACAGGTACATGGGAGTCATGTACCGGCACAGCGTTATGGAAATCTACGAAATCCAGTTGTACTGCGCGCAGCACCTGATCTAGTTTGGCTTGTTCATCTTCGCGGTTTGTATGCACCTCCACTTTAGACTGTATCGAGACGCATAAGTTATCACAATTTGTTTTGGGTGCTATAAGTGTTTCTTTCATCGAATCCAAAAGCTCATGATGCACTACCAGTGGTGGCGGCGGTTCATAATGTTGCTTAAGATGTGCAAAGAAATCGATTTGTGAGTTGGCAGCATAACCGCAAATTTCGCATGTGTAGAGCAAACGTTTATGCGGCGTTACAAGTTCTTCGGCATAGGGCACAGTGCCGACAATGTTTTCGCCAGCGCCAACTATACCTGATGCTACCGAAACCGTATCACCGAGCAGTCCACCTCTAAGCTTACGCGATATACGTTTTTTGTGCGGCAATATATGGCGGTGTAAATGTGCCTCGTAGAGTAGCTCATCTTCACGTAGTTCGGGCTGTAGTCATTTAAAACAAATAAATTGAAAAATAAAAAAAAAGCAACTCCAGTGCACACTACTCACTTGTATTGGCACTGTTGGTTCAATGTTATGCGCTGGAAACGTTGCTACTTCAGCATCGTGTGCGCCATCATGTCCGTGCGTCAGAAAGCTGCTATTCAGATTCAAGAAATCCGGCGCTGCATGCTTATCTGTCACATAATTATTACACGCTTGGCCGTCCTGTTCGACAACAACAACGGGCGGCCCCGGTGCGTGCTCCAATGTGTGCTTGTTGACATATTGAAATATTGTATTGTGAAAACTCAGATCTGGCGTAAGCGCATCTTTTTCCGGCGCATAGTTGTTGTGATGCTGATGCGTTTCTGTTTTGGAAAAATCCCAGTCTGTGGTTGTGGCCAGCAGTGTCTGTGCAAAGCAATGCGTTGGATTAATATTGGATTTACTGTTTTGATTTTGTACGTACATGATCTATGTAGTGCTGTGTATTGTGTTGATCCTTGCGCTCATGTTCCAGCGTGCGTTCCATGGCTGGTTATTACAAGTTATTGAATAAACATAAATTATTTTTATTTTTGTTGTTGATTTCAGTCGTAAACAATGCGCTGCTTCTTGTTTATTAAACAATCACATGTACGCGTAAATAGTTCATGTGTCCGCGTTGAGTGTAGCGCCATCTTTCGAAAGAGCGATGACCAACTATTTAACCCTTAGTTGCTTTGCTTGTAGTCATGAGTTTAGTTTTTCGTGGAGTTTTTCAATGTCAGTTTAAAATTGTCTGTTATTTTGCCGCGTAACAAATATTGCCGCGAAATATTTCAAAAGAAATTAAACTATTTGAACAAACTCACTTTGGAACACCTCAGCAAGGAAATAACACTGGTTCACAAATTTTAATTTAGGTAATTTGCATGTGCTGACACTCTAATTTTTCTCCTTTAAACCATAACGGTATATATTTAAAAACCAAGAAAGTTTCAGGCAGAGTGATGCGCTTTCGTGCGATTTTTTCAATCTTCTAATGGAATATATCCTACGCCAGTGCCCGTACATATAGAATATGTCGGGCTTGATCTTTCAAAAGAAAGTGATGCTGCTCGCTAACGCCGATGACATCGATATCATGAGTACGCAGGAATGGCGAGTCAGCAAGGCATTCTCAGAGATTGAAAAACAGTCTCGGCTCATGGGTCTAGCGGTGAATGTGGACAATACGAGGTACTTGGTGTCTTCTCGCACTCCGTCATCGCGTTTTGGACGGTCAGTGACGATGGAGAATTTCAACTTCAGTGTTGTAGAAAACTTCGTCTATCTTGGATTCGAAATAACCAGCAACAACAACGTCAGCCTGGAAATCAGACGAAGAATCACGCTTGCAAACAGATGCTTTTTTGGGCTGAGCAAGCAAATGAGAATGAAAGCCCTCTCTCAAAAGACGGAATTAGAGTCGGCGACGAGTTTAGGTCCCGTATGAACCGTGAGCTGTACGAGCTATTCGATGTGGTTGACATAGCTCACCACATAAAGTTCGAAGGGCTGCACTGGGATGCTCATCTCATTCAAATGAATGAAAGAGCTTCAGCACACGTGGTTTACATGGGGTGCCCAAACTTGATTGGTGGACGCCGAAACAGAGCACTAGTGTACTTGATGGAATGACCAGGTATGGAGAGATCTCTCCATACTTAGCATTCAAAACAAACACAGAAGCTGGCTTACGTTACTACTGACAGCCAGAATGTCGGAAATGTAAATATCGCCTCGACTTTTTGTAGGTGGCTTTTTGTTTTGTTGTGGTTCGATTTGCACCTTAAGGGCCATGGCCAGTGCGAAATCCAAACTGAATGTCCCACACCTTCGAAAGCAACGGTAGGGGACTGATTGTCCGATAAGATTCGGGATCTCTCTCCGTCTTGCCCGTTTTATGGATCACCGTCACAATTGTTTGCTTCCACATCTCCGGGAAGTACTATAATACCACGATGACATTGAATATCAATGTTAAGTGGTGGACCGCGCTCTCCTTAATGGCCTTAAGTGTACGGTTATATACTTCGTTGTGGCCTGTAAATGTCAAAATCGACACACGAGGCTGATCGTTGGAGTAAAACGGGTACCTAGTGGGACTACCCGTAGCCAGGAATTCTGCACGCGCAGTTAGGGAGTACTAGTAGATTTTTTCTCTTATTGCAGCTAATTCGTGCAACAGTCAGTTGATGCCGAGCGTTCCAATCTCCTGCAATAAGGAACTTAGAGTCAAGGAAAGCTAAGTCTCAAAGCCCGTTCGAGTCCAAATGAATCTGGGGGACAGTGAACCCAGCACTGGAACTGTTGGGAAATGCTGCAGATCTTGTTTGGTTAATATTGGGAGGTTTCTTGCGTGTATGTGATGGTGGATGGTTTTCTGGCTATGAAGTGTAACCACGAATGTGGGGTACCTTTAAGTCGGAGAAAATATATCTTACGATCTATATCAGGCGTGTCCAACCGTTCGATCGCTACTATTAGTTCAGTATTTTTTTACCTTACCTTGCCACGATCGACTGGACTAATAGTCTCAATAGACCAGTTGGCCAACCCTGATCTATACGATTATGAACAATAATCTAATTAAATACAGTTATTTCTAATTTAAAATAAACCAAACGTTAACAAAAAAATACAGAATTTAATATTTCTGCGCTTAATACAAAATAAATATTTTGCCATATTTATTTTTATAATTTCTTATTTTAAAACCAAAACAAAATATTTAAAGATTTTTCCTCTATAACAAACAACCTTTTCAGCAGATTGGCAGGTAGTTTTCATATACAAAAACAAAGTACATACATAAATACTTTGCAGAAGGCCATGACTATGTATTTGCATTTTTTGACTAATGAAAAGAAAATATTTGTGCGGTAGGATGGACACAAACATAAAATAATCAAAAAATTTAAAATGTATAAATAAAAATAAAAAATCCGCCCATCTGTCCGTCTGTCCATGTACGAGAATAGAATATACAACAAATAATCATAAAAATAATAAACAGCGAAAAAATCAAAAGGAAATATGTTCTTTGAAAATATGTTTGATCAAGAAACAAATGTCTGAGATTTATTTATTTTACGATTAGTTGTGGGTTTTGATAAATAGTGGAAAATAATATTTGTATACATATATGAAAGAATGTGTTGCAGTTTAAAAATGCCGACGTTATTTTTTAAGGAACACACTGTAAAGTAACGGTGGCAGAATATATAAATTTTTAAAGATTAAAAGTATGTTGGAGAACTATAAAATCTTATAACATTTGTATGATATTTTTGTAGATCAATATAATACTTCAAAAATTATCAAAATTAAATTTTAATTGAAAGATGTTTTGCTTCTTGCTGTTATAAAGCAGTGGCAGTGGTTAAAGGGGTGTTGATGGGTAGAAGAAATGGAGAGGGAGTGAAAATCGTAAAAACGCTGCATCTAGAGACCATTCCCGTGGGCCGATCTTATGAATAATCATAAGATAGATTCATAGAAAGGAACAACTAAACAAAATTTGGAGAAAGTGAATACGAATGGTAAAGAAGTGAAAATATTCATAATTCAAGCAGGAAAAACAGGTCTAATGTTCTGTTTATGTTCCATATTTATGGATTTATCCTTGGAAAAGTTTCGTTTTTATGATTAATCCCTCATTTTAACCCCTAAAATACCATATCTGCCATAAAGAAAAAAAATACGTATCAAATATTTTTCTATTCTCTGCAAAATGGCTGAATGAATAATAAGATTCCAGTTTTTCACTTGGGTAGTATTACTTGCTAACTGTAGATGTTGAAAAAGTTGGTCAGCTGGTCAACAAGATTTCATAATCAAATTCCTTGTAGGCACTGAATTTCCATAACGAACCACAGAACCATGGTGTAAACATGTAGGTCCAAAATAAAGAAGATGCAGTGGTACTTAGCTGAAGCAAATTTATTAAAAAATTGTTGCCCCATCTGGAGATATGGTATACAGATCTGGGGTAACCAGCTGTAAGAGGCCCTGTACCAGTATATGTCGCCGCTCGAATTAGCTCCCGACTATGTAAACTCAAATCGGTATCTGGGGAACACCACGAGGAAGCCATACCTGTGATAATAGGATTTCAAAATAAAACCTTTGAGTCGAGTTTTTTTAAATTTTTTTTTATTTACAATTAGGATCTACAAGCTATCTTACGATAATAAAAAGAGTCGACTTGAGATTATTTTTTTTTTAAATCTCCCAGTTCATCAAAAAGGGTAAAAAATTAAATGCGTAAAATTCCGGCGAAATCCTAGTCGAATGGAAAAAGAACGAAGTCTCTATCAATCACCGATTCCGAGATCCTTTCATCAATACGGACGGACAGACGGACATTTCGACTTCTCTTTCGCTCCTGACCATAATTGGGGTAGCTTTGGGGGTCTCCGCCCATTATTTCTACCTGTTACATAAATTTGCACAGAACTAATAAGCTTTTGTACCTTCGGAGGAGTTATTGTGCCAGATAAAACGTCATTGGAAGGCTTTGAGAAATAGATTTTCTGCAGGATTTTTGGTCAGCGACGAGTTTAGGTATAACTCGTGAGCTGTATGAGCTATTCGATGATGTTGTTGGGTTGGTCTCCTTATTCGAATGGATGAAAAAGCTCCAGCACGCATGGTTTAAATGGGGAACTCAAAAATGATTGGAGAACGAAGTAATAGAAGACACCGGACATTCGTTGGAATGACCAGGTATGGAGAGATTTCTCCTTACTTGACATTAAAAACAACTGGCGCCAGCGCGAACAAGATTTCAGAAGCTGATGTGCCTTTCTGAATGCGTTCATGACCGATCGACTGTTTAAGGCCATCTAACTAAGTTGTCCTAATCTGGAAATAGGGAATTCAGGTCTGGGGAACAACGTCCTGTGAATGATAACCGGCTGTCACTCTACCGAGACCTCAAAGTTGCGCTTGTTGAAGCCCCAAAAAATTCTTTCACCAGTCGCTACAAAGACCGTCTGTTAATGTACACAAATAGTCTGACCAGATCGCTGGTCGAAGCCAACATTATCAGGTGGCTGAAATGAAGACATTATGGCCACATTAGATCAAGATGTTAAGTGGATGTCTAAATGGTAAAATAATATAAATAACATTAGTAACGACGGATTATAGAGCACCGTGCGCTCTGTTTCTTGTCTAATAAAAAAATAAAGAAAATGCAGGAGGACACTTTTCGTTTTATAAATTGATTAATTACTCTTATGCATTTTTTTATATGTATCTATAAACTTTTAAGTACTAAACTTAACATACTACACACTCCGACAGCACTGTTGAAATTTCCCTAATTGCTTAAACAAATTAAAAATGCACAAATTAACGCTTATTAATGCTTCAATAACAATAATAATAAATATAACGCCCAATAATTTGCTTAATGAGAATGCTGACGAGCATTCTTCCCTCATCTAAAAAAAAAGTTTTAAAAAAAATTATAATGCTCCCGCGTTTCTAACACCAACCATAAAAATATCTACAGAATACATAACAACAACAACGCAATACATATATCTGCGGCTGACATTAATTACAAATTAACACATTAGCACTTCATATAATGCAACACTTCGCCACTCCATGACATGCCAGCGCTATTTATTAGATAATCCCCAAGTAAAGCCGCTCCATATGGATACAGATTGTGCAGAGGATTGTACAGGAAGCTGCAGCCGTAGCAGCTAATCCTGCGCTGTGATATATCAACATATTTATGACAAAATACTAGAAAACTGGATTAAGAAGCTACAGCGATGAGAGGGGAAGTGGCAACCAAACCAAAAGTGGTTACAGCTGGGCGCTCAAGAATGTCATAAAAATTTCAGGATCATTGCTTCACAGCGCATAAATATTCCAAACGACAATACAAATTAGCTCGAGCTCCACTTGAGATGAGATGAGGGGACCAGTTCAGCGTCAAAGCCAGAGCAATCAGCGTAGATACTCGCTCGCATTCAAGAGCATAAATTTTTATATACATTTTTTTCTTGACACTTGTTCGGGGAAAAATTTATTGAATGCGCGTTTATTTTTCTAGCGTTTGATGATTGCAGCAGCTCATTAAATGTTTAATAAACAATTATTATGTGTTGTTCTACTAATCTGTAGACGCTTAGCTCGCGCTTTTGATCGAAATTCATTCGAATTTATTTTTCTTTCGTATCGAACACATGTAATGGAATGATAATAAATACTACGCGAGAAGATTTGCCTCCTACTTATTTGGCATTCAATTAGACATGAGCAATTCACATGAATCATAACAATAACAAATCCATCAGAGTACATCAATTGCATCTCATTTCAGTTCGGGGATGTTATATGCTGTAGAAGATTGGGTTCATTCGTTGCCACAAAGAAACCGCTTGCGCGTGTGAAATGATGTTTCTTTGACGTACAATTCCGGCGTGAAATATTTTAAGTGAGCGCGGTTAATTTACTTTGTTCTTCTTCATTGTTTGTTTAATTTGATGCAGTTTTTGATTAGAATTGAGTGTTTATGGTATTAGTTGGTGGGCTGAATAAGGATGTATGGAGCAAGAGTGTCGATAGAGATTAAAAATGCAATTGCAGAAATTCTTGGAGTTCTAATAGTAAAATCTTTGAGGAATTAAAGTCCGATGAGTTTGTCATAACTGAATTTAACAAATTTGAATAGAACAGACGGCAGATCGGAGAACATGGCTAGATCGACACATCTTGTCAAGCTGATCAAGAGTATAAATACTTAATGGAGTCTACGATGTGCAGAAATTTTATTTTGTAAACCAATTTTTATTAACAATCAGTCCCACGAAAAAACTATAGCTCACTCAATCTGAGGTGTACAAGGTGTAGAACAAAGGGCCCAAAACATTGACTTGTATTACCCCAGAATGTATCAATTTGATAGTAGAGTCTGCATATACGATATATAATCGTTATTCTTAAAGATATGATCATAGAAATATATATTCTGATGGAAGCAATAATTGCTTTATTTTCTAACAAAATATGACATAATTTTTGAGGTTTAGTTTATATTTTAGCTTCTTCGAAACTCGGTTGAGTGGGTTTTTATCTCCTGTATAATGAGTTGCCAGATACGCCATAACCTCCTTTTTTCGGCAACCAATTAATAATAAGTTGGAAGCTGGCTTGTTTTCCTCAGAGGTGTAGCGATGTCAGCTGCTTCGTGTAGTTTTTTATTTAGTCATTCTTTAGTGTCAGTATTTAGCACCAATATAATACTGCCTGGAATGTAAGCTGTTATTCGACGAATAATGGGGGTCTCAAATAAAAATAACGTTGAACGCTCTTTCCCAAAAAAAATTAAACGAAAAATAGGTAAAGAAGTGGTGGAAACTGTTTCTTCAGCTTCTACTAAAGCAGTGTCGTGTCAGACCGATTGTGCGCTTGCTTCACATCAAGGACTAGAACATCATTGAAAGTTAGTTTTTTCAGTTCCATTGTGATGCGGAAAATCAAAGGGATGCTTTGTAACGTGGTTAAAAATAATGTACTGTCAAATAGTTACCACGGAATATTTTTTCAAATCACACTTTGCTTGCGTTTCCAATGAAAACCTGCTTATTAACAACGTCTATTGATTCCTCTGGAGTAAATATTCATTGTCTTGTGGGTGAAGATTCTGCAGGCGTTTACCAAATGCATTTGTTTCTTCTCCTGCAATAAACGTTCCAAGTCTTTGAACGCTTTTCTATCTTTTATATAGGTTTGAGTTGAATTATCTATCTCCGTTACAACTTCCTGTTGTACCTCAAAGAGGTAAATCTCAAAGTTCTATAGTTTATTATTTAGGAAGTGCTGGCTTTGCGAAATGAACACACACACTTACAGACAGATGGACATGGTTAGAACGCCCTGATCAAGTATATAAGTACAATATTTTATGTGGTCTCTTGCGCCTATTTCTGGCTTCTAACAATCAGCTGGACAACTTTATGTCCAAATTAGTTTACTGAAATTTATTCTCTCTATTATGAAATTGTATACTTATATTAAAGTTCTTCATAATTTATGATCTGCACAGCATACATAAGGAGCATACATTCCTAGCCTTTTGTACCATGTTACTTGATATCGAGTACTGCTTTTCTTTTTCGATAGACACTCATTAAGAAGAAAAGTTACTCAACAAAAGACTGCGGTAAAAAAAAGAAGAAAAACAAGCACATTTTCCACAAAGAAGGGACGGACGAGATGATACATTGAGTGAAAGAGAACACCACTTTCCGCTACTTTTTTATTATCATTATTATTTTCACAATTACATATTGTTATTATAATCGTGCTTTTTTGTGGATACAACGCAACAACAACAAATTGTTACAAAAGTTGTCCTTTCGAAGGCAAAACCAAATCGAAGGCATCTCTGGTGTCAGCGCAGCCGGAAACGTGCAAGTGCCTTCTTTTGTTCTTCGTCACGTTCTGCGGTACAATCGTCGACTTCACTTTTCGTTCTTTATTCCGATTCACTCCCATTTTCAACTCAACCCACTCCATAACGCAGTATTTTCCAGAAAGTTTGTCCACTGAAAAAACGGAAACAAAAACAAGCGTAGCCATTGCCGCCAATCGAGTACTACGACAATATTATCGAAAGTACGTTCGATGAGGCATGCGGAGGTCCTTGAGCAAAGGAGCGAGTGAAAGAAAGCGATTCTACTGTTTCCTTGTTTTACATTCAAGTACTTTGAATTTGCGCAAAATATTGCTTGCGGGCAACAAAAAAAAAAAAAAAATATGCTTCTAGAGGATGGTATGGAAAAAAATTAATTCAAGTCAAAAGCAAAAAAAATACAGTCGGGGGAAGTTTTTTTCTACTATATGCTACATAGTGTGGCGTGAACAGGGCGTTTGTTGTGGAGGTGTGATGCTGCACATATTCCATGTATCAACAGCAGCCAACCTTCCGTCCCTCATACTCCATCCAACATGTAGCTCGTGCTTCATCGTTGTTGTAATTGTGCGCAGCTCAGCGCAAAATCTGTTGACGCAATAGTCACGTGCGCCGCTGCATAGTCCTTTCGTCCAACTTGCTTCCACTTTTTTATTTCTATACGCTACAAAAAAAGAGAGAGATATAGTTGCACAGTTTGACATAGGCTTTGTAACAGTGAGAATGCTGAAATTGAGTGATGACGATTCTTTTAGGCGTAGCTTATTATATTGTCCTAATTGTATCATCTTAAAGGAAGTATAGAAAGATCCGCCTATTATAGAAACGCATAAAAATTTCGCTCCAGCATGCTCTCGACTGTATATCTGTCTGTGCATATTTACCCATTTTCATTCAAGAAATAAAATAATTTTAGTATGAATATTTTTCAAGGATATTACTTGTAAAGGGTATTTAGACTTCGATACCAATAAGCTATTCTTTCCGCTTCTATTTTATCAGTGGCATATGTTTGTGTAGTGCGGAGATTCATTGTTGCAAGTACATGTTACAAACTTCTTCGTGTATGTCATGAGTATGTTCGACGGTTTGTATCTGTTTGTATTCGCTTTGTTTGCAACTTGTGCCTCGTGCCATTTTTTGTTTAATAACGCGTAGCGCAAAGTGTCACCAAGATACGCCAGCGCAGATATAGTACAAGGCTGAAGGTAGAGGAAGTGCAGGCAGGATACCGTCTGCCGTTTAAATCAGATAGCGTAAATGATTTTTATTTGTCATTGATGGCGTTAAATATGTTAATGTGATTCTTATCTAATTGAGATGATTAAATGTTTCTGATGACATGTCAAATTATTAAATCGTGACATTATTATTAAATACATACATATATGAGATGAGTACTTATGAGGGAGAAAGGATAATGGCAAAGTTTGAGTATTTCCTATGTGAACCATAGTGGTTTATAGGTGTGTAGTATAAAGTCAATCCTACGTTCCGATTTCAATGTTGATGCCTTTTGGAAAAAAATTTTGGGCGGTAAGTTTGGTGGAGGATTTATCAAAAGCGAACCATTTCAATAATATTTAATACGAAGTTAAGATAAATTGATAAAAAAAATAAGTAAATGTCATGAGAGATGACAGAAAAATGTATCTCTGCCATTTTTAGTCACAGAAATTTTATCTAATATTAATTTTCAGACGGACTGATAGACGGATATAGCTAGATAGACTCATCTCGACATACTTATCACCAATATCTACTATATACTTGTATAGTTGATTGCATACTGGTTATCTAAAGAAGAAATAAAAAAGCATTCTTAAACAATGGTTTGATATTCTCCAACAACATAAGGTCTCTATTTTTTGGATTCCAGCCCATAAGCACGGTACCTTCAATAGGTAATGAAATAGCAGACAGGTCGAATAGATCTGGTATCGCAGAAACCTTCTTAGGCCTTAGCTGCGATCAGACCAAATTTCTCACTGAGAAGTCTGCCATTTAGCACTGGACACGGTATTCGGGACTTCGACAAGTTAAACCACTATTGCTACCAGGTAGTACATTTGATAGACATCCCTGCGAGGTCTTAAATTTGCTCATAGACAGAAAACAGAAAGATACTCACACTGACATAAATACGCAGATCTGTACGTATGCTGATGACATAGCCATTCTTTCGAGCGACGCCGACAAGTCCGTTGCGTTACTCGCCACATAAAACTATCTAAATGCATTAGCTGACTGGTTCAATAGATGGAACATTCTTATAAATAACGAAAACTCAGCACATATGACTTTTGCAAAAAGATGAGGATGAGAGATTAGAACTCTGGGCTTTATTTATCATCCATTAAGAGTTTTATCCCATAGAAGAGTTAATGATGATAAATAAATTACAGGTACTATCAACTCTTTTCCTCATTCTTTATGGATATTCATCATTGATTGTTTAAAAAGATTCATAAATTTGGTATGCGACATTTACATGTACTCCCCTTCAAACATTTTCCAGCCTGTACCGAAGGTACAAGAGCCTATTGGTTTTGTGCAAATGTATGTAACATGTACAAATAATGTTCCGAGACCCCCCAAAGTTACCCCCATTATGGTCAGGAGTGATAGAGGAGTCGATATAGCCATGCCCGTCTGTGAACGAAAGGATCTCGGAAACGGTAATAGATAGAGACTTCATGCTTTTTGCATTCGACTATGACTTCTCCGGATTTTTACAAGTTTAATATAAAAATTGATAATTTTTGACCAAAAGAACTGATGTAAACGAGTGTACATATTGCTCAAAAGGGTCATTGCTGGAGACGAAACAGGGGCATATGGTTATGACGTCCAAAGCCCAATCATCCCAATGGAACTATCCTCCTGCGTACTTGGCACAGAACCTTGTGCTGGTGTAGACATACTTTGGCTGTAGATTGGTACGGAACGTAAACCCAAACATCCGTGGTAACGAACTTACTTCTATAACTAGCTTTGGTAACTCCACTTTGTATGATTCGTTGAACATCTCGACATGTTATTTAGTCTAATTCGCTCGAAATATTATTCATGCAAATCAAATTTTAACAAATTTTACCATTGCTTCATTAAATGTTTCATGGGTCGCAAGTTCTACATTGATATATTTTATTTCATCAAATTAGTATTTTAAATTAATTGAATTGCTTTAACAATAAGCAGCCCAAAGACTCTGCGAGGGTCATCATTATTTTAGTAACTATTTAAATTGAAGTTTTATATTGATTCAGGTGCGACCTATGCTCATACTACTTCACCTACTAATTGCTTTTTCCGAATCAATAAAATAACGATTAATAAATATTTACGCTGCAAATGCCTGCTTGCCATTGCACAACGCCCCATGCCACATCTCAATTGCGAATCACTGAGCACTCGAAACGACATATGTGCGCGGATTGAATGGGACTTTAATTGCAGTAGAGAATAAATGTGCTTCACTTGCGTGAATACATCATTGATTTTTTGATTTTATAATTTTTATAGAAACTTTTATTTTGCGAAGCGCTCAAATGTAAAAAAAAATATATTTATAAAGTGGAAGTGAAACCCACAAATGCAACACACACACACATTTAACTTTTTTCGTTTGAAAATCGGTTGAGGATAGTTTTTTGTTAAAAAATTATTTCCGTTCAAATGATTTCCACTTTGTTTTATATATTTTTTTCGAATTCATTCTGAATTAATTCAAGTGGAAATGAATTTGACCAACAAGAGGTTTTGCTTCGGTTTAGTTTTGCTTGCGCTTTGTTGTTATACACACACGTATGTATTTCAGTGGTCGTCGGAGTGGTCGTACAGCCCCCGGGGCTAGTCAAACGTTTGCAAAACACTCAGCTGTGAAAATCGGTCGCAGTCTTTGCGCGCTACAAGGACAACTTATGGCCACAAATTTGCGTTAGCGATTCGTTTGCAATTTCCATGGCTGAACTTCTCCAAATGGGCACATTTCGAGCAACAGCGTACTTCAATGTCAAATATTTTACAATAAAATTGTGTTAACCATGCTCTCCTCATGGAGTCTCGGTTAACCAGAATCCCAAAATATTACATTAAACGTGGCCAAGTACGTTCAAGGACAACTAATACAAGTTTTGGTGTTTTTATTTGAGTCAAAACGCACATTTACACTTGAGGCTCAAGGCCATCATGCGCTGCAATGCTTCTTCTCGTAGCGTTGACAGTTAAGATACAATATCTTTCGACGTACTCGTCAATACTTCATATAAACGCGCAGCTTGAGTGCAACGAGCTACACAACAGGATATAAGGCACAGGACATAGCGTACAACCAGCTGAGATTTTTCGCTTGTTATCTGCTCGTACGATTGCTCTTCTTCCGTTTTGTTTGCGCACAAAATAGTGAAATTATTAAAACGTTTCAAAAAAACAGAACGCTTGCTGTCAACGCTTTTCTTTAGTTGGACGTCCCATTGATCTGATTGTTTACATTTTTTTTGTGCCTATGCAGTTTTCTCTTTTTGTACGTTGTGAACGTGCCATTGAAAGATGTCTGCAAATACTCCCTCCTGTCGTGCTCCGAAAAAAAGGACAAAATCTAGCTAAATAGCTGTTGAACATTACAACTCCTTTGGGTTCCATGCCTTCTACTCAACCAGTGCTCCTTTTGCTCACTGCTGGTGCAAATCGATTGCATTTAGCAGAATCCATTGGAGACGACTTTTGCCTACTGATTTCTCAACTAATGGCCACAAGGCATACACAAACATAAAAACAATGTATCCTGCCCAATGATATTTGCAGTCAACTCAAAACAGTTTGCTGCTGTTTTATGTTAGATCTTCGGTGTCGGTGCATGCAAGCTGCAAATTGTTGTGCCAAGTATCAATATCTGCAAGGCGTACGTATATGATTCTGTTTCTATTGTTTCTTAGTTTAATAGCCTGCAGCCAGTAGTAGTAGTTAAATGTCCTTAGCGCATAAGTAGTCAATGCCTTCAGAAGCACAGGCAGCAGGAGCCAACAGATGAAAATTGCTTAAAAACACCTGAAAATTCGAATTTCTTAAGAGTTACTTCATTTATTTGATATATTAAATAGTAGCTGTGCCAAATAGGGCCATAACATTAAAAGAAGAATTTGCTGAAGATCGTCATTGTGAAAAATGGAGGCAGTTAGTCTGGCACAATAAGCCTCTTCAGAGCTCAAGTGAAACACTCTGAGCATGGTAACAGATTTTTTGAACTGGTTGTGTTAAACTTAAAGAACATTTATACAAAATTGTGATC
Organism: Leucophenga maculata; assembly: GCA_035044805.1. Lineage (NCBI taxonomy): Eukaryota > Metazoa > Arthropoda > Insecta > Diptera > Drosophilidae > Leucophenga > Leucophenga maculata. The sequence goes on from JAWNNP010003047.1 coordinate 250,885, forward strand.
AAAAGACACATCACTCGAAGTTTCCATTTCGAAGACTTTTAAACTTCTATTAAAATTGAAACTCATCTTTAAAGACTTTCCAAACATAGCCATGCCGAAATATCTGGGTCATTGCCAAAAGACAGGAAGAAATGTGCAAACACTAAGTATTTGATGAAGACGAAACTCCAATACAGCTTATCAGTGTATGTCTGAATATATTATTTAAGCTAAATCGTTTCCATATTTTTCAAAATATTAATTCATGAATGTTCTCCTTTTTATAGTCTTCAAGTTCTCGTTGCTCATACGGACAGCCAGACAATCAGATGGACGTCTATATCGACAGGATTTTTAATTCTGATTACAAATAATATTTTATGGGCTTGGCTTCACCTTCTTTGCTTCGCCTTCCTCAACACTTATATACCCTTTTACCCAACGAACACTGAATTTTCATACTTAATGGGGTCTATCATATATCTTTAATGCGTTACAAACTTTCGGATGAACTGATACTCGTAATACTAATATTATAATCTGGTATAAAATAATATATTTCTTAAAATTTAAAATTTTTCTTTCTATGTCTACTTGGAATATATTAAAGATGTCTTATATATCTCGAAACATACTGTTTTTCAAAATATTCTCCATTAAGATCAACACACTTTTTCATTCAACTGAACCCATTTTTCCTCTCAGAATTGGGTACCTCTAAAACGAGCTATTTAAAGGCTTCAACCGCTTAGTGAGACGGCGAAAAAAGTCAACTTCATATTTTACTTTTAATATCTGGTTTTAAGTGCTCAAAAACTGGTGGGAACTGATGTGTAAGAGCTTGAATTGTATTAGTTGTCAGAGGGCTATTTTCCGAGTTTCTTCAAAGTCCCCTGCAAAAAAGGTACTTCCCACGTTCTTCTAGTGCAGCAGCTGCGGAAAACTGATCTTTTCCTTATTGGACTTGTTTCATCTTTCAAAACTCAAAGAAGCAGTTACTATTTTGTTGGGGGCCTGTTTGCAAAAGTCCATGATGCGTTGCCTTCAATGTGTTTTGAACCAATCCAGCTTTATTTCTTCAATATTTCCGACAACTGCAATATTTCCGACACCGACACGAGAATTTTTTTTCTTCTATGTATGGATGGATGTATGGGTGGATGTATGGTTGGATGTATGGATTTATGGATGTATGGATGGATGTATGGATGTATGAATGTATGGAAGGCTGTATGGATGGATGGATGTATGGATGGATGTATGGATTTATGGATTTATGGATTTATGGATGTATGGAAAGATGTATGGATGGATGTATGGATGTATTGATGGATGTATGGGTGGATGTATGGATGGATGGTTGGATGTATGAATGGATGTTCCTCTCTTACGGCTAAACCGCTTAACCAATTGGTATGAGTTTTGTTAAAGAGATAGATGGGACAATGCAAAAGAACATAGGCTATGTTTTGACAAAATCGGAGAGGCGTTGCCCTAGCCACCATATAAGCTATAATCAAAATTTGTCATATCTTTGCACCCATTTAAGGTACATAGATAAAATTAGCATACACATTAAGAGGATCAGGAGAAGTAAACCTGTTGAAATCTGAGGGATCGATACCCTACCTCCCATATAATTTCAAAACTATGGCAAAACGAAAAAGTAATTAGTTATGTTAGTTTACGCGGACGAAGTCGCGGGTCGAAGCTAGTCCATAAATATGTTCTTTATTCCTCGAAATCATAGTGGGATGCGGAAGCGTACCCATAATTGGTTCCGTCATTGCAAACTCTTTTAAAACAGCTTGCAATCCATAATTTCTGACCAAATTAAATGATGTGAAATTTTTTATTTCCTATTCAGTCAAGAGAATTGGAAAATTATTTTCTCTGCAAAAAAAAAAAAAAAAAAACCCAAGACTTGGGGGCAATTGAACTTTTCTGGAAATAATGAGTTCTGGGAAATTTGTATCAACAAACTCCAATATAACGTTCGAGGTATAAAATCTTACGCATAGTGTTCAGATCCTTGACATACAAAATAGTTAGTTATGACCCGATAATTCCGATAAAATAAAGATGTGTTAAGAACTGTTCCACAGCCCAATCAGCGAACTTACGATAAGATTGATGATCTTGAGGCTCCATTTCTTGTGCCTATTAGATCTTAAACGGAAGCACAGAATTGCCAAAAAGTGCCCAAAGAGAAATTGAGATTTCTTGAAATTGAATTGAGAAATTGTCGGGTCTTCAACTACACTACCACAGCTGAAATATTTTTGCTTGAACTTGCATTTCGACGTCGTAACAGTGACTTCTCGATCAGCAACCGAACTGCTTTGCTCGTATTTCTCAGTTAAACGATCGTTTTAGCAGTAAATTTTTCGTAGCTCCCGAAAACTTTGACGAACAGAATATGAATTTTTATAAAAAATTTTAACAACTTTGATGCATTGTTGAATGGTGTAGCACTCCATTGCCAAATGGTGACTAGAACAGAATAAAAATATTGAGTAGCAACTAACTTTAATAATCCAGTCATGGCTATTCAAAATGTCTTCATTGCTGCTACCCCCTTTCAAGGAGAAAGGCACGTTCATTTAAAAAACTTTAACGGTAGGGAGTATAGGAGAGTTTAAATAGTCTGAAAGATATTGTTCTTCATGCAGACGGGCAGTGGGACAGACAGATGATTGTCTATACCGATTTCACTTTCTATATTGACCCTCTGTGCGTCTGTTTTTTTTTAGATAATGGTCACTTACAACATCGCGGGATGCAAAAAGTAATTAATTATTGTAAAACAAGTTTCAACGATCGATTATTACAATAATTAATAATAATTGTTTTAAATTAATTAATCTGATATACCTATTCAAAGGCTCGAATTTAGGATAATTTAGATGTATAAAATTTATAATGTTCAGACTATGAAATTTCTTGCGCAAGATGGTCAGATTAAATTGAATTTGTTGTTCAGTTCAGTGGAAATTTGTTTAGATTCGAAGGTAAGGTTCAAGACCTATATAAAGGTTTATTAATGGATTCCATGTATAAAGTTTTGTTTATTAAATTTTGTATGTTTTTTTATTCGAAATTACCGATCAATTATACAGATTTAGTTTTTATTTAAGAAATTTTTATTTTTCAAAGGCAAAATTTACTTAAAAAATTAGTCAAAATAATTCCTTTGATATACTTGTGGCTTTTCTTTATTTTTTAGAGGTCGTGAGTATCCTTCATATAATGTGTACATATTTACTCACTCACAAATTCAGCTCCTTACTGCATATCCTTTGCCTGCTTATATTTGTTGACACTACAACACACTTTGTGACACATAAATACTTCAAACTACAAGTAAACTACAAGGAAGCAACCATAACAGCAGCAAAACTCCATATCCCCGCTTTACCAACTCACCGCACAGCACAGCATACCAACCAGACAACCAATTACACTTTCTTGTCTCATTTGTATCTAAATATTTTCAATTTCAAACTATTTACATACGAGTTCATATATATGGTGAGTGTATGACTGCCTGCCAGCCAAAAGGTGGCGGCTCCAAGGCTTTGATGTCTGTCCGTTCATGCCTCACTCACGCATGCTGACGTTTATTTTGTTGCTGTTGCATGAAATTTGAGTAAAGTGCGTTTAGATTGAATATTGGATAGTTTATTTTTTTTCTTTCTATTCTATACTACATGCTGCCCGGCACATCCTCCTAGACGAGCGAGCATCTTTTGTTGCCTTTCGTTGATCAAGTGTTTTTCGGTTTTGTAATTAACCGACTTTTGAACACGTCGCAACAAAAACACAAACAACTAGCAGAGATGCATAGTACATAAATGAATATACATATATGTAAGACGACTGCTGAACTCTTCTAAAGCAATGCGCTGGGTCAACGCCGCCACACTTTGATTGTCGTCTGTCATGGGGCGAAGGCGTCACAGAGTCACATATGAACACCAGCAACAAACAGTGACAATGTCTTCAATGTCGTTCATCATCATCAGCATCGGAATCATCGAGAACATGTGTTTTCTCTCAAGCATATATCGAATTTCTTTCTACGTCTTCATTATCGACATTAGCCACAAAGGCGCAATTTGCCGCACATCTCCACATTCGTCTTACTTTTTTGTATCGGACCTGGCACCTCTTTTTTTCTCTTTTCTTTTTGTGGCGCATTGCGGCGCCTATTCGGCATATTTTGCTTTCTTCTTCTGTGCTACGCGTTCAATACCTGTCAAAATTATGGCGCAGTCAAATTGTGAGATTTCCGAAATGAAATAATAAAATGTCATAATTTGTAAAGTGTGTCGTCAGCACAGGACAAAAGAGATGAAGATATTTACGCGTTTATGCAATGTTTTACAAGCTATAGATTAGTTTGTTAGTCGGTTTGTTCTGCTTCAATCTTGGACCACAAAATTAATCCACTTCTACTATTTGATTATAAGTACTATGGGACTCTACAATTTTAATTTCAATGTTTAAGAAGAGGTTTGCTAAGTTCCATTCTCGTCATACCAGCACAATAGACGACGACGAACGTGTCGCCACGCGAGAAATCGTTGATAAAATCAATGAAATGATATTGGATGATCGAAGAATGAAAGTGCGTCAGGTGGTTGAATTTTATGGCATCTCAATTGAGCGTCTACATCACATTTTACATGAAAAGTTGGACATGAAAAAGCTGTTCGCTCGAAGGGTGCCGTAATGGCTCACATTTGACCGTAAGCGCAAATGTATTACCACCTCAAAGGTGTGTTTGGCGATGTTCAAAAGCAATCCGAACGAGTTTTTGGGTCTTTCGTTACCTAAGACGAAACATACATCTATCAAACTACACCAGAGGCCTAGGAATAATCAAGAACAAGTTACAGTCCGATTGAATGTGCTCCAAGGTCAAGGCTAAGGTGGATCTGTCGCCCAATTATGGTAGTTCTTTGGGATGCATGCGTCATTCACATCGATTACCTTCAAAAGGGTAAAACTAGTCACCGGCGAATATTATTCAGATCAGATATCTTGCACAGATTCGATATTTATTCAAAGCAGAAACGATCGCATTTGGTAAAGGAAAAAGTCAATAGACGGATGCACATGTGTGTAACCATAGAAAAAATTCATTTCCTTACTCCATCCAGATTACTATACAGATTTAGCTACTATTTCCAAACCTGAAAAAATGGCTGTGCGGTTTTTCTTTTGAAGAGGTCATCATTGAACTAAACGCCTGCTTTGAGGACCTTAAGAAAAATTATAAAGAAAAATTATAAGGAATAAATAAATAGAAAAGTCACTGACTTGTCAAACCACCCTCATCTCTAAACTTGCGAAAATTTTTTTTCTAGCGGATCTTAAAACAAAATAGTTGCTGTGAGGGCTTGGGCCATCTGCAACCATTCCAGATGAATGCAAGGAGGGGGTGATCGTCATTATCCCCAAAAAGGGTGACCTAACTCAATGCAGAAATTGGCGTGGTATAACGCTTTTAAACTACATCCAAAAAGCCTTCATCATCAGAATATCGCTAACTTTAAACACCCAATTATGGCGAGAACAGAATGGGTTCCGATCAAATCGGTATTATGTAGACTACAAACTACACTACATAGAATACACTACGCATCATTGTGGAACAATCGGTCGAGTGGAGGTCCCCGTTATGCCTTCTTTTTGTGGACTTGAAGCGGGCGTTTGACACCATCAATAAAAACGCGATATGGAGATCGCTGAGCAGCTGTGGGATCACTGACAAAATCATTCATATCATAAATGCTCTCTACGAGAACGCAGCTCTCACCGTGCGGTTTAAAGGCAACAACAGCACCAATCTCTTTATAGACAGAGGTGTCCGACAAGGTTGTGTACTCTCACTACTCATTTTCATAGTAGTCCTCGACGGGGGTCGTCCAATGCAGACATGAATTCGAATTGCCCGTTCTGAAATCGGGTCCAGGACAACGTGGAGTGAACTAAGAGCCCTGGCAGCTGATAGAAGTCGTTGGAGGGCATTTGTTAGATGGATTTTTTCCTTAAAAATTCTTTTTTGCTTCTTGCATTTCAAATTGAATAAAAGTGGCAGGTTCTACTTTCCCATCTCTGATAATGGATTATAGGTCATTACCTTAATAACGATAATAACAGAAACTTATTATGAGTGAATCAAGAATTTGCGAAGTATTATAATCTTCTGCCTATAGCTTATTCTACAGGGCGTAAGAAACGATTAAGAGAGGAATTTTAAAAAACTTTTGGACCCAACAATGAAAATATATTTGATCTGCTTATCAATAAATATTATAAAATATTCTATACGATTTGTTATGTAAATTTTTATTGGATGAATAAAGTCAAGTAAGCAATCAATCTCTCTCCTCAATCAAATTATAATTATTTAATAATATGTTCCGTATAAAGAACTTGGGTGACTAAAATTAATTATCGGCGAGTACAGACTTTGGATTAATTTTTCACCAAGATCGTCCTCACTGTTAGTTTAATTCTGCATAAAAAGATTTCCAACATAAATGGAGCAGTAAAACACAAATCTGAAATGGAGCTCAAAGCAATATGTTCCAAAGATTTGGTGAACTCAGTAATATTTTGTAATTATACAAACTGATAATAGAAGAATAAATGAAACTTCATACTAAAATAAAAGAGACAAAGAAGGATATGCAAAGTTTGCTATGGTCCGTTGTGGAAGCGTCTACAATCGAATATCAACAAATGCGAATATATACTTTATCTGTCCTGGACAGAAAAAACGTATAGTCTAGTCAGATACGTTACATATTTATTCAGACAAACCCACATTTGAACAAGTATCTTCAAGTACTATAAACTAAATTCAGGTCTTTTTCAATGCATTCCAAATTTAAACAAATACTTTATATTGCTCTGATGTCTCATTCCATCTTTTATTAACATCATGACAAACCAAATGAAAATTTATTGATTCTTAATTATAATAAATTTCGAACTGAACGCTGTCAATAACTTCTCCTAAACATATGTTACTTTTGTTATTTAATTTACAACAACATATCGTGGCTTTAACTATGTACATCACCACTAAGCAGATAATTGAATTGTACAATCCGCCAACATTAATTGCCACGTTAACACCTACTAAAGGCCAAACAATTCGCTCCGACAGATACAAGCCATGCCGGCAATAAAAATTAAACCAAAAATCGAAAAAAGGAGATATAAAACTATTGTATTTAAAAACAAGAAGAAGAAAAACTAACAATCCGATTATGCGTTTTTGGCATTCTTTTGACTTTTTAATTGTAGCTGCGGCAGAGCAGCCTCTCTCTTTATATCTTTGCCTTTGAGCCGACAACAGGCTGTATCCTGTTTAAGGCATTTTGCACGCGCATTTGTGCAGTGATGCATTCGTATATATTAATATGTGCGAGGGTAGTTAGGGAAGTTATTTCAAAATTTAAGAAATAAATTTAGAAAAAATTAGGAAAAAAAAACATTTAATGAAATAATATTAGGGTGGAAAAGTAGATTAGTGGTTATATGAGATAATTAGAGAGAAATAACTATTGAAAAGTTTTATGGGTTTAGTAAATGTTGTTGTAAAACAGTTTGTGTATTGTGTACCCCGAGATTGATCTCGTATAATTCATATCATAGTAAAGAAATTTTCATACGGGCAGAAGCCATGAAGTTTAGGTAAAAATGACCTATATCTGTTCTAAAACTCACGTCGTCACTAAGGCCATCAATGGCACATTATAATACTATATAATCTCTACTTCTACCAGCAAATGTAATACATTTGTTTGTCCTTTATAAATATCGCGATTATCTTAGAAGGAACTCCCGAACTGGGTACGCTTCCTCATACTATGAGCTAAATAATGAGATGGATAGCATAGCATATGAAGTACTCTATTGTTTCTATCTTCCACAACTTGCAACAAAGACATTCGAACAACTTCTACAAAAATCATGTCAGCTTACTCCTGACTCCAGTATAGATTTCTATGGTCTTTTCTGACGAAGCTAATCTGGCCGAACGAGCTTAGAGGAGACGGATTGAATAAAGTATGATACTGACTAGTCTATTTGTTTTGCAATTTCTTGCTATGCTTCGATGTCGAGGCAACCAGATGAGATGAATTTGAATTGATAGACGCTCAAATGATCGCGTACTCTGATAGTTCTAGAAGAAGATGCCTGCTGCAACTGCCCTGTCGAACATTGATCTGTCGGTATAAATATTAAAACCATTCTCTTTTATGTGTGGTAGAGTGTCCCATTGTGACCGAATAGGAATAGGAATAAGGATACAGTAATCCGTACTTGATGGCATTGACTCTTAGAATTTTCGAAGGTACCACAATACGAACAAGTAATACTAGGTGTCAATTCCCCAGAACAGAGTTCGATCGACACTCTCCAGAACGATATTCTTAACTATTTGCAGACTCTGCTACTAAATTTTACTAGGGTACAGAGTTCCGGAGATGCATAATTGAGAATAGTCTCTTTATCCATAACAAGGAAGTTCCGGTAAGCAATTTCATCATTTTGTACTAAAAATGTTTTCAATTCACTTCTTACATTTGACAATCAATTAATCAACCCTCGTCTATATGGTCATATATATATGAATGTGCGTATATTTCTAAGGCAAACCGATTTGTGGTGATTATTGTTCAATGCTCGTACGTTCGGTCGTTCGTTCGTTCGTTCACTCTCCAGCTTGGTTTGACTTTAACGCTTCGGCTTTGTTTTGGCTTTTGTGTTGCTCTTTATTGCGTTTGGCTGTGTACGCTTGCCGCTCGTTTATGCCAGGATCAAACGCGCAACATAGCGGCGGCTAGAAATCAACACAAAAAGGACACACATACCCATAATCAAGGACTCCCGCAGTGGCAACGTGCATAAAAACACAAACAGCCACATCATCGCTGAATACAACTTGATTATAATACTGCACACACTCTATGTAAGGAGTCTGTTTGGCTGCAAGGAGCATGCGCAGCGTCATCACCACCTTGATGTCTCTATTGAAGCACAATAAAGGCAGGCGATGATGCATTTATGAACATCAGCCGCTGCCGCTAAAACCGCCTATAAAAGGACAATAATTGAGACATTGGCCAACTACTATTCTTTTGGAGTTTTGTCCGACTATTGCTTGTGGCTTGACTTTGGCGGCGTTTCGGCTTCTTTCAGCTCGCTCTGACATTGTGCTACATGTTTCTAAAACAATGCATCAAAGTAAACCGTTTGCTTCTATATTCCTTTGGCTTAATATACGTCTAAAGAAATGTCGCTCTTTTTATCCTTGTTTATGCTGTTATGCTCCTGCGGCATATTGTTTTGTAGCTCATTTTCAGGTGACATTGCTTTTATTGTGCCTAACAGCTTGTTCGGCAGTCTCTGTCGGCATATATTTGTAATGCTATATCATGATCAGCTCAGGTTCACTCTACTTTGATCCTGATAATGTTGACAGTTTTGTTAAAATCGACGGATTAGTTGAAAATCACGCGGCTGTGTATGTAGCTCGATAGTTGTCAGCACATCTATGGGGTTTTAGTTTTTTGTATGCTATTCTCACTCTTTGTAAATCGGGATCAATATTAATCAAGCAGATTAGGTTGACACTTTTACAAGGTTTTGTAGAATATTTGATTTGTTGCTGTTAATTTGGGTTGCAACAGAGTTTGAGTGCAGTTGGAGATTATATGTTAAAGTAGGAAGTTATTCTAAAGGAAAGAAATAAAGTTGCATTAAGTATTTCTCAGATAGCAGACAATAAGAATCGAAAGGATGAATCATTCAATAAGCTAGTTTATGGAGTATTATATAGAGAGTCAAACAAGAATCTATTTCAAAGTCGACAATCATTCTCGTTTTCCGTGAGATGTCATCCAAACTAATTAAAAGTCGATATATATATAGTCTGGTGCCCGCATACGTTGGATAACTTGTCATGTCACATTCATAATAAAGGCCCTTCCACCTGATTTAAAGATTTCTGATGTTGTAAGTTAAAAGAATCTGTGCTTGGAGCAGCTATTCATAAGCTGTCTAAAAGCGGACTAAAAGCGAATAATCTGGAAAAATTAAGTCCAACTGGCAAATGGGCAATGGGCCGACTTCAAAGTAATTTTTCATATAGGAGTTTGGAACCCATTTCTCCTGCAAAAAGTCAAGGAGAAACTGTCTTCTTTACTCTAATATGGTCGTACTTGGAGGACCGTTCCTTCATGGTCAAAGTCAGGGCAAGTCAGTCTTATCCTCACCCAGCAATCGAAGAAGTGCCACAAGTAAGCGTTCTTGGTCTTTTTCTATTCAGTTTATATGCAGCAAACAAACCTTGTCTGGATGCTACTACGATTGCAGCTTCAGACACTTGTATTTCATCCTCTGTCGACAGCAGACCACACATGTGCGTATGCACGGCACTCCCTTGGAACAGCCACCTAAGGTTATCTTCCATGGGACTTTATCTGAATAGGAGGCTCACTTTTAAGGGCTTCATTCAAGCTAAATTGGCGACTGGCCGGAACAGGAAGCGCTGCATGAACTGGTTCCTGTGCAGAAGAGAAAAGCTCTCCTTGCAGAACAAACGCACCTTAATTGAAAAGATAATTGCTCCAATCTGGCTTTACAGTATGCAAATCTGGGGCACTGCTTCAATGTCGAATCGATTAAAGGTGCACAGGCTACAGAGCTGAGACATGCGGCTTATTACTGAATGTCCTTGGTTCGTCCGCAATTTCACCCTCCACAGAGAACTCAACTTGGCATCGGTTGAAGAGCTTCTTTTTCAGCCGTCAAAATGACCTACTCCGAAATCATGCCAAAAGGCATGCGCGAACGATGTTTGGTTCGCGGCCGGTCAGACGCCTGAAGAGGCAGTCCAATCACCAGCCCACTACAACAACAACAACAACGGAGATTTGTTTATTATGATATATCTCTGTAACGAGATGGCTTACAAACAGCCCACGATGTAAGGAGGGGGGTGTCAACCGGGGAACTTGTCCCTGGCGGAAGTTTCTTGGGGGCGCTAAATCCTTAAGATAAGAATTTTAAATATCGAACTCTAAAGGGAGTGAGCACCACTAGCAAGTTTTTGCCCCGTTTGGAAAAAATTGTAGATCCAAGGCTGCTTACAAAGCCATATTATATCTCAAATTCTGTCAAATCTCATAGGTTGTATTTACACAGAATATTAGCACGACTTTTTGGACTCATTATTCGTTAAATAGGCTTTGTCTATGGTATAGACTTACTTTTGTCAAAAGCAGATAAAGAATCAATATAGATCTGTAACGCCCACTTTTTAAAGTAGCCTTCATACAAACCTTTTGGCCCCATGTAGGTTTTTGTATTTAAATCAATATCAGATTAAATTCGATTCGGTTCGGTTTCTTGACTTTTTCACATCCAAACATATATTAATAGACATATCTCTCCACTTTTTGGGGTAGCTCCCATAAAAGCCCTTCGCCTAGTCATTATCTTATCTTCACATTAAACGAAATTCTAAGCCCATGCCGGAATTAAATCTTACTCCCACAAATATTGTACTTCTAAATACTCAAGATTCTCATGCAACCCTAAAAAAATTATAGCATAAACTACTTGTATAAATTCACACTCTCCCCCTGTGCACCGTATGTCTATACAAACCTTTCAGAATACATTCTGCTCCGATTCTATTCGCTGTAAAACATAAAATACTAACGAGCAATAATCAGCTCCCAAATACCAAGAACAGCAGGCCAGCACGCCACCGATCGATGGTGCCGCTCGGTGCTGCCGTATACCAATTCGATACTGAAAAGAAGCATGCATATCCTGTTTAAAAACTTCCAACGCTAAAGAAATCTTCATCATGAATTTGTTACGCATTGGGGGGAGTCCAAATCGAACTGAAACTCAAATTTAACGCGCTCTCACACACATTGAAATGTATACCATACATCCATCCAATACGAGTATATATTCGATGTTTGGCGTTGTTGTATTTGCTCGTTGTTAGGACACAATAGATGAAAATATTTTCGTCCTGTTGTCAAATGATTGCTTTTAATGGATCACAATCTGCGTAACGAATCAATTTAACTCAGTAGTAAAACGTGATACAAGAAGTCAGAATGTTCAATGTTTGTCTCTATTGTGCTCTCGCTCTGTCATAGCTTTGTATTTAACTGAAAGAAGAGAGATAGAGTGCGCAAACGATATGACTTTATTAGTGGAACCTACAGCACATATATTACTACTTTATCAACTTGACTCGTATTGTGTGTGTGGTAAAGACTATTTGCACATGGTGCTATATAATATATAATCTATGTAGTAGGTAGTATATATGTCAGACATGCATAGAAAGCGATTTTCAATGCACATCAGACAACTTAATCGAATAGAAAAAAATGCGCTGCAAAATTTTTGTATGGGCTATAATTTTCGAAGCGTTAATTTTGCAGTTGTGCAGGTCGTATAGAAATTTTTTATTTAATTTTTTCTATGTGAAATGTTCCCAAAAAAGCATTGATGTTTAAGACCGTAGCGAATTGTCTTATGTTCTTTTTATAAATAGAAATCTGCTAAATTATTTGTGAATGTATTTCAATTTGTATGAGAATATTTTTGGTTGGTTTTTTTTTCAATATTTTCAACTAAATATCAGTTAGGTCCTGTGAATGGTTTGTAAGTGTGCAAAGAATTAAATTTTAGCTCGAAAAGTTTTCTTTTTTTATTTAATAATATGTAGTTCGATTGAAATTCTGGCCACTTTTTTGAGCTCCAAATTATTTCTTTATATATTTCTTTCTGCGGTACTAGACTTGTTGACGGAAGCATTCAATTATATTCAAATAAAATATAATAATCCATATAAAAAAAAATTTTCTCCAAGCTTCATCAAGTCTGAAAATTTTTTTAAAAAGTATTTGATTTCAAAGCACTGAAACTTTTCTCAGTCAGTCAGTCCATTATGGACATATATGGAATATTTCATTACAATTCGAAGAAGATACATCACACTTCATTTTTTCAATTCAAAAACTCAGAAAGAAGGTGCAGGTTTTTATCTCTGAATGAGGGGTTGAAACGATCATTAAACACTAGATATTTGTGGAGGGAATAGTAGACATTAAACATTTATAGTCCCTAAGTTCATTTTGTTCATAACCGGACAGACGGACCAATATGTATATCGACTTGTCTTCTAGTATCCCGCTTAACCCGCTTTAGTGATCCGATTTCGACCTATATGGAATATATTAATAGAAATGATTAAAAATACTCAAAATTCGTCGTCCCTAGTTGCATTAACAACAACATTATTTTTTATATGAAAACACAAAAAGGTGAAGCGGTTAGAACTACCCATTCTAGTGGTCCGAAGTGGATCTATATGGAATATTTTATATAGTTTAATTAAAACGTAAAAGTTAGTCTATAACTGTTACGTTTCTTGCTAAATCAAAAACAACAATATACAATTTTTCATACGAAAACTTTAAAGTAGTGGTATATTTGACTGATTAGTGCTATACCATCTTAGGCAGGGTGGATTGGCACATACATATAAGACTTGCTTACTTATATGGCCGTCAACCGTCTACCGGTCATGGCCGCGTCTAGCGCGCTGGCGCCATCACGGTCCATGCCTCTGCGCCATACAATAGGACCGGGGTATTATAAATCTTTAATTTCGTCTTTCAAGAGAGGACTTTACTTCTCATTTGCTTGCTCAGCCCAAAAAAGCATCTGTTTGCAAGCGTGATTCTTCGCCTGATCTCCAGGCTGACGTTGTTGTTGCTGGTTATTTCTGTTCCAAGATAGACGAAGTTTGCTACAACACTGAAGTTGAAATTCTCCATCGCCATTGACCGTACAAGACGCGATGACGGTGTGCGAGAAGACACCAAGCACTTCGTCTTGTCCTCATTCACCGCTAGACCCATGAGCCGAGACTGTTTTTCAATCTCTGAGAACGCCTTGCTGACTCGTCGTTCCTGCGTGCCGATGATATCGATGTCATCGGCGTAAGCGAGCAGCATCACTTCCTTTTGGAAGATCGAGCTCGACATACTCTGTATGGAGGGGACTGGCGTAGGATGTATTCTATCAGAAGATTGAAAAAATTGCACGACGGAGCATCGCCCTGCCTGAAACCTCTCTTGGTATCAAAGGGGTCGGAGAGGTTTTGACCCACCCTGACAACGCTTTGTGTGTGAAATAACGTCGTCATGCAAAGACAAAATTTTCAGCAAGCTGCGCCATTTAATTTGTGTTTGACAGCCATTAAAAGCAGAGGATCTTATGGAAAAAAGTGGATAAAAGTGAATTTCGCGTCAAGCATTATTTTTTGCTTACAAAAACCTTCACTGAAACCAAAAATGGCTTTATATATATTATGTGCAGCATCAATTCGAATGGTTAAGAAATGGATTACTGAGTTCCGTTGTGTTCGTACCAGCATATGTAAGGCCGAACGTTCAGGTCGATAAAATATATTGGATGGTATTAGGTGATCGAAGAAGGAAAGTGCGTGATTATATGTATATTTGGACCTGAAAAAGATATTCGCGTGATGGATGCTGCGATTGCTCACACTCGGCCATAAACGCAACTGTGTGACCACTGCAAAAGAGGTGTTTGGTGAAGTTCAGCCATGATCTAAATGTTATTTGCGTCATTTCATTATCATAAATGAAACATGAAGCCATCACAACACATCAGAGTCCAAGAATTTATCAAGACAGTGTGTTTATCCGGATGAACATGCCCAGTAAAAAGCGAAAATGGATCTATCGGTCAACAAGGTCATGGTTACAGTTTTTTGGAATAAGTGTAAATCGATCACCGGAGATTATAATTCAGAGCTTTTAATCCGACTTAATATTAATTTGAAGCATAAACGACTGCATTTAGTAAAGGAAGAAAGTGATGTGTGCTGCTCGAGTACATCATGTCAAAAATACACAAATTGGGCTACGAACTGCTACCCCATCCATGATTTGGTCTTTGCGATTATTTCTTGTCTCTAAAACAAAAGAAATTGCTTGGCGATAAATGATTTGTGTCAAATAAAGATGTCTTCACTAAAACGCATAAATCTATTATTTGGAAGAAATAAAAAAATTAAAAAACGCTGGACTAAATGTATTGAGCTAAAAGGAGATAATGTTCAGAAAAGAATTGCATATTTGCCGAAAAAAATATCTTCTATTCAAAAAGTTACCGAATGATGCCAATGAATAATTCAGGTGCAGCTTTGTACAGGGCTTATCCCATTGTAATAGGGCTGGAATGTTTAATTAAAACAAATTATTTGCTAACACTCGATTCGAGACTCGAGGAGGAAAAACGGGCAATTCTTTATTGACTTGACTTTTGATATCCATCAAGACTAAATAAACTTTATAAGATATGCTATAATCCTTATGGCTATTATATAAATTTGGAAAAAATTAATATACAATGTAAGCCTGGAAGTGCTTAACAAGGTTTTACTATTTAATATCAAAAGTCTTACTCTATCTAGTCAAGAAGAACCTATGTTAAAAATGTATAAGATTCTTCTTTAGAACTTTTGCTTATTTAAATAAAAAAAAAATAACTCTGAAAATGAGCACCAAACAAGCCTTCAAGTGTTACAGCTTGTTCGATGTGTACACATAAATCTATTTCAAATCATATTTACTTAAGTAGATCTAGATTTTATAGATCGATCGTGTTTTCTTTTCAATTCCACCGGTCACTTAAACAAATTTCTTCACAAACATGTGTTGCAAACATATTTGTATACAATTTTCAAAGTGGCATGTTTTTCTTAACATAATATTTCTGGAACAATTGAAAAAATAAATAATAAGTGCCGAAAATCTGGCCAAAGTCAAATGTCAGGACAATGAAGACGTCACCATTGTGGGTTATTAATGTCGGCACATTTGCTTTGATACGCCAGACAACTTGACAATATAATCAATATGTAGTGTACAAGAAAACGGCGAACAACAACAACCACAATGGAACAATTATTCTTCTACTACGACATAGTAGTATACCCGACATCGGCAGGCATGTTTTTGCGTACTTTACTGCCTAAATATTGTCGTCGGCGGTATTAGATAAAAAAAAATAAAGCATAGAGCCTGCAAAATTCAGTAAAAAATTCCAAAATGAAGATGCTTAAAGAAGACGCACACTAGTCCAATTGCCGATAATGATGCTCTTTAAAGTTGATGGCGGCGTCGGCGTTGGCGGCTGAGTTCAAAGTTGAAAGGAGCAAAAGAGCAAAGCAAGAGACGGCTGAGTGAAACAATGGATTAGACGAAAAAGAAAAATGAATCCAATACGCCTTGCATTTTTTTCGTTTCTTCGTTTTGTAGGGATTTTTATTTTCAACGCTGCGCACTTGCCTGACTGACTGAATTGCTTTCACTTGGTGTTGCTGTGCTAAAGAATAGAGAGGCGGCAATTGATCCTTTAACTAGTGGCATGCAGCAAGTACATCAATGCAAACGACTAATTGAGTTGGAAATTTGCAAATAGCATGACAGCTAATAATGTACTACAAAGTAAAAAAAACCGCTTTGCTACTTGGGAGTAAATTTTTAGAGATTTTGCATTTTTTTGCTGCTGATTATCCTTGAAGATTATGCGGCTTGGTGTAGTAGGCGTAGAACTTATGGTTTTTTTTCGAAAAAATAAATCGAATTATGACAGCAAGGCACAAAACTAATTGATTTAAAACACCATAATCGCAGACCACAGGCAGAGTGCAGCAAAGGACGAAATACGTTCCGGCATTGATTAGGCATGATTGACTTTAACTTTGTCGAAATTTTTGACTCTGACATTGAAAATTTCTGCTGCGTGTGATAATTTTTCTACGGCTAGCCACATTGTGTGTATGCGAGTGTGTGGGTGTCATGTCCTTCCTATATACTAGTACATAGGATATACTCGTCCCCCCGTTGACTGAGCGATTATGGTTTCATTGCTGCGACCGCACTTAGATGTTTCACGCTTCACGCTTAGACGCGCGGCTCACTCGGTGACACCTCGCACATTCCCAGTTGGTTATTCGTCCTCTAACTGACTTCATTAAAAAACATAAGCGAATTCTGCGAAGCGCTTTACGCTAAACAATATGCATGTAATTCTAAATTATTGACAGCAAACTGTGGTCGATAGCGCACTATCTATGTGTATTTACCTATCGTTCGTTCGATCGATCTATCTAGCTGTCTTCGTCTTCGTCTTTGTACTTGTCGTCAACTCGCTGCTCATTGTCATAGTCCTGGCCGCATTCGCTACACGCTGCTGGAGTGCATTGAGCCTCATAATGGATCGTAATGTGCAATATATTCTTTCGACTCGTTGTATGTCAGCAGACTTGCAACACATGCAAAAGGCGCAAATAAGGCAAAACGTCTGAATTTGTTGCGCTCGGCTACGAGTGTCCTTTTTGCATTCAATAGCTGCTGCATAGCTATACAAAAGTTTGATCGTGATCGATCGTTATGCTGACTTTGATGCGTTGAAATTGCTGATTTTTTATGCACTGGGTGTGATGTTACTGTGTGGTTGTATTGTTGGTCAATCGGTTGGTGAAGATTTTTGCGGATGTGGGTTTCAGCTTTGTTCATATTGCTACATAAATATGTACGACTTACCAATCAAAAATTGTAGAGAACTGCATACATTTTACATTATGGCGTTCGCCGAACTCTCTTCGGGTACTCACATGCGGTACTCAGACTTTCGACAGGTTTTTTATTTGTTTCTAAACTCCAAAGTTCTAGAATTTTAAGGAATTCCAAATCAATCTTGAGATTCTCTTCGTGTTTCACAAGAGAAACATATGTCAAACAGAACGATGAAAAAATCATCCGGAACTTATCAGTTCGACAAATCAAAAAGGTGACCGTTTGTTTGTCTGTTTTTTGCGTACACTCAAAAAAAAATTTCCTTGAAAAATGAATTTCAAGGAAAAAGTTTCCTAATATTTTAGGTAAAAAATTTTACCTTAAATTCCTGTTTTAGGTAAAAAAAATTTTTTTAGGTAATGATTCCTAAATTTTAGGAAATTTTTTTTTTTGAGTGTAAACTTTTCTGTTTGGAGATATCGACCTTAACACATAGATTCATACCTCATTTTACTTTGAGTTCAAAAATTCAGCAATGCTCTTTACAATCCTAGGCTTCTTAGTGTATTGGAACCTTTTACCCAATATACAGTGTTTTATTCGAAAATATTTTTTTTTCTTTTTTTTCTCAAGTCTCATAAAGTATCCAAATTTACTCCAGATGAGAAGGCAACAAATAAAAAGAAAATCATTTTAGGTTTCTTATATCAACCATAGGTGTTTAGGGTGTTGTATCAGGCTCAAGACTGAATTAGTCTTTTCTAGCATAAAAGACAAAAAACAAGTAAGCAAATTACAGTCGGGCGTAACCGACTGTAAGAGGCCCTGTACCAGCCTAACAAGCACATAAAATGTTTCCCGAGCTTATGACCACTTCTCACTGCACGAATAAGTGCCTTATAAAACATTTTTTTGTGTATGAAAAAAATAGGAGGACGGAAGCAATTGAACGACCTATGGTTCAAATTCAATTGCTTATAAAATCGTAGTTTATTATCCGATTTTGATGAACTTTTTGGATTTTGGCTTTACTATTGTGCCGAAGAAAAATAAACTTGTTAAATTCCGGAGAAGTCCTAGTCGAATGGGTCGACAGGGCCTAAAAATTAAAGCGGAGTTGCCAAATGCTTCACGTACATTTCTAAAATCAAATAATGGTGAATATTAATGGAGATCAGAAGAAAAAAGGAGTGAAGAATGATTTCTACAAATTTACTCATTCGTCTATGGTTAAATCATCTATTGACAATAATTAGATGACCTTGATTTTAATTCTCAAAAAAAAAAAATTGTAAAATTCGGTAACTTTGGTAGATTAAATACTTATCACACTTGCGCCTCGAAACCTGTTTGAATACAAGGTTCTCAACCATGAAGTTCGAAAATTCACCTAACATTCTAGGGAAACTGGCCAATCGTGGAGTAATAATATCAAAGTTTAACTTTAAATCAGTTTCTGTTGTTAGGCTTCGTCTTTTTACCCTTTTGGTTAGGGCACATATAGACCACATATAGATATAGTGATACGATTAATGAAGGTCATAGGCGCTTCTGTATTATTATTTTGAAATATTTTTAATCGAGTCAAAATATTTTGAACTACTGTTGCGATTGTTGGCCAGAGTCTCGGTGACTCACAGTTTCTTGGAATCCCTGCAGCCGTACATATCTGTGGTGCCTAGCTTTACGCTTGAACAGCTGCTAGACAATCACTTGTTCCAATACCTATTAACAGTCTATTCTTTGGACCTGTAGCAAGTAATGAATAGTTGCTCTGATCTTTGCACATTATTATGAAAAATTTGCAGCTTCTTTCCAGCTTTAATGCTGGCAAGCTCCTCCAATTTTCTATATAGCATCACATTGGTATATTAATTGGTCGGTCTTGAGGTATCGCAACGGTTTTTTATTCTACATCATCCGCTATTTAGCTCCCCGGTGTCTGATAATTTAAAAATTCTTAACCTTTTTTATGGTGCTAAAAGCAGCAACTGCTTCTCCACTTGTCAGAACGTTTCTGGAAGAGATGTCCTGTAGTCAATTGCAAGACATATCTTCTTGCGAGGTGTGCATTCGTTGTGCTTCACATGTAGATTTTCGAATTACGAATAGTTCCGCCTGCAATAGTCGCATATTTTCTACAAAAATTTTAGAACTGCGCTGCGCCAACACTAGAATCCACTTTGGATTCTGTTGTGAATATGTTTATTGAACGCTGCACCAGTCATCTGATATCAATGAGAATAGTTTTGTGAGAAGGTGGTTTTTGGAACTCTTGCAGTTCATGCTTCTATTGAACTCCCTGCCAACTGAACTATGTCAAAAGTTTTTTTTTTTTTTTTGCATCATGGTGCCTATGTATAGATGCGCTTGTAGGACTTCTAGACTAGCAGGCGCATGCAAATGTCAAGAGTCTTTTTTTAGCAATGTTTTCAATGCTTTTGTGGTGTTGGGTACTCTCCATAAGCCTTAGCTATGTGAATTTCTTTGATTTCTTTCGAAGTTTCTTAATATATTTCCGCTCTGTTGCGTTCCTTCGAGTGCATATTAAGTCATAGTTGTGGTTCCTTAATCGGCTTGGACTCTTCTGCAAAAAAAAAACACTCTTCTGTAGATTATGTATCCAAGAACTTACTGCCTCGTGACATGACTACTAAACGAGAGATGTTTGGAAGTGATTCTAACGCATAGTCTTTCATAATGGTAGCTAGCTACTAGGCAATATATCGCTGTTATTAACGATTTTCCTTTTTTGTAGGCTTGTTGATTACACTCCATGGTTATGTTCGTGCAGTCCACTTTTATGAAGATCCGGCAATGTTTTCCGAAGGATTGAGGTGAGGCCTGTAGTGCTCTCTGCAACAACTCTTCGGTGATTTATAAATCTTTTATAGCTGAATTCACTTAAACTTATCATAAAAAAAAAACTACGCAAAAATGGAGAAAATAGAAATGAAGTAAGAAAAAAATGGAAAAAAGTGAAACATCTCTGAATTTTTGTCTTCACAGTAAAATTTATAATTACGATATATGTATAACCAAAAAAAGTCCATTAATATTTTCAAATAATTAAAAGCTTCAGGAAAAAATGTTAATTTAATATTTCCGATTTTTATTTTTCCCAAGACGATATGTGATTTGTGATTTTTTGACCCCAATTTTGTGTAAAAAAAACAAATTGAGATCGCTAGTATCTAAACTCTTAGCCGGAACTCAGACCTATATAAAATAAAGTTTTAGAAGACTTTGCTATGAGTGCTTCTATGGCCCATTCTCGGTATAAACTCAAAAATCAAATAAATACAAATTGAATTAGAATCTATAAAAAAATATTATTAAGAAATATGAAAGGGAGAAAAATGTTTAAATTTTGTAACCTAGTGCACAAAAAAATGTTTATACATATCAACCCTAGGGTAAAAGGGCATATTAAATTATTGTATAATATTGTATAGGCATATTAAATTATTGTATGTATTGTATAGGTAGAAAGAGGCGAGACATATTCCATAAAGTATATTCTTAATTACCACTATTAGTCGAGTCGATATAGAAATGCCCGTCTGTCTGTCTGGCTCTCCATTTGAACAACAAAAACTTGGAGACTATAAGAGCTAGAGTTTGGCTGTATAGACTCTTATGTTCCTTTTTAGATAACTTGTATTCATTGTACGAGTCAACCAACCCCCTAAGGGAGGGTTTGTAAGGCACTTACCTTCCCCCTATTCGGAGTTTTTGTATGTCATTTTTTTTTTAATTTTGTTGTTTTTTAACATTGAATTCAAAACGCCTAATTTGATATATCTTACTTCAATTCAAATTAAATATTGTAGCACCTAATCAAAACTCTCCATTTTTCTGGGCTTTTGTATGAAAAAGTTGTGCCTTTGTTATTTCAGTTAGAAATGCAAAATTTGCATATTTTATGTCAATTCTAAAAAAATTTTTTATAAAGGACAACTAAACTTTTTTATTCTCCCTACAAAAAATCTGGTCAATATAGACATGTCCGTCCGTTTGGCTGTCCGTATAAACATCTAGAACTAGGAGATTATAAAAGATAGAGCCTTCAAGTTTTGATATTTAGACTTTTTACTGCTTTTTCAAAAAAATTGTATTCAACGAACGGGCCAAACTCCTCCTTAAGTGAGTAGTTTTTGTATGAAATTTTTGTATTGGTTTTATTAAATTGATTAAAAACCCTTAATTTGGTGTATCTTACTTCAATTCAAATAAAATATTCTATATAGACTCATATCAGACCACTAGAAGTTGTAGCACGCTTTGAAATCTGTCCCATTTTCCTGATTTTTTAACTGACTATGTTATTGATGAAAATAAATTTTGTTTTTGTTATTAAGCATACGTGCCAAGCCCTCTCTAAGGGGTAGTACTCATAAAAATCTGTCCATGCTTTCTGAGTTTTTTAATAAAAAAATTATTTTTTTTTTTTTTGTCGATTTAGCTAAAAACTCCAAATTCATTTCAATTCAATTAAAATAATCTATATAGATGCATATCAGACCACTAGAAGGTGTAGCATCCATTGAAATCTGTCCCATTTTCTGTGTTTGTTAACCGACTTCAAAAAGGAGGATATTCTATGTTTGTCTGTATGTAAAGATGTAGGATTTCTTTTTTTTTTATGAAAAAAATGTTATTTTTGTTATTTTAGCTGGAAACGTCGTTTTTATATTTTACGCCAGTTCTTGGAAAATTTTCTATGAAGAACTACTACAAATTTTAATCTGCCTAAATAAAATCGAGTCTATAGAGACATGTCCGTCCATTTGGCTGTCCGTATGAACATTTATAGAAGATTATAAAAGATAGAGCCGTCATATTTAGATTTTTAGACTTTCATATTTCCTCTTCATATAACTATTATTCAGCGTACGTGACAAGCACTCTCTCAGGGATAGTACTCATAAAAATCCGTCTCTGTTTTCTAAGTTTTTTAATGAAAAATTGATTGTTTTTTATTCTTTTTTTCTAATTCTTTTTAGCTAAAAACTCCAAATTTGGTGTATCTTACTTCAATTTTAATAAAAAAAAAATCCATACATGTCCACTTTGGTTCACTAGAGGGGGTAACCTCTGTCACTACTAAAAGATTTGATTAGCGCTTTATCTGGTTTTTTTTTATACCAAAAAATAAATTGAAATATTAAAATTTGCGCAAATCCAAAAAAAAAAAAAATTATTTTCGAGCGTTGAGTTCTAGCATTTTATTTTCAGTAGCTTCATCAGTACCGGAAAAACCCATAGACCTGTATAATGACTATTAAAGCCGCATTGGCAATAAAGTTACATTTATTGTTTATTATTATTGTTATTTATTTTATATTTTAAATATTACAAGGAAGCACGTACTTACTTAAAGGATTCTCAGTAAAGCTATAATTCACACAATAAGCTGTTTGCTGTATTTGTGAGTTTCTCGAACTATAACAGCTTAAATTTCACAAATCCCCGGATTGTCGCAAACAGTAAGTGGATTTAAGTTTTACAATGTCCATCTGCTCGAGATTGTAAATGGATTTATTTTCACAAATGTTGCGAAGACTGGAGACAGACATGTTGTGGATTAATTAGTTGTAAAAACAAAGTGGAATGAGTTGAAATAGTTTGCGCGAAATGTGAAGTAGGTAGTATATATATAGCTGTATATACATAGCTATATATAGCAATTATGTACTGAACGCTTATTTGGATAAAAATAAAAAAAATAATTTTTTTTTATTCTCTTAAGTCATATTTTTACGAAATGAACTTTGCATGATTTTTTAGGATGCTGTATACTAAAATTTATAAAAAAAAAATTCCCCAAATTTTAGTTTTAAGATGAATACTAATATATTTTTTTTGAAATAAATTTAAAAGGGGTTTTGTGTTTATATTTTGCCAGACTCCCTAAAGAATATTCATATTAATACGCATTGAAAAATGAGTCGATCTTCATACGCCTGTTTACATAAAAAAGAAGGAATCTAAAAATCTTTAGGAACTAATGATCTTAAAATGTTTATTGCAGTTGCTTAATAATATACAATATTTCATTTTTACCTGCAAAATATAATATTTTTATTATTTAATAAAAAAAATTGTATAATCAAAAGTTTGTTGTTTTTTGTTTGTTTGTTTTTTCTTTTTTTAACCTTGACTTTTTTAACCAGCTAACTAATATAACTTAACCTAGTTTAAATAGTCCCACAATCCTTTTTTTATAGACTTCTGTTTGTTAAACAACCTTAAAAAATATTAAACTAAGCAATTAACACACGAAGAACGCCTACGACAACCGCACTTTTTATGATGAATTAGTATTAGTACAATAAAACGCGCAATAAACAAATACCAAATGCACACACACACACAGCCATGAAAAGGTCAACAACTTTCAAAACAACAGACGGACATACAACCGAACGGACAGACAGCGCACTACATTTTCTACTTGCCGGCACGCCTACAATTTCGCGCCAGTACGCGGAAATTCCTAAATTAAAAATTTACCTGCGCGCTTGCATTGATCCGCAGGATCAACTCATTGATCCCCAGGCTTAACCGTTAACCCTTTCCTTTTATTGTTTGAAAATGTATACACAATGCAGCTAATACAGCTAATCATGCACTAAGCCCATGTAGATTAGACTATGTCATAAAATATAATAAATATTACATTGAAAACGGACTAATATAAAGTAGCAGTTGTGAACAAAAGAAAAGGATTGAAGGACACTTGCGAAATTTGTATATTTAATTACCGTAACAAAGTTGAAATTTTCTTGAAAATAGGTAAATTTTGTAAATATTTTTTTTTTATTTTTATGGATGAGACAGATATATTGGATTTAGCTGCTGTGAATAGCTATTGTGGAATTCAATATATTGAATAGCCACAGATATATTAGATATATTGGATTTGATGTGAATTCTACAAATTACCTTTACCAGACTTTATAATATAACAGATGGACCTTAATTCTTTGAATTATGGCTGATAAGGTCGAATATTAAAATAAACAACAAAAAGTTTATATGTACATACATCTGCTAATCTACTACAACGGTTCAGCGATGTGCAATGGAGCTCCTCCACCACAGATACCGCAGCTCAGCGAACGTGGGTACCTGTCTTGCCGATTTAAGAAAACTAACCTGGTCTTTTAATCAAAGAAATTGAAATTGAATTACAAATTTGAACACTAAATTTTGGAGTATCTCTGGAAAAACGAATCTTGAACGGTTTCGATCCATCAAAGATAAAGAATATCCTGGCCTTTTAATCAAAATTTGAATACTAAATTTTGAAGTATCTCTGGAAAATCGAATCTTGAACGGTTTCAGACCATCAAGTATAAAGAATATCCTGGCCTTTTAATCAAAATTTGAACACTAAATTTTGAAGTATCTCTGGAAAAACGAATCTTGAACGGTTTCAGACCATCAAGTATAAACAATATTCTGGCCTTTTAATCAAAATTTGAATACTAAATTTTGGAGTATCTCTGGAAAAACGAATCTTGAACGGTTTCAGACCATCAAGTATAAACAATATTCTGGCCTTTTAATCAAAGAAATTTAAATTTATTTACAAATTTGAACACTAAATTATGGAGTATCTCTGGAAAATCGAATCTTAAACTGTTTCGGAACATCAAGGATAACGAATATAACTTTGAATACTAAATTTTGGAGTATCTCTGGAAAATCGAATCTTGAACGTTTTCAGACCATCAAGTATAAACAATATTCTGGTCTTTCAATCAAAGAAATTGAAATTTTATTACAAATTTGAACACTAAATTATGGAGTATCTCTGGAAAATCGAATCTTAAACTGTTTCGGACCATAAAGGATGAAGAATATCCTGGCCTTTTAATCAAAATTTGAATACTAAATTTTAGAGTATCTCTGGAAAATCGAATCTTAAACGGTTTCGGACCATCAAGGATGAAGAATATCCTGGCCTTTCAATCAAAATTTGAATACTAAATTTTGGAGTATCTCTGGAAAATCGAATCTTGAACGGTTTCAGACCATCAAGTATAAACAATATTCTGGCCTTTTAATCAAAATTTGAATACTAAATTATGAAGTATCTCTGGAAAAACGAATTTTAAACGGTTTCAGACCATCAAGAATAAATAACATCCTGGCCTCTTAATCAAAGAAATTTAAATTTAATTACAAAAATCGAATCTTAAACGGTTTCAGACCATTAAGCATAACGATTTTTGCTTAATGTCTGGAGCATTTTTTCTTTCTTTTACAGCAGCTCTAATGATGACTAGCCAGACTCTATAAGTCGGTTAGAATATCATAATTTTGGGCTACATATAATTTAGCTCAAGATATATGTATCAAGTAAACTACTCTTCATGACTATGTTAAAAGAAAGTATGTGAAGGCTGCTGTCTTGAAATAAAAAAATTTAAAGGTGAAAAACTATTTGCACTATTTTCTCCATCATTAATTTATAACAATTCGAGCACATCATATTATGTATGAACAATCTTGGTATCTAAAATTTTTATATAACCCTAAAACGCTTTGAATTTGAAGTATCTCACTTAGATTCTTGCAACTAGCAGACTTCTAGTAGCCGCTTTTTTAAATTTCCTAAGCAACTCACTATACAAATCTATCAAAATGTAACTACGTATTCCTCCCCATCTAACAAAACCAATTAACGCACAAACAAACTGCCACATCAAACAATTAAACGAGAAATCAATTTCAATATTTTGGGTCGCATAATTTTTCTGCTTTGCCAGCAACAAAACTGCCTACCCTTCCTCCACAGAAGACACCACGTCAACACCATCACACAGGCATCCATCCATCCACCAGCTGATGTTGCTGCGCACAAGCAAACGATGCTAAGGATGCCTGATGGCAGCCAAATCCAAATGCAGCAAACGACCAACCCCTGTTTGGATTGGTGTAATAGATATTTTGACGCCGAAGCACCGAAACATTGCAAATAAACATCCACAAGTCCAAACAAACTCCACACAAAATTCAAAGCAGCCGGAGAAAAAAATATAAAAAAAATCAAAAACAATTTCAAAGAGACTAAATTCTACAAAATATAGCAGGGCAAATGTGTACAAACAAATAAAAATACACGCGCGCTCTTATATTCCACACACTCACGCGCATACATACACACACACACACACACACACGAAGAAATGTATCTGCAACTGCATGTACCTACTTACTGTGTGTGGAACAAAATGGTTTGCTATTAAGCAGTGGATTAAGGCGGAGTCTTGCTGCCTGCTACCTACTCTCTTTGCCGCGGGCCGCACTATAAAAGGCGCGCGCAGCGCTGTAGAGAGTCAGTATTGAGTTACAGCTTCGAACGTGCACAACTTGTTCGCTTTGACAAGACAGCTAAGAAAAAATATTAAATAAAATCTAAGTGCTTTAAAAATTGTGACTTAAAGGCAATCAAAAGAAAAAAATAACAACTAAAGAAATTAAGAAAAATGATTAAGAGTGTTTGCAAAATGGAATTCAAAAGTAGCTTCTCAATCGATGCCATACTGGCAAAGCAACCTACAACACCGCCACTGCCGCAACAACAACAGCAGCAGTTGCAAGTGCAATACCAGCAGCAACAACATCATCAACAGCAGCAGCAACATCATCAAGTAATAAACATTAAAAACGAGCCACTTATTTATGGCACATCCGACGGTGAACTATCTGATTTTGATAGTACTAGTCCCTCACGTACTAGCACACCCATGAGCAGCACCGCTGAATCACTCTCCTCCAATGAAAACAACAACAAACCAAACGATCTCGACGAGGAGGAAGATATCGATGATGTTGACGATGATGTTAGCGAAGAAGGAGCCGGTAGCAGCAAGAAAACCAGCGAAGATACAAAAAAGCCACCGTACAGCTATAATGCGCTCATCATGATGGCCATACAGGATAGTCCCGAACAACGCCTGACACTGAACGGCATCTACCAGTATCTGGTCAGCCGCTTTCCCTACTTCAAGGCAAACAAACGAGGCTGGCAAAATTCTATACGTCACAATTTAAGTTTGAACAAATGCTTTACTAAGATACCACGCAGCTATGATGATCCCGGCAAGGGTAACTACTGGATCTTGGACCCCAGCGCCGAAGAGGTTTTCATTGGTGAGACTACGGGAAAATTGCGTCGCAAGAATCCCGGCGCAAGTCGTTCACGTTTGGCTGCCTATCGTCAGGCTATCTTCTCACCAATGATGGCTGCCGGTTATGGCGGTGCATCGCCCTACTATGGTGGCATGCCTTTTGGTGCCGCGGCAGCAGCAGCAGCAATCTATGCGCAACGCATGAATCCCATGTATCAAGCAGCAGCAGCAGCGGCAGTTGCAGCAGGTTATGCAGCAGCACCACAGCAGCATCCACATCATGCCATGCAACATCATGCAACAGCGCCAACAGCTCCACCACAAGCAGCGCAAATGCATCCCGGCTATGCACAAACTGCACCAGCGGCAGCCTATGGACATATGCCACCAAATGCTATGGCCGCAGCTGAAATGTATCAGCGTATGCAATACTTCGGCAAATTTCCAGCAAGTTAAGTCGCCGAGCCTATCTGGAGCAGCAGTGTTCCAGGACAACAATGACAATCTTATTGAGCTAAAAACGACGAGGACTGCTTTAGTAGTCTTGATATTCACTTCAGTGTGCATAGCGCAGGGAAATCGACGACGGTGACAGCACCGTTTTCTGACGTCTAAATGCAAAAGGCAATGCAATGAAAATTCGGCAGCGTTTTAGCACGCTGCCAAGGCAATTTTTTATAGCTTGCAGCAGTTGACATACGTACATAATTCGTACATGTAGGAAAGAATGTAGTAGCAGACATAGCAACGCTATGCGAAAGAGTTGTATTTTATTTTAAGAAAAATGTATCTAATTATATAAAAAAAAAAAAATGTATCTACTTAAATAAATTATAAAAACATAAAATCAAATTATTACTTGGCGTTCTTTTTTAACATTTATATTTATTAAAATTGAGTTTTAATTAGTTATTGCTAGCAAAAGATACAAAATGTATCTGCTACAATTTTTGTTGCTATTTCTATTATTTCTTCTTCGTCGATGTCTCAATCTTCAAGCCGTGTGACAACTCCAGCTGTGCATGGCATGACTGGCTATAGCAACGGCATATCGTACGGCGCTTTTGTTTGTGCGCCACAGGAGCAATGCAGGACTTTTGGCAGGTATATAGGATTCGTTGCTCTCTCTGTCTATGTTTTCACTTCATTGCATTGTTTGTTAATTTTTCAACTAATATGTTCAATTCAAACTGAGCTGAGGAAAAGTGAAAGATGAGACTCAAAACTAAAACCAAATAAGTGAAAAAAAAGAACAAGCGCTTCATAGAAGTTGCCGCCGTTGCGTTGTCTCTATGTATCCGTAGCCACTTTTTCTTAATTTCTGTTCGGCAAAGGCGTTTTTTGAAATTTTTTTCATGAAATTTGGAACGCCGATAATCATGCTGATGAAGACATCTAAATTTCATTTTAGAAAAAAAAGAAGTGTGGCTTGTTATTGTATTGCTGCAGCAGCGTCGTCTTCGTCGGCTTTCAGCCTTTGATCAGTTGGCGTCTCACTCACTCGCTCACTCACTTCTACTGCCGGTCTTAAGTATCTACATACATTAAGGCAACATGTGAGAAAAGTATTTCATACAATTTTCGATCAGTACAACAAGTGATATATATCATAAATATTGTGTTTATGTTTTCGGTGTTTTTATTCCTTTTTGTGTATTGTTGAAATGGTGTTTTTCTTTGCTTCTTGTAAATGTTCTTTTTGTAAACGAAATGATAATTAATAACATCGTTAGTAGTAGTTTCTGACTGCATCTTTATTTTGAGACGAACACAGGAAATATTAGATGGGGATTGTCCAAGTACAATGGTACAGATAGATGGGTTGCTTGTATATATTTATAAAGCTGTTCGGCGCGTTTGGTTTATGAAGTGAGAAAAGCCACATTAATTCTTCAGTTGACACATTTTCAAATCATATTTTCATGTATTATTTAGATTTACATATTATTAAGTAGTTGTTTATTGTTTTGCCTGAATCTGTTAAGCTGAGTTTGTTTCACATATGAAGCTTAAAGACAATTGAATTTTAGATAAGTCCTTTCCACACACAAGAATAAGTTTGTTTTGAGCAACAGCGAAGTCAACATTGCTAGTTTGAAGGCTTCAAATTCGGCACAAAATTAACGTACGAAAAGTGAGGATTTCTTTATGGAACTCTACTTAGAAAAGAGTCATTATAGTATGTTCCAATATCAAGCTTGGTGTAAAAAGTTTAGCATCGTCGGAAATTGGGCGTACAATGACTTTCGAGCCATCAAAAAATACATCTAATGAAAATGTGACTCATTTGGGTGAATACTGGTCCTAAAACTGTTCATATAAGTCGCTGTATTTCTGGCAAAAATAATCCGCTGTCTTTTTTTGTTCTTAAGAATCGTGACCACCCTCAAAGGACGTTCTTTGAATCACACAGCTATCAAGCGGCTTTGAGAACAGCTCTAAATGACGTTTTTGTCAGGAATTTGAGAGAGCATACCGTACATATGTATATATTTATTAACAATTTGTACCTAAAAATTTTGTTTGAAAAAAATATAATTGAAGTGGGTTCGACATCGATATACCCAGTTCCTAACGATGTGAACGAAGGCTACCTCTTCTAGTACTCCGATCTTGGCCAATATGAAATATTTCCTTAGAAATCATGCAAGATACGTCAAATTTTACTGTTATAGCTAAATTAACAACAACAATAAAAAACAAGTAAGAAAATTACAGTCGGGCGTAACCGACTGTAAGAGGCCCTGTACCAGTACAGCTTGCCTAACAAACACTTTAAATGTTTCCCGAGCTGATGACCATTTCTCACAAAATTTTAAAATAAACTTTTAACATTCCGGAGAAGTCCTAGTCGAATGCAAAAAACCACGAAGTCTCTATCTATTACCGTTTCCGAGATCCTTTCGTTCATACCGACGGTCAGGCGGACAGGGCTATATCGACTTCTCTGTCACTTCTAACCATAATGGGGGTAACTTTGCGGGGTCTCCGACCATTATTTCTACCTCTTACATACATTTGCACAAAACCAATAGGCTCTTGTACCTTCAGTACAGGGCCTAATTATTCTTACAGAAACTAAGAATGGTGGGACAGATTTTTTATGGGAGCAACCTAAATTAAGTGACCCTATTTTAAGTAACCCAAATTAAGTTGTCCAATTCTTTTGTTTTGAACATTTTTTTTAAAGATGGAATAAGAGAAACTAAGAATGCAAACTTGACTTCATCTTTTATAGTCTCCATGTTCATACGGACAGACAAAGCTATAACAACCCATCTTTCAATGCTGCTCAAGAATATATATGCTCTATTGATACTGCCACTCCTCCTTCTCTCAGTAATATATTATACGTTTGCACAAATATAATATTCCTTTGTTTCTTTGGATGCAGGGTATTATTAAGAAGTCAATTTTTTATTATAAAAGCCACTGTTTGCATTAAAAATTAAACTTCTTCTCCAACATCTCTCAAATATTTCCGTATTAGTCTTTTTTTTGTATTTTGCCTATTGTCTGAAACATTCCATACAACATTTTTTAGGCCCTGTACCGAAGGTACAAGAGCCTATTGGTTTTGTGCAAATGTATGTAACAGGTAGAAGTAATGGTCGGAGACCCCCCAAAGTTACCCCCATTATGGTCAGGAGTGATAGAGGAGTCGATATAGACATGTCCGTCTGTCCGTCTGTATGAACGAAAGGATCTCGGAAACGGTACTAGATAGAGACTTCGTGATTTTTGCATTCGACTAGGAGTGCTCCGGAATTTTACAAGTTTATTTTAAAATTTTGCCCCTCTCCTCCCTTCACCATAAAATCACCACCAAGGCCAAAAATTTCTTCGGCACAAACAAAATTGAGCATGCCAGTATAGAGATAACGTCACTCTTAGCCAAAATCCAAAAAGTTCATCAAAATCGGATAATAAATGACTTTATAAGCAATTGAATTTGAACGACCCCCTTTTCTTTTCATACATATTCGCGCAGTGAGAAGTGGTCATGTGTTTGGTCATAAGCTGGGGAAACATTTAATGTGTTTGTTAGGCGACCTGAACTGGTACAGGGCCTCTTACAGTCGCTTACGCCCGACTGAAATTTCCTTACTTGTTTTTTATCGAAATAGGACAATTTTGATTGCGACACATACCGCTGGGTCAGCCTGTTTGAGCAATCAATACTGTGTATCATATCAGTGATCCTTTTAAGACTTCAACTCGCCCTTCATATTTGTTAAAGTTCTAGTACCAGATGGTAGTATTGGCAACCATAGTATTTGGGAAACATACAGATACCGTAAAGACTAAACTTGAAGATTTGTCAAACTTCTTATAATTACTGAATAAAACACTAAGCGTTTTTTTTTTGAGAAGTACAATAGATAAATTTTTGTCTAAATATGGGATGTAGATTCGCCCCAGCTATATCGATGATATTAACCGCGCAAGTATAAATTATATAAATAGTCCTTAAGACCAAATGAGTCGTTCATTCAGAAATTGGGCCAGTTATATTTATGTATCGGTGTTCGTTAACATCTGCTTTTTAATACTTTTCACGCGAAGAGTGAATTAAATTTAAATGAATTTTCCTCTTATTAGGCAGGTAAATTTTCTTTTCCAGGTTAGTAACACTGTCCTTAATTATTGTTTACGGCTGCTGTTTAATTCATTCGGCCACAGTAGTGTTTGGCAATGTTCTATAATGAGTGAAAATATTGATCAACGTATTTGTGTTGCAAAAGGATTATGGTGAATCTGCATAGACAAAACGCGTAAAAAAATGTTAAAGAATAGCCGGGAGAGCATAGCAGACTTGCCTCATTCTGGCCTTCAACGAGTGTGACAGACGATAACATCGACATATTGAATTATGTGATTTTGAGAGTTATCGGTATTATATTGGAGTTGTTTTTTATTTTTTTGTATTAATTAACTATAATACTTCAATAAATAGTATCCTTATACCAGTTTGCAACTGATATGGTTGTACTACTTTGGAAACTAGTACAATGTTTTGTAAGTAGAAACCATTATTCTCTCCTTGGACAACCTTATTTTAAATACGACACTGGAACATCAGGCACATTGGCAAGGTAGAAGTATTTATCTCCCTATGACTAGTGAATTTACTAATTCTTTACTAGTTCTTCGCGCTGTACTGTATTGTTGAATAAGGCCTCATCTATATCGTGGCGTTATTACGGGAATATTAAATGAATATAGCAGAATATGCAGAAATCCCTAAGAATGCCATAATATTTCTTGGATTTATTGCAGTCGTTTACGGAGACTCATAGGTTGTCGCTCCGGCGTCGTCGAACTACTGTTTGGACTCTGATGTCTTGCAATGCAATGAATGACATTAAAAAAAACTATCGCGTCAGGAGTTGAGGAAGTTGATCCAATAATAAACTTTAAGTATTTACCGTAATTGTACAATTTATAATTTTTTTTATATAAAATTATTGCCTAGAATCAGTTCGCATAATAGACTTTAACAGAGACGGTGGCTTAACCATGTAGTATAGCCGCATTTAATCTATAGATATTTTTTTTTTGTTATACATCTTTAAGCGGCGTTCCCCTTGCTGGCCTGTACATGTGGACTCTCAATCTATAGCTATATCTGCTGGTATGACAATGTATTTGTTAGCTCTACGATCTCTAAATATAGGTACCGGTGTAGACTCGACCCTCGAACGTACCAGCTACAATCCGTGATAAGCCGCAAGTTCTTATTCAGAAGCGTTTGTACGCGTTTATGGAGCTTGGTTCAACCAGACCCTAAATCTGGATAACATAGCTCCTGGTGGACACGACAATATATTTATAAATCGTCCTCTTACATCGCACGGGCAGCTTAGACCTGCTATACAACATCCAGTGTCGACGCGCCACTTTGTATCTACAATTTGATATTGTAGCGTTTATGTGTCATCTAAATACTACGCCTAACTAATTTGCCGTCTGGTCAAGATTTCATTGACTTTTAGACTTTCATTGCTTAGCTTTGGTTGTGACTGGAGGGATTGGTACATCTGCATTGAAAATGTTGTAAAGAAGGGGGTTAAGAACGCTTGCTTGTGGAACTCAGCTGCCATTGTATGGAGAGGGAGATTGTAGCTCTCTCTTTTATCTAAGAGTGACGATCTCGTAGATACGATCTGAAGATGTAATTAAAGGGCGCTACGAGGTGACTCTTCATTTTTGCAAGTAGTCCCATGGGCCATACACATCAAACGCCTGTTGCAGGTCAACAAAGACACAACAACAACAGTAATGTTTGCCTTAAGAATGTGCTTCACCACCCTGTGAATCTGCTCAATAGCGCCATATCCTTTGCTGAAGCCAAATTAGTGGATTGGTAATATTTTTCCACTAACCAATGAACGCATAAAGCTGATTATTCGGTACGACTCAGGATCAATCTCCAGCTTACCAGGTTTATGGATGATCAGATTTTCATTAAAAAATACAATAAAAAAATTTCTTCGAATTACTTTCTACTCCGATTGAACCATATATTTGAATGGGGCTATATTTTTATCAAGTTCTATCTGGGCCTTTTGATTGTTATTGACAGAAGCTACACCACATTTGTATACCGTTGAGGATTTATTGACATAAGATACACCAATTCCAGCGTTTCGAACTGAATTTAAAAAAATTGTGGAAAAAATCAAAATTGAAGAGATGAACGTTTGGATGGATGCTTAGTGTCCCTTTTAGTGGGATTGGCATGAAAACTTATTACACATTGACTAAGGAAGGAATAGGAAAATCTAAATATTGAAATTTGAAAGCTCTATCAAAAAAAAGTATTAAAAAGCAGATGTTAACGAACACCGATACATAAAAATAACTGGCTTAATTTCTGCAAGTTCTCGTTGTTTATACGGAAATACAGATATGTCTACTTCGACTTGACTTCACTACTCACTTCCAAATGGGCAGATAGATGACTTCTATTATATATCAGTATTACTAATATATCTCCAACATATAAACAGGAGCAGTTGATTCGATATAACTAAGTCCTTTCGTCTAAGTCCTTTTGTCAGAGCCAAAAATAAATAGGGAAACCAAACCGCGTTCGCAGATTCATAATCAAAATAATAAATTGTTTTAATTGTTACACCCACATATACATTTCAAAACTCATTTTTAAATTATAAGAAATGAAAGAGAATAAAAAAAATTAATGAATCTACTGAACATTTGTTTAAAAAATTTATTTTCTCTTAATTTTTTTCTTTTCATATTCATCTCTTTATATTCCAAATACTCATAAGGTTCAAAAGTATCTGCGCAATTAAAATAGCAAATTCAAAGCCAAGAATGCCGAACTATGGTCAATAAATTCAAGTACATATAGACTTTGTGAATTTCAGCACCGATGGGCGAGAGTACTTTACTAATCAGGCAGATTTATGGCAGGTATTTACTTTTGTTAGACTCGCTACTGCGACAGACACACACAAATACGATGAAAAAGTTTTGTTTAGAAGAAGTAAAACTACTCAAGAAATCGCAGATAGTTGCAAATAATTTACGCATCTTAACCCTTTTGCTAGTGCACTAGCCAGACCTAACTAACCCTTTTACAAGAAGAAACTAAACAAAATGTATACTCCCCGAAATACGCCTAGGACTTCTGGTGGCTCGGTCGTAAAATCAAATGAACCCGCATATTTGTAATTTAGTCCTTCTAGGTATGGATTGCTTTATTTTGATAGACTCAATGGCAGTTTAACCGCAGGATTAGCTTGTTTGCACAGGATCAACGCGCCAGCATGCAAACAGACAACGCGCAGATTAAATGCATTTACTACCTACGCAAAATGGATCGACGAAAAATAGCGACTAACGAAAGGACGGACATATGTATAGCGGACGGGTTAAATGCAGCATATTGACAAAGGACATGTGCTTCCTTTGTTTATATTATCTGTTTACATGCTGCTTAAATGCGCTCGACAGTAGCCAATTTTCAGCAAATTGAGCGCGCTTACCTTCTCACACATAAAGTGGC
Source organism: Leucophenga maculata (assembly GCA_035044805.1). Taxonomy (NCBI): domain Eukaryota; kingdom Metazoa; phylum Arthropoda; class Insecta; order Diptera; family Drosophilidae; genus Leucophenga; species Leucophenga maculata. The sequence goes on from JAWNNP010003047.1 coordinate 286,719, forward strand.
AGCGGCGTATAACTGCGCGAGGAACTCGTCAGGCCGAACGAAAGAGTTGAAAGGATTAAATTGTACGCCGTTTGCAGGCTGCCTGGATTTAACGACCTCAGCTATGCGCGTATATTAATCTCATGCTTAAGCCATCAAGCTGTGCGCGAACTTAAACGCATCGCTTGAAATTCTTCGAGTATGTCTAATCCATGCAAATATTTTCAAGAAGCGAATACAGCGAAATCGTTAGCATGTCATGGATTTAGCGTTTAAATCCGTCGTTTGAAAGTGTTAAGAAGTGAAAGGGTTGGAAAGGGTTATACCGAACGATTGTATCAAATGAACTACATATATATATATATATATATATATATATATATGCAAAGTACTGTTGACATCTGATTTCATGTTAAATGCGTCTGTTTTGAATTCCACAAAAAGGCAGCTTTGAGCAAATGAAATGAGGGGCGTTTTTCTTTGGTTTCGCAGAGTTTAGCAACAAGCACAGTCGGCAGTCCTTGTTGTTGTCGCCCTTGTTCTCATGCTTGTCTTTACTTGCGCTACACAAATGAAGCATAATTGGCCAAATTTTGGCGAAATCACGCAGCTCAAGTGCACACAAACGAATGAAATCCTTTTCGCTTCATTGCCAACTCTATCGAACTGGACGGATGTGGACCTCTCCACTACTGACTACTGACCAGCAGCAGCAACAGCCAGTGAACACTTATTGTTGTGTTGTTATCCTGTTTCGTTTCGTTTGCAAATAAACACAAAACCAATACCAGCAACATAAACTGGTGTTATAGTGGGGTCGGGGGGCTTAATATCAGGGAGGGTTTTGATTTGAGATGTTGTTTAAGTATAAAAAGTTGAGCATAGTGGAATAATATATGCACTTCTAAAACCATTAATGAAGCAGTACGGTGAATAATTTAATCTTTTTTGATGTCAATACATCGGACAAAATTTATTCATGTATTAAAAAATGTTTTTTTTTTATTGAAAATCAAACAAAAAAAAAATTTTAATTTTTAAATTAATCCCATAAAAAAATATATATATTGACCACATCGCTACAATGCCAGATTTTAAGCTGATAACTTAAACAAAAAACGTTTTCATACAAAAATATAGAATTTGGCAGAAGATTCGCATCGGAACTACCCCAAAAAAATAAAAAAAAAAAGCCGACAGTTCCCTTAGTATATGTAGTTGAAGCATCAGTCTATAAGAGACTACCATATTTAATTTAAAATTTAATGCAATTAAAACAATTTCTTACAAAAATGTAAGTCCTTCGTATGAGGGCTATCCTAAACAGTGCCCTGGCATGCTAATTTCGATAATTTTTTTGACGGCAATAAAAAATCATTCTGGAAATTGAGCACCAAACCTTGAAAATAAATGCCGAACGTGACAAGTTCGACATGAACTGATTAAGATTATATGTTTTTTATGGGGTCTTTAATGCGATAGAAACTTTCAGATAAACTTATAAAACTATTTTAAAAAATTATTAAATGGTATAAAAAACGATGCATTGTATCGATTAGTAAACTAAAAGAAATCCGTTGAACTCAGCTTGTGCATAGACTCAAGCCCTTTCAGCTCACATATCCTCCAGTGGTATGGTCTCCAGCTCAACATTCATAACTTATGATATGAAATTTTTGGATATGATGTGATGAGCTAAATAATGGATCAGATTATAATCATGTCACATGTTACAAACAACAAACATAAACATTAAACACTTTCTTGAGACAAACATGAACATAATGTAGCCCGTTGCGAAAGTGAGGGGAAAATAACTCCTGATTCGGGATTTATGAGGCGCAGAAGACTCTCTTTTTATTTATTTATTCATTTTAACTGTTACTATTCGCTTGAGTTATAATTAATATTTTTTCATTATTTCAAAAGAACTAAACTACTAGAAAGTGGATAGTTCCAACCACTCTGACCCAGTAGAGACATTTTTAGGTTGGACAATGGTCAAAGCGGGTGCAATAACAAAATTTTAGATACTTAAAGATATGAAAATTTAAAAATTGTTTCAGTAATGATTTAAAAGTACACAGTTTTTGACCCAACACACCGAGGATTAAGGGTCTGCAAATGTATGTAACATACGGAAGGAAGCGAGGTAAACTCCATAGCGTATATGTATTTTTGAATACCATATATATAGACATGTCCGTGCGCCTGGCTGTCTATATGAACAACGAAAACTTGGACGCTATAAAAGATAGACTCTCCCAATCCCTCCACAGATATCTTGTATTTACTTAATGTGCCAATCCGTCCTTAAAAGATAGACCCTATATAAGCCTACCCCTCCTTTTTGAGTTTTTGTATGAAAAATAATTTTATTTTTGTTATTAATTTATGATAGAAACGCGAAATTTTGTGTCTTAATAAAATAATCGATGAAGGTTCAGTTCGGACTACATAAAGGGGTAGCCCCTGTACAAACTAGCAATCCCTTTTTTAGTTTTGTATGAAAAATATGTTGATTTTAGTTTTGCTTGGAACGTTAAATTAGGGGAATCCTATATTAATTTATATAAAATATTTCACAGAGATCCATCCAGATAGAAATAAATCTCTCATACTTATTTTGAAGACAGTTCAGAATAAATTCGATGCTGAGCACACTCGTTGAACTTTGTCCTACAAAGATGCAACTTTATTGACATGAAGCATGCATGGAGAATCAATTTCACCAATAAAAATTTTGTAAATAAAAACAAAAGAAAGCATAGAACGGTATGATGAAAGGGTTGGAATATTAATTAACTCTAAGCTGTCGTTGTTGAGTAAAAGATGTATACTAGGATCTCAATTTAGAAAACGCAGAACAAACTATTTTTCAACCGATTTAAAACGATTTCGGTGAATAGTATAATTTGTGCTGATAACACTGAAGCCAAAATTAAAAATTGAGTGACCAAATACTACCTACTCGAATAGGTCCAAATGTATTGCGAAGATTATTTCTATTCAATACTTCCAAAGCCGCTGCAACCGCTTCTATAATATAATCCTTCAATAACAAGTCTTAGTTCTAAGCACTAATAGAATCTAATTTAATGAAATTATCTTTGATAAGGATGATGATGCTTACATGCATGCTACGGCAGGAACTCAACCCTGCACAAAGGCATGAACCTGACATTGAGGACTGGGCCCAGATTGTTGACAAAAAACAATCACTGGGCGACGCAACTTCAATCAGAAGGCTACACTTTGGCTTCTCTACTGCAATATAGCATGAAACGCATAAGAAGGCTGTCCAGCCTTCCACAGTCCTGGAACCAACACTTTGATAATATATACATATATTTTTTATTTTTTGTTGGATATTATAATGTAAAAAATCTGGTAATATTTTTACGTAGAATCCTAGCGCATAATGAACAAAAATGAGCGTTTAATAATTGAAAAAAAGAAAATAGTTCATAAGGATCAAAACCAATAAAGATCCAGTAGAGTTTACTGTTATTAAAGCAATAAAAAGAGAGTAGAGAAATTTTAGTATGTCACATAAAAAATATGGATAATCAATATAAACGCTTCTAAATATATCAAAAGGAGTATTTTTTATATACTTCAACAAAAGTCCATACTAATTGGTGCCTATTTTTGTTTTACTTAAAAACAGATTCCTGCCGAAAGACATTTTATTGAGTTACAATAGTGAACAATATTTTTGAAATTAAAAAAATTTGGTAACAACAATCCTACAAAATTTACCAAGCAATATAGTAAAGATTCAACGAGTATGGAGTACATTCTTGCGATATGATAAACTCACGAACAAATTTTGTTTGGTCCGTAATTCTACAAATTGGAGATTGTCGGGCTCAAACTCAATTGCCTTTTTGGGTATATGACCAATATTTTGTTTTGAAAGGTGTCAACTTGAGAACCGTAGAAATGTTCATTTTGTAAGTCTTTTTGTGAACTTCCGAAACAATCGCTTGTGCAAAGCTATTATTTTTTGCGTCTTTTGCACTGACGAGTATACTTCAAGACACGCTTAAAGCCAGGTTCTATGCTGGATAGCTAGAAGCTTCTGAATATGTGGAGGACACAGCATGGGGGATAACATTTGAGCTGTTTTGGACATCTTAAAACATAACGTAACGTCCTCTGTTACTGGTGTCACTCTCTAAATTATTTTTGAGCGGGGTTCTACGACTAAGTTTAGTCGCTAGACGATTTCTAGATACTATTTAAATAACAGTTTACTATTTTATTTAACAGATTCAAAATGTTTTTAATTTTCTTCTGATATATTTCAATATGCTTCCCGCAGTTCCACTTTTTTCATGGTTGATCTATAAACTATTTCTAACAAACTGGTTTTCTGATATACCATGTCAAATCGAATATAGAGTATCTATGAAACAACTAGACTTGACACCATTAAAAACAGATTGTTGAACATCATTTTTTTGTTGTTTTTTTTTTAGTTTTTTTAAGCTGATGTAATTGTTGACAATGTTGTAACTGATTTACACGCACAGACACAACACAACAGAAATAATAATAATAACAACAACAACAAGCCGAATACGCTACACATACTCGAAACAACTTGACGCACTAACTCATTCATTGAGTCGTTCTTGCAACCAACGAACACCACCGAAACATCGCACAGTGGTTTGATAAGCTAATAAAGTATTTGAAGTGTTGTACATATAAATAATTTATAGATGATTTTTTAGCCGACTGAGACCAAGAGAAGGTTATGCTTTTCGAGACTATGTTACTAAAATATTTTTTTCTTAGGTTCTGTAGATCTAATGGATTTTAGTTTATGAGACATACACTTTGAAGTAAAACTAAACAAAGAATACTACCTTTGATGCTTTGTGGGCTGTAAAATTAGACAAGCAACCAGGGAACACACTTGATCGGGTCGTTGTGTATCTGTCAGGTCAACCAGCAGATTTGAAAACTGCTTCCTCTAGGCCTCAATTGTTTGTTTGAAGTGGTTTGTTCCTATTTTTAATACAGATGAGATTACTCTAATAAACTATATATACACGAACTGATGTGTTCAAAGCGGAATCCAAAACAATATAATCCATAGCTATTAAATTTTTGTGAATAAAATTTGCTGTTAAACATTTTTTTTCTCATGCCTAAACCACTGTACGCCGCGTCAGCAATATCAGCCCTTTCCTTGTGCCGCATATAGCAGCTTCTGTATTTATGCTACAATCTATACGCATATATATTTACGGTTTAGCAGATCGTTAGTGTAGTTAGTAGTCGTAGTCTGCTGTCTTGTTATAGCGATTTGGTCGCGTGCGTGCGTGCGTGAGTAAGCGCAGCAAGTGAGGGTGGCACGGTACACCGGAACAGTGGTGGGGTAAAGTTAACTGGCAGCGTTTCATGTTCCATGTTGCTGCTGTTGTCGTCATCGTAGTCGTGGTGTGTTAATGAACTGCGCAACAATTAACAGCAACAACAGCAACAGCAAACAAAAACGAAACGGCAGCGTTTAGTAAAGTCAGTGGCCACGCACGCTTCAAAACGCTTCTGCTACCGAAATGTGCTGCAGGCTGTGGCCGCGTTAACACCACTCCGTGTTGCTGCGGGTACTTTTGCGGATTTATTGGTTCATAATGGATGTTTGCTCTTGCTATAGTATTTATGCTGGCTGGCTGACTGGCCTTTGGTCAACGCGACAGAAACTACTTCAAGTCAATTTAATTGGAGAAGCAAACACACACAGAGAGAGAGAGTGAGAAAGACAGTTCAGAGTAAGCGTGTGGAACAGCGATCTTATGAACTTGGGGTACTTGGTGGAACTTGCTCTACGGGTTAGATCAAATTAGTTGTGCTCTTTGTTCAGACGCCTGACTGTGAAGAAAGTAAAAGTAAGATTGATACAATCATGCGTAAGCTATCACGAAGTATTGTGTGAATTGCCTCTTGTAGACAAACCCGTAAGCGGGTTCAGCTTAAGATTCGTTTTTCATTATTTAATACAATTATTGAATCAACGCAACTAATAGAGCAGCAGTAGTTTATTGATAGCGAGGTGTTCGATTGACTATACAAACAAATTGACGTATTGTGATCGTGTGTACTCCATTTTTTTCTACAATTTAATTTTCATTAAGTTTAATATAGAAATTAATAAAAAAGACAATCGCTGAAAACTTTGACAATTAGCTCAGGTTCCAAAGGCATTGTGAGATTTCCAAATAAACTTGTAAAATTCCGGAGCAGTCCTAGTCGAATGCAAAAAACACGAAGTCTCTATCTATTACCGTTTCCGAGATCCTTTCGTTCATACGGACGGCCAGACGGACAGACGGACATGGCTATATCGACTCCTCTATCACTCCTGACCATAATGGGGGTAACTTTGGGGGGTCTCCGACCATTATTTCTACCTGTTACATACATTTGCACAAACCCAATAGGCTCTTGTACCTTCGGTACAGGGCCTAAAAAAATTAAATATTTTAATATTAATAATTGTTTGAAATAGGTTCATCACACAGAAAGATGAAACGAATTAAGTTTTGGAATTAAGTTTTATTATTAAACATGATAAAAAAGCAATGAACAACAAAAACAGAGAAAGAAATATTAATAAAACTAACAGAGTCACTCGCTGCTGCTGTCTCGCGAGAAAAAAAATTAACAAGAAAGAGAGAAGAAAGTGTTATACGATTACATTTAAAGTTTTCATTAATGTTGCACATAGCAACGATACTTTATGCCAATTTGTTAAAAAAATGTATCGATACTTTCTAATAGTTCTTTTGTTATGAGTACAAATATTAGTAACAAGTATCAACGTATTCATAAATCGTCAGAACTAGGAAAGTGTTGATACTTGAATAAATTTCTTTACAGTTTACTGCTCAGTTGGATCATCACATCCATTAAACCTATAATAATTTCGCTGTACTAATAATTCATACAATTCGCGTAGCATACAAATACATATACACTCAAAAAACCACAGCAAATAACCACTATATGTAACTACTATCTAATCAAGTCACATCAATAGACCACACAGTGACCACAGAAATGTGTTTTTAATTGAAACTGATGTTGTTCGACCAAACCAGATGAGGGCATCACAAAGCAATGCACAATGTTGTGTGTGTGCGCATTCAAATGTTTATTAATAAAATAATTGTTAACCCATGAACACACAAATAATAATAAGAATAATAATAATCAAATAAATATAAGCAACGGCTAACGACAATTAAATAGTAGCCTCGGGGGCAAAATATTTGAAAAATATTGAAGTGACAAACAGTAAACTGCACCCAGCATCAAATGAACTAAACTCAGAGACTTAAATGGATGTGTCCAAGTTTCAATTCTACGACGAGTACGTGTACGCCTGTGTATGTGCTTTCTTTAATTAGTTTCTTTCATTATCTTGGCCTCTGTGTTGACCCGAATTTCAATTAAGTTAATTTACGCGTTTTCTGGAGAACAGAAGACCAGAGCATATCAAGAGGGCGAAGGCCACACTGGCGGAGACCTTAACGTCCGCTCAGCTACGCCGCTGCCAATTTAATGAATCAATGAATGAATAAATGTAAGTGTTGATGAATGGAATTGTGGACTGTAGTAGTAGTACTTCTTGTATAGTATATCTAGTATCTCAGTGTTGTTGTACTTACATTTGTATTTATAATTGAATACATTTGCAATTAAAAATATTTATGAATGAATAATGAAAATATGGCACTTGATTCTTATAAATAGAATTGTTGCAAATGAGAAATAGTTTGATCTTTTTATATATGGGCGTTGTTTGAGACATATTAATTGAGAATTTATATTCTCTAAGCAAACGAAATTGACATAAGACACTGTTAGGCACTGTGATCTTTGCATCTCTATTGTTCTCCGACCATAATATCTATCTACAGTACTTAAACCAGCCACCTTACTATCAGAGAATATTGCAATATTTTGGTTTCTGAATTGGGCAAATTTTTCTATCATATAGATTTCTGAGAAACTGGTAAATTTCTCTAGCGATTTAAAGCAGTTAGTGAGAGCTCCTTTCTGTAAGGATGACAATGGAAATCTGGTAACGGATGAACAGGAATCACTGAGATTATGGAGGAGTCATTTCTCCAACCTACTCGCAGGCGATGAAGCGCACAATTCCGCCGATGGAGAAAAAAACAAGCGGCAGGCTCTGATGGGCTGCCAGCTGAGTTATTTAAGACCGGCGGCGAAGAGTTGGTTAGGAGTATGCACAAACTTTTATGCAAGACATGGTCCGATGAACGCATACCCAATGACTGGAATCTCAGTGTTCTCTGTCCTATCTTTAAGAAAGGAGACCCCGCTGTTTGCGCCAACTACCGCGGAATAAGTCTCCTTTCTATTGGATATAAGACTCCGTCGAGCGTATTGTGTAATAGACTGAAGCCATAGACGGATTCACTGATAGAACTATATCAGTGTAGCTTCGACCTGTGACCAAATATTCTCATTACGCCAAATCTTGGAAAAGACCTGTGAGTTCAACAAAGACACACACCACCTATTTGTCGACTACAAATCCGCTTTCGACACGCCGATACGATCGAAGTTCTTCGACGCCCTAGGTATCCCGGCAAAGATTGTCCGTCTTTGCATGGCGACGCTATCTAACACACAAAGCGTTGTCAGGGTGGGGAAAAACCTCTCCGACCCCTTTGATACCAAGAGAGGTTTCAGGCAGGGCGATGCTCTATCGTGCGATTTTTTCAATCTCCTGATGGAATACATACAGAGTATGTCGGGCTCGATCTTCCAAAAGGAAGTGATGCTGCTCGCTTACGCCGATGACATCGATATCATCGGCACGCAGGAACGGCGAGTTAGCAAGGCGTTCTCGGAGATTGAAAAACAGTCTCGGCTCATGGGTCTAGCGGTGAACGAGGACAAGACGAAGTACTTGGTGTCTTCTCGCACTCCGTCAATGCGTCTTGGACGGTCAGTGACGATGGAGAATTTCAACTTCAGTGTTGTAGAAAACTTCGTCTATCTCGGAACAGAGATCACCAGCAACAACAACGTCAGCCTGGAGATCAGGCGAAGAATCACGCTTGCAAACAGATGTTTTTTTGGGCTGAGCAAGCAAATGAGAAGTAAAGCCCTCTCTCGACGGACGAAAATAAAGATATATAAGACGCTGATACTCCCGGTCCTACTGTATGGCGCAGAGGCATGGACCGTGGTTGAGTCGGATGAGACAGCGTTGGAAGTCTTCGAGAGGAAGATTCTTCGCAGGATCTTTGGTCCTATTAGAGTCGGCGACGAGTTTAGGTCCCGCATGAACCGCGAGCTGTACGAGCTATTCAATGAGGTTGACATAGTCCAGCGCATAACATTCCAGCGGCTGCACTGGGATGGCCACCTCATTCGAATGGATGATAGAGCTCCAGCACGCATGGTTTACATGGGGTGCCCAAACTTGATTGGTGGACGCCGACATAGAGGACGACCGGGCACTCGATGGAATGACCAGGTATGGAGAGATCTCTCCGTACCAATTCCTTCATCCAGCTGATTACTCCTGGTTTAATATTTTGGGAGTATGCATTAATTCGTACGGTTTTTTTTTTTCCAAAATTAAAGCTTTAAACATTCATTATGCATCGAAAGCTTCCACGTTTGCTCATCTTTCTGGCGGTTTGTGGATTTCATATCAAAAGAACTTCTCTAGCTTGGCGGCAAAGACCGAATCTAGTCAATTTTTGATACCCTGTTCTGAAGTGAAGAGTATTCCGGTGCAGGCACTTTGCATTTATCTGTCTGGGCTATAAGACGCGTGAGTTAGAACTTCCCAACCACTGTTTTCCAAATAGTTTTTAACCAGTCCTGCAACATGTGGCCTGTGTTGTCATGATGGAAAATTTTGGATTCGTGTCTGGTCGCATATTCTGGTCGTTATTTCGCAATCGCTCAATACAAACGAATCAATTTCAAGAGCTCATAATACAACACACCCTTGTGATCCCACCAAATACAGAGCATTACCTTGGCGCCATGGATTTTTGACTTTGCCGTGAATGTTGATGGTTGGCCGGGCTTCACATATGACTTCTTGCGCTTGGGATTGTCTTAATGAGTCCATTTTTCATCACCACTGACAATCCCGATGCAAAAATGATTATTTTTGTTGCGTTCAAACAACATTTCCGACATGCAGCAGCGGCATTCGATGTCTCTAGGTTTAAATGAATTCCAATGCTTTTAAACGTTTGGAAATAGTTGTTTGATCAACTCCCAAAGCTTTTGCTAGTTTTTTTTTTTTGCGTTTGGTACCCATCTTCATCGAGCAATATCTCCAATTCTTCATCTTCAAACCTTTTTCGCTGTCCGGGTCGATCTTCGTCTACGCATGGTCATCATAAACTTCCACTAAAATACGATGTCTTTCGGTAGCACTTTTCTTCATGTTACAGTTACGAAGAAGAACTCCCCGTCTTCATATACTCTTCTTCACGTGGCCTTTGCTTTGAAAAAGCAAATCAAATGAATTTCGACTGTCGACTGAATCCAATTGAATATCATTTTCTGCTGCTTCTAGATTTATGAATTGAATCAAACAATCTTGGTTATTTCTTAAACTCACGCTCAGTAGTTGATAAAATCAAGTTTAAGAATTAAGTTCGCTTCGTCAAATATGTAAATATGCAAGTCGAAATATGCAAACACCTCGAGAAAATCCATGTCAAACAATTTACTTAATCCAAAAATCTTTACTAAGACTACAGAATAATCTAACACAGTTCTTTTTCTTTGCTTTTGAATGTTGTGCAGAAACAATATTTATGCGTTTCCTTTATAAAATATTTATCACATACCCACTACTAATCCCTAAAGATGGGTTTGTATCATTAATGAAACGAGGTAGTTCGCACAGCTTGATATAACTAATGCCAGAGGTTGCAATTATTATTGTTTAATACACAAAAAGTGTAACAAACGGCACACGACGAGTACAGCAGCAATTGCCTGGTAGTGCTACTATATAATATATCATATATAGAGGTAATCAGCTTCTGCAACTGGACTAGACTAACCTACAACTCAACTCACTCAGTGCTGTAGCCTTTCCTTTTGTCTCTGCTAGAGCAGAGCAGCTTAGCAGTGGCTTACACGTAGGCCTACTGCCTACTTGGCTCGACTTGGCTGCTGCTCTTTCGACAGCATAATCCTTGCACTTAACCCGGGTAATAAGATAAGTAACTACGAACCGTTGGCTGCTTGTTATCTTTGTAAATTGTACAAATACGGTTCGAGCACTTAAGCCAATTCAATTCAGAGCAGCAAAGAATGAGCAAATCTCTACAGTAGATACATAGATACATTTCAATTTCTATAGAGATCACCCAGTTAAGGTTTTGCGCATGAGCGCACGTATACACACTAAAGAGGACGATCGAGAAAATGAGTGTGTGAGAAGTCTTTTGTATGTTGAAAAAAAAAAAAAGCGCGTGCTTCGAACTCAAGAACGCGCCTAGTGCTTGGTATGCTTGACGTGTGTGTGTGTGCCTAAGTGATACAGTTAAATAAATCCGCAAGCCGCAATCCGCTCTATGAACCAATAATTCGAACAATGCAGCGCATCTTCTCAACTGTATTGCGGCAGTCAAGCATACAAAGTAGAAGAACGTCTTAGTATCTTAGTGCAATCCTTGCAAACAATAATTGCATCCAGTAGATACATATGTATTTGCCGAGCCTAAGTAACTGTGTAGCGTAAGTGGATTGTTGAATTGCAATCCAATTCAATATGCAGTAAATCCAGTGCAACGATAATTGAAAAATGTGTTAAGTATCTAATGCGCTCATCTTTGTATTTCGAAAACATGCAGCAACTTAAGCCGGGGCACTGGACAAATACACAATCATATATGTGCATTGTACATAGATAGATAGTTAGGAGTAGTATATAGTGTGCAGTTGAAACCCATTGACTGTTGCCGTAGTTGCAGCAAAAAACATAGCCCGTTGCACGGCTTTATGTGGATCAGTTGAAAGCGCTTTAACTCTTACGCTGTCTAATCGCAAAATAATGTTTGACGGAACCTAAGCGATAACCGTATGCGTTTGCATGTAGCACAAATAATTGACAAACATTTTGGGCGATTAGGCTGGGTTAGTAACGAGTTAGATTTATTTTTGGAGTATAATAAGAAAATGAAAAATATTGAAGTACAATGCTCTTTTTCATGCTTACGGGTTTTGACAACAATCTACATTAGCAGTTTTTGTTGACCGCCTTGAATGGATCAACATTGTATTTCAACATGAAAGGTTTTGGTTTTGTTATTTTTTATAAATTTTTAAGTGCATTTTTCAAATATATAAAAAAAATCACAAAAAAATGAGAAACTGTTTAAAATCGAACCATTTTTATGTACCATAGAGGGAATTTGTTTCATTTGATACACTTAAAATGAAGCCAATGGCCAAACTTTTTAGATTTCCAAAGAATTATTTTCGGAAAAATTGTTAGCGAATTTTGAGAAGTGTATTTGAGAAGTGTAGGGATGTATTATAGGAGGTGTTAGATACTTTCCATCTCGGAATGTTTAACAAAAAAAAAAGCATTGAAAGATTGTGTTTTTAATCATCGTTGCGTTCATTCTCATCAAAGTCCATCCTAGAGCCCTATTTTCTTCAATAGTTCATCCAATAATAGCTTCTTAATAACATAAAAAAAAAATTTGCAATTTCCTGTTGCTTGAAATTTCTGGATCTTAACTTATAAAAAACCATATACAATGAAATATTTTTCAATTTGACTTTTCACAACTTTGTTCACGTGAAAAATGTTATCAAAATGTATGTCTGGTAATTGGACAAGAAAGTATGGGCTATTATTTCTTGCCCACGATTAAAACATTTCTGTAACATTTACCCTTTTCGCTCCAATCGACTTTGGTCTATATAAAGACAAATACCACAATGATAGCTCAAAATTGAAGCCAGACACAATCTCAGCTCGGATTACCTTCCTCTACTTATTTAAACTGGCGGCAACGTACAGAAGCATTCAGGTTCAACGTGCAAGATACTTTGATAATATAATTGCATGTGCGTTGACATAGAAAGAGCTCTTTTCTGCCTATAAGAGTCCACCAGGAGTACGAAACGCCAGGCTTTACGATTAGCAGCATTTCAAAGCCCTAATGTAGTTTGGTGTCGTTCAAATCTTGAACAAGTTGAAGTGTTTGCAGAATACCAAGAAGAGCTTCACCATATAGCGACAGTGCGGAACACTTCTGACAACCTGTGGTAATATAATACAGCATGTGGTAGTCTGAAGTACTTTCTAAAGTTTAAAATGGAGGATCGCACTTTTATGTTTAAAGTAGAGACAGAGCTATTCACTCGGTGGTTCGAGCTGTAGTACCACAGGATAGCTTTTTGCACTCTTTGCTGCCGTCATGCCAACGTCGAATGCAAACGTTCTTAGTCTAGCTGGGGTGCGATGATAGCTGTCTTCGTAGAAGACCTCTGTATATCATAATGATTCGCGTTCGCCAGAAAATACAGTCGAAACGTACTTGAAATAACAACTCTAACTAAATGTGCCTTGACTGTATATTTTTTATAGTGTCATGTACAAAATTTGGTGAATCATCTAAGAATCCCAAAATGCATCAAAGAAGTTACTATACCGATATATGGCAGCTACATATATGATATAATAGATCAAACCAAATCAAAATTGATTCTCAGCCCCTCGTATAAGCCATACAAAAAAAATGTGTCATATCTCTGCATAGATTTGAGTTACAGAGATGAAATTTGTTATACATGGTAATGGGTTTTGAAGAAGTAAGATACACTGGACAAGCGTGAACTGTTTGACTTTAGTGGGCGCGGTCTAAGCGAGCAGGATTCAGCTAGTGTATAATATGCGTGTAAAGAGTATAAATTTTTTATTTGTCTAAAATTACATGTTTTAAAACAAAACAATTACGCTAAACGCCTAAAATATTTAATACAAAATTAGGCTCTGCACCAACATTTCCAGCTCACCTAAAAACCGAATAAAAGCACTTATAATTAATTCAAAAACCTAAATACACACATACCTATATACTAACTCAATATTAAGACAAACAAATTACAAATAATTTTTGCCCAACAAACTAATTTTTCTTAGAAATTCAAAAGCAGCTGCTCACATTCACATATTCGAATTAGAACTTACATTTTAAATAGAATTGTTTCATAACGATGCGTTTATAATAATTGTTTTCAAATAAGTTTTGTGGGCGTGCATAAGCAAAGAAATGCAGCCGTTGAGAAAATTATGCAAATTAAGACATAAATTGGCGCTGATTGGAGAGAATGACAACAGTTGGGTAAAGTAAAAGAAAAATTGCATTAAAAACATGTTTAACTACCTGAGAAAAAGCAGCAGCAGCAGCATAAAACAGTTCAAAGCACCAGCAGCAACAACAACAAAATGCAAAGCAAAGTATCCACAACCGCTTTCGCCGCCGCCATGTTGTTAAAGTGGAATTTACATACGTTAAAACAAGAACAGCAACAACATAAAAATGTGCAGCACACTAACGGAATTTTGCGCCATTTGTTTGAATGAGTGTAAGTGTGCATGAGTGTGTGTGTTTGTTTGTTTGCTAAGTGCCGCGCTATTGGATTGGATCGCTTTTTTTGTGGAGACTTTGATTGGGAGCTTAAGTTGGAGTGTATGCAAGCATAAGCTCCACAAAATAAACGAGAGAGAGAGAGCATAAGTGAGTGAGTGAGTGAGTGAGTGAGTGACCGACTGCGCTCCACTAGAGTTTAAAGCAAACAAAATGGCGTTTCAGCACTCGCACTTTATTATTAAACATTTTGATTGGACTTTAATTAAATATTATTAAATATTTTATTGTTTGTGCGTGTTTGGTAAACTTTTCAAAGAATTGTTTAGTTTCCTTAGAGTGTCTAATTTATTTGAACTACTTGAAAAGTTTGCAGTTAATATTGGGTTATTAAAATATTTGATGAGAACTTGTTTTTGATATGGGAACTTAATATAATTGTATATAATTAAATAAAATCAATTACGAAAAAAAATATATATTATAAACTTTTTAAAATAAAAAAATGGTAATTAAAATATGTTATAAACAACACCGATTGTAGTATATCTAAATATCGGAACGCTGTAACAACTTAATTGTAGCTAGCTAGCTACACCCTCTTAAATTTTACAACAAATCGTCTATTTACCATATCAACGTATTGGACACGTAACGTTTTATATATAATAAATCGTAAAATATCACAGAACACTGTACCTCCTGCAACAATGGTCTTGGTAACTTCGGAAAGAATACTTAGCCTATTTTGGTTAATTGATCACTTTCATTTAATATTTAGAAAATTAAGACTATTTAAAAATTCATGATTCCGTTAGAAATCAATTTAAACTTTTGATTTAAAAATATTTTACCAAAAATAGAAAATAATTTTTTTACGATATAAAATAAATAGATCAGCTCAAGAAGAGTCAATCTAGCCATGTCTCTCCGTCTGTCTGTAAATTCCTAATTCCTCGATTGCAAATACATGCGTGTTCCAGTCCCTGAGTTTGCATTCAATCTTACTAAAAATCGGAATGTAGACTCTTTGGGATCGCCATTCGTTCACATTTAGACCAAACATTTTTAACTCATGTGTCTCGATAATGATTGTCTTTCACCTTCTACTCCTTTTTTTACTTTCTGCGCCTCAAAACAGTAGAACAACCATACCAAGTTCTATGGCAATCAGAGGAAATACATTTTTAGGTGAACACACTTCATGTGGATCGACCTATTTATTAAAAATTTTAATATCTCACTGAAATCTAAGTGCTTACGACAAACAGACGGACGGACCGACATTTAAAACAACAAAAGAATAACTACAAACGTATTACAATAACAAAAAACGATGGCTTCATTCAACATATATAGTTATTAATGTCAATACTATTCGCTAATGCTTATGCAAGTGTGTGCGTATGTATTTGTATTTATGTATGTAAGGAAGAAAAAAAAACATGCCATACATGTTTGTGTGAAAACAATAACAACTACAATAAAAATATTATAGAACAAATAATGCAAAACATCTGCTCGCAAAAAATGAGCAAAGCAAAACGAACAACAACAACAACAAAAGTGGTTCATTTCATAAGCGTATCAAAATGCAACCCACTCTCGCCTTAACATAATCAGATTGCATTTATTATGCTGCTAGGCTGGTGTGGAGAATGCGGGAATACAAACGGAAGCAAGGATATATGTATTAAGAAGGGAGAAAAATATGTACTTAAACGAAAACGTTTTATTGTTTCAGCAAATACGAAGTGTTTATACCTTTTTTTTTTTGGAATGAATTATTCTAGGTCGGCTGAAAAGTTTGAAAGCTGGCACAAAGCCGCTACTAGTATTATATCCATATGATTTTTAGTTAGCCCTAACCTTTAAAGACATGTGTAAAATTTCGACAGCTGTCGTACTATTAGTTTGTGAGATATTATATCATTTCGAGTTTGAAAAAATGTATAAAGAGGCGATTATATCTTTATCGGCGTTAAATTTCTTTCCATCGAGCATTCTTTTGAGGTCTGTGTCAGCCTACGAACTTTTCAGCCGAACGTTAGATGCATATATTCATTTTAATACATTCTCAGTTAATTTTTAGAACGCAAATGGTGTTTGTCAAATATTTAGAGTCAAATCAATAGTAGCTAAAAATCTTGCAATGCGCGAAGGTACCTATACTAAGTTACCCAAACGTAGAATATGCCAAGACAGCCACTGTCACCAAGCATGATATTTTGAAGAACTCCCTCCCCCTGAATGGGTCATGTAGTATGGGTACTTTTTCTAACAACTGTGAACATAAAGTCATATATGGACAAACTCTTTCCCTACACAGTTTTTCCTTATTTTATTATAAAAAAAAAAAAATTCATAAGAACTCAATAAACTCTTGGATTATTATACAAAAAATATTAAGTATCAAAGCGTAGAGCATAGACTGGAGACATGAAACTCCAAGCAGTCGTAATAAATTTTCAATCTACAACGACGGATGAAGGCACAGATTCTGACATCTTATCAGAGGAACTGGTAACATTGCTTTCATACAGCTTATCTGACTAGTATAGCGTGTTTCAAGCAGAGATATATGTTGTCTGATAGTCCATTAGCACCATGAAACATATCAAGTTCATCCGAATCACTGTGGTAGCATCAAGTCAGACAACACAGTAAAACTCATCTGGCTTGCCATATATTGAGATGACGGACAAGTGCGCCAGAACTAGACCAACGACTCTAGCAGTAATAAATATTCACAGACCTTTTCAGCAGATCTTCGCAGAATTAACTAGAGCCACTAAGAGAATTAACATGTCTCAAAAGAACTGTGGATATTCGACATTTGAGCTCCTACCCTTTGATATTCGTTGAACATATTTATTAACCTAATCTAAGCAAATTTTTTTTTATTGCGTTGACATCATTGAAAACAGAACAGACACTGCTATGAGTGGAGGTTTACAACTTTACACGAGTCAAGCTGCTTGTTTATATAAAGAATCACCTTTAACTATAGCTTGGTACAGAGCTCTTTCAGACCAAATCATTATCTTGAACAGTAGAGTCTATTAAAAAATGTACTGGTTACCTCTGCACACATCGCTTAAACTCATAGTGAACCAGGACTAGACTGAGCTATAGTGCAACCGGAACAACTACCGGTGCATCCCTGTTGATATATATTTTTAGGCCCTGTACCGAAGGTACAAGAGCCTATTGGTTTTGTGCAAACAGCCCCAATACAAAACGTCTAGATATGTCTGTCTATCTGGCTGTCCGTATGAACATAAAAAACTTGAAGATTATAAAAGATATAATCTTCTGCGATTTCTAGTATGCCAACAACTCTTTAAGGGGTAGTAGCCATATGAACCTACTCTATAAGAGGTAGTACCCATTACATCTTACATTAAGTCTAATAAATTATTCTATATAGATCGTGCTTGAACCACTAAAAGGGATAGTCCTCATAAAAATCGATCTCCTTCCATGGTTTTCCATGTTGTGAATTCTCGCTGTTTAGGTTAACCAAGCCGTAATCATTTGTAAAAAAATAAAATAAAATATATACATATTACGTAAAAATTTGAGTCTATTCGTAATTTGAAAAAATTTGGCTACATGTCCAGAAATTACACAAATTACACAGTTTATACTATCAGCTAAAAAAATATACTCAGATTGTTGCGAATTTGCTGTTCCTTCATATCACTTTGTTACAATCTCTTTAACTCTCTAATTATTACCTAACACATATTTTATGTAGGGTATTAAACACATATGAAAAAAAGCATCAAAGCATAACCAGCAACAACAACAACAAGTATAATGAAAAGCCAAAGCATGAGTGACGGTGTGTCATTTCATCAATTAGCAACGAATGAGAATAACACGAAATTCCAATAAAAACAATAAAAGCAGCAATAAACAACAACAATAACAATAAGCGATAAAAAGAACTCTACACAACAGTCACATTGGCTGACATCTTGTTGCTATATCCATATATGCGAGCAAGAGCAAGAAAGGGAAAGAGCGTTGTATCCATACTTATATGAGAGCCAAATGCACAAAAAACCAAAACGCCTAGTGAGAGCGAGCAAGATTACGTTCCACATACGCCATTGGCTACTTTTAAGGGTGGCAACGCTAAACAACCGGTTTTGCGTTTATATTGGGAAACACATGTCTAAAAAAAAACCGAAACAAGAAAAACTAAAGAGAAAAAGAAAACGAAAACGAAAAAAAAAAAGAACTCTACTTGCTGCGCTGCTTTTGCCTGCCAACTCGAAATCTAAACTGGAATTCGTTGTTAGTCTACACAAAACGCCATAGCCAAGCGGACGTGAATTAAAATTTTTTGATTTTTTCCGAAACGAGATTTGCGCGCGCGGCTAAACGAAATTATTTAAAAAAAAAAAAAAAAACGCGCGTGTAGTGAAAGCAACTAATTTGTGATATAAAATTCTAATAGCTTAATTAAAAATTAATTGAAACTAGTAATAAATTAAGCAATTAAATGCAACAATATATGAATTTATGAGCAAATAAATTGAAAAAAAAAGAAGAAAATTTGCTAAATACATAAAATAAGAAAAACTTGTGCAAAAAAAACCATGGTAAAAAATGCGCCGCATGAGTTCAGTGAGCAACAACAACAACACCAACAACAGTGTCAGAACGTGATCTCAACAATAACAACAACAACAAAGCAGCCGACACCACCGCCGCCGCCAACAGCCTTCCTGCCGCCCAGTTTAAGCAACGCCACCACATTACTCATGAAAATGGCACGCACACCACACCTTAAATCGAGCTTCTCGATCAATGCCATACTGCCCGAAACGCTTACGGATAACGACAATAATGTCGAGGATGATGAACAGCTACAGCAACACTTGGAGCAGCAACATTTTCGCCAGCAGCAGCAGCTCCAGCAACAACAACAACTGCAACATCAGCAGCAATTACAGTTGCAACAACAACAACACGACTTCAATGGTGCCGTCGCCGCTACGAAATACAATAACAACAACAACAACAATAACTCATTTATAGCAACACCACTTGGCGCTGCTGTACACCGACGCCATTGTATCTCACCGCTTGGTTCCGAAGAACGTTTCGATGATGCCAGCGAAGATGCCGAATCCGATTTGGATGTTACTAGCATGTCACCGCCACCATGTACCACCGACGGCAGCGAATTAAGCGTTACACGTTTAACCGCCGAAAGTGATCTCGATGAATCGGAAGATGTTATCGATGCCGAAATTATAGGCGACGATGAGGAGGGCGAAGAAATTGAATGTGATGGTGAAACCACCGACGGTGATGCAGAGTCAAAATCCGACGGCGGCAGCGGTGGCGCTAAGCCTGTAAAGGATAAAAAAGGCAACGAAAAGCCACCGTACAGTTACAATGCGCTCATCATGATGGCCATACGTCAGAGTCAGGAGAAACGTCTAACACTGAACGGCATCTACGAGTATATAATGACCAATTTTCCATATTACCGTGATAACAAACAAGGCTGGCAAAACTCAATAAGACATAATCTTAGCTTGAATAAATGTTTCGTCAAAGTGCCGCGTCATTATGACGATCCCGGCAAGGGCAACTATTGGATGCTTGATCCCTCGGCGGAGGATGTTTTCATTGGCGGCTCAACAGGCAAACTGCGCAGGCGTACTACCGCGGCATCACGTTCACGTTTGGCTGCATTTAAGCGTTCACTTATCGGTCCCATGTTCCCGAGTCTTGGTGGCTATACACAATTTGGACAGTTCCTGTATCCTGGTAGTGCAGCGGCAGCAGCAGCAGCGCCTGGAATATTAGCTAGCATGTATAACCGTTATAATCCTTTTGCACCAAAGTCGAATGCACACGGCGGCATGCCACCGGTTATGCAGTCTGCATTTAGCGCAGCAGCTGGCGCAACAGCGCAAAATTCTGCTGCCGCTGCTGCAATAGCAAGTTATAGCAATAGTATGGAACGTTTACTTGGTGCACATGCACATCCGGGCGCGGCTGCGGCAGCAGCACTGCCACCCACAACAGAACTCTATCAACGCCTGCAATATCAGCAATTGTTGCAACAACATGCCGCTGCCGCTGCATTGGCGGCACATCAAAGACAACAATTGGCAGCAGCGGCGGCGGCAGCAGCTGTAGCAGCGGGTGGTGTGCATCGTGGACCGCAACAGCCGCCGCCATCGCCAACAGCAACACATTTGACACATTTGGCACAACAACACCATCACCACCATCAGCAACAACAACAGCAGCAGCAACAGCAACAACAGCCAGCGTCACCTAATCAAGCAGCACCGCCGCCGCTGCCACATTTGCAAACGCTATCACCTACAATAAGCCCCAACAGCAGCAGCAGCATCAATCAACCACCCGCGCCCATGCTCAAACCGGTGACAGTGGTTTCACGCAATAGCTGAGTGCTGCTGCTGACGGTTTAATGTATGGCAGTTGGTAGTGGCGGGCGGGCGTTCGTTCGTTCGTTCGTTCGTTCGTTCGTTCGGTGTCGTTTGGGTCCAATGCAGTATTTATGCAGTATGTACATAAAAAAAAAAAAATAATAAGAAATAATTGAATGCCTTTAGTTTCTTGCAAATAGCGACTGAGCACTAATTAAATTATAGTTTGAAAAGGGCGCAGTCTCTCAGACAGTCTTGTAAATATATTTATATCAAAATTAGTAAAAAAAAAAATCGAAAAAAATTGTTGTCACATATCTACTTAAAAAAAAAATATTTAATTATATTTAATAAACTATTTAAATTAGTAGAAATAAAATCCAAAAAATTTATTAAAATGTAAAAATAAAAGAAAAAGAGAAGAAAAAATCTCAAAAAGAAAATTTTTATTACTTTTCATTTAAAAACTTTGAATTGAACAAATTTTGTAATTTAGTTAAGTATTGCATAGCCTTAGCAGCTCAAAGTTAAAGCTTTGTGTTTAAATGAAACAGCAAGATAGACGATTCTATAATATGCTGCGCTATGTGCTTAATGTATTTGTTAGTTACATAGCGCAGTTCAATAGCTAGCAACACGCTCCATATAAGATTTAAGAAGCAACTATTTCGTTTATGCAATCTACAAAAATGTTTGGAATATTCTCAGTGCAAACACTGCAACTGCAAGTAGCTCTCTAAGGAGTAGATTGCATATCTTAGACATCCTAAACGAATACCAACCGTAGAGAGTCTGTGTAACGATTTTTAGTAAGATGCCATTAAATCTGTGGGATTGATCCCATATCAATTTAATGTGTTATTTGGCGAGAACTGCGAATTCTTTTGATCCGTAGGCAGACCATCCATTACACAAACCGGCAAATTATGTCCTCTCTGGCTACAAAAACCTCTAGTAGGAGACTCAACCACCTTTTGAACTTCGCAAATTGTTTAATTTGATAGATAGTCGCGTGTTTTGGAAACTTTTTACATAACTTGAAACAACGCTTGTAGCTCTATTTCGTAGAAGGCTTCCGTTTTTCGAATAAACCTTCTTTTTGTCACACAACTACATATTTGGCCAAAATTTAATTTTGTTGTGCACTTTCTTAAGAGAACCATCCCAAAGTAAGCTATGGAGAGTATATACCAATATTTTAAAAGATTAGATGAAAACTGAGGTCCTAACAGTATGATTAAAAATTATGACGCACTTTATAAAACTTAAATTTGGAATAGGAAATTTGTTTTAAACTAACGAAGCCGACGCTATGCCCTTTTTGTCTTCCTTTTTTACATATAAGACATCACCTGCATGGTGACATTCTATTTCTCTCGATGCATATCAAATATGTGCCCAAATATAAATAATAATTAAATAAGTAGCCTATGTTACTACTCATGGCTGAAATCGGTGAAGCCGTTTCAGAGATTAGCCCCAACAAAAATCGTTTTGACATTACAAACAGACCATCCAATTTTTTTAATGTGTTCAGATTAGTTGGGGTAGCGACACATATCTCCGTCGAACTAAGAACGACATATCTTCGCGCGGAGATATGTCGTTTTTAGTTCGGCGGAAATATGACATTTTCAAAACGACATAACTCCGCCAGAAAAAAGCGACATAATACCGCTCAAAAAGTGCACCCTCCGCCCGCTATATGTCAGCGGAGATATGTCGCTATGCCTATTATTTCTAGGCCATAAAATTATGAGTCCATATATAGACTTGGCTCCTATAGTTTTTACAATATATCAAGAATTTTAAAATTGTTAACAATTATTTATTGTTCGAGGGTATATAGAAAGAAGATAAGAAAACGCAACCATTTTGTGAAAATATTATTATTCAGTCTCCATTTAGCACAACACGCTTAGTTCAGTGATATTCCAACTTTTTGATGGCTTTCAAATTGCGAGGTATTAAGATTTTTTAAATACGCGTCAATTTTGTTTTTACGTATAAAGAAAGTCCCTTGCCATTTCTGCATGTTTGGTAACAGATAATACTTCAATGGTGAAAGTTTATCAAATATGGAGGATCCAATCCAATAGTTCTTGTTCATTTAGTTTTCACATTTGTTTAGACAAGAATTTTTGTTTCCAATTGAGCACTTTCCTAATGATTTTATAGTTTAATCGATTCTATAACGCAGTATAATATTCACTGCTTCGAAGCGTTCATTTCTTTGCTGCAATATGTTCTCGATTATGACCAAACGCTACATCTATAAAGCAAACAGCTTCTTCGTACCCAATTTTGCATGCAAAAGATGAAGCACGCATTGTGTGGAGACGTGTACCAAATTAAATGCCATCGTTTTACTGTTGCTAACAAAGGCTCTGGAACACCGTAAACAGAATCGGGTTCAATTTAAATTTTACCATATTTTTCTGCTTTCATTAAATTACTGATTACTAAGAAAGCATAAAAATACCAAGGGATGAAGACAAACAATCTTTGGCAAGAACAGTTTAAAGTTTAAACTTATCGAATTAATAAACTTTTTATTTCTCGTTGAAGTACGGGGCTGACTGCGTCACTGCATTACAAGGAAATCACCCGATGGTTAAAAAACTTCTTCAATTCTTAAAAATATTCACCTATGAAGCAATTTTATTTTCGTTTTTCTCAAATGTCCGGAGAACTCTTGACCACAAGTCCGTCTCTGGTTATTCTATTTTCTTTTCAAATAAAGTGGTGAGGATCTCGATTATATTTTACAAAGTCTTCATACTGCGTTCAAGTTGGTATTGCGTGAAATAAGAATAATATTCTACACAGAAACCTAAGGAAGGGATGATTTACCAGTCCAAGAGAGTGACTATATTTCCAAATAAGGGAAATAAGAGACAAATATAGTCATTTCTTATTTTAAAAATTCTCGTTTGTATAGGCTTTTGTGAAATTCAGTTTATATATGTTCGAATAGCTCCAATTTTTTTCAGTTTCTTCATTGACTAGTTTTGATGAAGCATTGAAGCACAGCGCTCAAAAATACGACTCTTAAAAGAATGAGTAATACTAAATATGAGTCTTGTAAGTCAAAATTGGGAATGTTTTCGAAATGTGTGAATAATTTCCAAATATTTGTTTGTCTGTCCAAGCAAGACGCTTTTTAAGATTATTTTAGAAGTACAAAAAATTACAAAACGGTACAAATTAAGAGTCTAAAAGACTGTCATGGTTTAATGGATCATGAGGGGTGAACGGAAGGGTGGTTACGGCATTAAAAAAGGATGTCTGTCTGTACGTTTTTTTTTTTTTTTTTTAATGAAAATAACAAACATTTTTTGTTGCATAAATGACAGTTGGTGACAATTGCTACGCCCATAATATGCAACCGATCTCGATGAACGTTTATTTTAAATATATCTGTTGGAAAAATTCACTTCCGTATTTAGAACATTTGTGGAAGATGTGTGCAGTGAATAGAAAGAGTTGCAATCTGTACAAAAAGATTATTTTTCTTCAAATTTTTTGTTTTTTAAATAAAAATTGTTTTGCCGAGTTTCCATGTCATCTTTCAACCTAATGTTGCTTCATGTGCTATATTTTTTTTTTTTCAGAAATTATTTTTTTTCTTTTGATTCCAACATATAACAAATCATTTAACAATTAATAGCTAATCGATTGAATTAATCATCATCAGCAGCATCGTCATCATTGTGTCGAGGTCACTTGAACGCCCACAGTTTTACTATCTGATCGAAATCAATGACATCGGCGACAATTTATTAAGTGCGACATGCGTTCGTTCATCGCAGAGCATATATATCTGAAATCTACTCAATCGCTCATCGACAGCGTCAAAATCAACGCCACAAAACATAAACAGTTCAATTCAAACAATCCAAAGCAGCCGTTCCCATCGATGAGTAGTAGTTTCAGTCGGTAGTACTTGCAGCAGTAGTAGTCCATAGTCAGTTAAAAATATTTCATGTATTCGCAGCAGTTGTCGCCATTTGACTTCGCGCGTGTCGTGTGTGGGACATGCGCTAAAATTTTATTTGATTTGACACTTGGTGTGTCGTTTATCGAGTTGGAACGTTGTTGCTTGTGCACGCAAATAGAAACTTTGTTCGGTCAGACGCATCCAATATATGCCGAACCGAACCGAGTCGTGCCGTCCGCCCGCCCGCACTCCTTCAATGCGCATTCATAGTAGCTGCTGCTGACTTGCTTATTAAGGACTTCCTGTTTGCTTGGCTGGCTTGCGATGATTTTGACTTGATGATGTTGATGATGACGACGACGACGACTTGTCGCGACAACAGATTAATTTAGTTCGTAGCAGTTCAATTTAGCGCATTTGTCGCATAGAACGGGCATGCCAAAGTGTGAATGAGATGCCAAGAGATTTAGTTGAGTATTAAGTGGATAATTTGAACGTAAAAAAAAAATTGTCTTAGAAATTAATAGATTGTTTCTTATGCGAAATTTGACGTTTTTTGTCGGTTAACTTTTTGGAGAGTTTGTGAGTTCAAAGTAGTTTTTGGAAATTTTCTGTTTTTTACATCAGGGATTTAGATATGTAATAAGTTTATTTAATTAAAAAAGAAAAACATAAATAAATATAAATAAATGTATAGAAGTGTATTCAGGCTTATTAGACATCAGACACATATAAATATACTCGAAGTATTATGTTTGATTAGTTCTATAAGACGAATATATATAACCATGTCCATTTATCTATCTATCTTGAGCAACTGAACCTACTAAAACTAAAATATAAGCACTCGAATTTGCATAGAAAGTATTTCCCATATTATAGCGAAGCTAGTTGAACAGAGAAAGTCGTAGAGAAAGGCAATAAAAATTCGTAAAAAACAAGCAAAACATGTCATTCTCGCTCTGTCTTTTTGTCTTGAATGTATTAACGGACAAACGGTAGGATCACTGCCCATTATTGTACTTGTTGCTAATTCAAATATATCTTTCTTTGTATTCAGTTATAGTTTAGTGGCTTGGGCAAGCGGTAGCATTCGCTGCTGATACCCAATATAGTGAAATACGGCATGGGTGACCTAATGACGTCGGTCCTTATGGTGTTCTTTTTTGGGATTAGTGTAAGATATATCAAATTTGTGGTTTCCAGAAGAACTTAACAATTATTTCTAATAAAAACACAGATTTGCATAGATTATAAGAACTGAAACACAATATTTGGTGTATTCAGCTTAAATAATACGAAAAAAAATTTCATTTGAAATCTCAGTAAGGCGGTGGAAATTTTAATGGCTACACATCCCTTAAAGAGGGTACACAACCTCTGAAGAGTAAAGAGGATAGACTTAATATCTAAATTTGATGGCTTTGTCTAAGTTTGTGTTGTTCATCGCTAGACAGACGGGCATATCTATATTGACTTGATTTTTCTAGAGAGGCTTTCCATTTCAGTGATACAATTTGAACCCCTAGGGAATATACAGATATTTTAGCATTTCTAACTGATTTAACCACAACTACTCCATCTAGTGGTCAGATCTGTACCTAAATCGAATATTTAATAAAGATTAATGTAAGATAGATCAAATTAGGCGTTTCTAGCTTAATATACATGGGATAGGTTTGTATGGTAAGTGCCAACCCCTTAAGTTAATCATGTTGTGTAGCCTACGGCACCATTTTGTTGAAGCCACATATCGTCCAAGTTAAAACCTTCATTTGCAGCAAGATGCATGAACTGAAATATTTCGTGTGAACCAATAACATTCAAATTTAATTATTGAGTGTAACACGTTAAACTGAAGACAAAGCGCCTAAGCTGTATGATTTCTGTTCTTAACCCTCAAACCTTCCAGCTGCAAGAAGCGTAAAATATGGTTCAGCTATTATTATAAGAAATAATATCAAACATTTTCCAATTAAACCCGCATCCACTAAGGTATAAGTAGCCCCTGCAACAGTCTCCACTATAAAAACTATTCCAGTATTAACGTGTTGGCCACAGGTGCCTCCCTCCACAAGCTATCCTCGCCGTGTGAACAATTTGGCTAGTTGCATTGACTTCGCCAAATACCAAAGCATACCTCATGTTTAGCTCAGCATGCGGGAACGCTTATTATTACGCTGCTGCTACCATATTTCCAACAGTTGAGAGGCTCATCACCGCTTTCAAGAGATGTCTCAAACTCTTTATATTTGGATATGAAAATAAATATCGGTGAAGATATTGACATTGCTTTGAAAATATTTTCACATTAAATTTATAAACCACTGTTGAGTAGAGCCCTCCAAGTGCTACTTTAACATGCGAACATCCTTGGGATAAAAAGCTTAAGGAAGTCATTCAGTAGCAACGGACTAGATTTTTCGAACACAGGCAGGAAGGTATGAACACTGACAATTCCTATTAACCATTCAGAAATTCACGGAAAAGTCTCTGCTCTACTTGGTGCTTGATACTGGATACTCTTTTGTATTATCACCTGGAATATATACAAAATAAATACAAACTATCACAAAACTTCAAAATGTAACCACTTAAAATACTCATACTCATGGCGGCGCTAAACTATCCAATATGATTTGAACTCAAACCGCTCACAGACATATGGGCGTTCTGTCCTGTCACTAAATGTATAAAATTGTCGCGTTTAAATGAAATGATCATCTTATCTAAGTGTGACATCACGATAACGACGTCAATTGATGATAATAATGCGGATAATTCACTAGAAAATCTTGTTTATACAAATAGTAATAATCTACTTTGATGAAAATATATGGCAACAGCGAAATGATATAGAAACATTTAATGATACATGGTCTGTGAGTCGAGCGTCTCGAGTTTATGCAAAAGAAGATAAACAAATAAATTTACTTTGATTGAATAATGGTCGCATAATTGGCAACTTGAATGGAATTGAGTAGCAAGCAAAACAGATTCGAGTGAATTGTAACAAGTAATCAGCAACGAGTATCTAAGTGAATGTTCGTGTACACGAGCTTTCGAGTATTCGAACAAAGTGCAAGAGGGCCAGCAACGTTAAAATTCAAAGATGATAAGGCCAGCATCTCAAGAAACTGCGCTGCCACAGTTGCCGCTGCTGCCGCCATCAAAATTAACTGAATTGGATAATCTGATGATTATTTAGCAGTCAGTCGCGTCGAGTCGAGATACATTTTCAAGTAGACGGCAACGGCGCTTTCTGTTGCAAGTTATGACGCTGAAAAAGTGACGGCAGCGGGCGAAGATATTTTAGCGATGTCGCTAAATTGAAATGTGCAACTGGAAAATGTCAGTGACAATTGTCGCTGCCGTGTGTTGTTAGTGATGATGACGATGCTGGTGTAGCGTGGCTTGACTTGTAAGCTGTATCTGAGTTAAGTTGCTTTTGATGAAGAAAAGCGTGCATAAATATTTGATATACAATACTTGATAGTGTAATACCGATGACGACGACGTTGACAAAGACTGAGCGAGCGTACATGACTCAAGTTGCCGTATACAATTTTTAAAAGAGGGACAGCTTTTGGGTGTAGTGGGATGGACTAGGGTGTAAGTCTATGACACTCTGAACGCAGTTTATTAACCTGTAGGTTGTGTCTGGCGGCATTGGGTTTGATGATGCTGTACGGTACTACACGTACATCACACTTGATGCAATACAGCATGCATGTGATAGTGCAATGAACGCATTCCATTGGATTGCTCAGTTCAAGATATTTTTCAATATGTGAAAAATGTGAATTGGAGTGTTTCACAGGTAAAGTGCACAAGGTGGCTGTAGATTATCACATATGACTAAGAAAACGCTGATATGTGTTAGACGTTTCAATACTATTTCAGGAAGATTGATCGGCATGAAGCCGGGAAAACGTAAAACAAACACAAGAGGAATCATGCGATTATTTAAGCCATACTGTATATGAAACATATGGACCACTGCTTAAAACTGTTTCCATGTGCTATTAAAGACTGGAGTTTTTCGATAGAAGACGTGCCTCATGAAGAAATGAGGCTCTAGTTTAGTGTCTAAATGAAGATTTTAAGCCAGCCTAAGAGGCGATATTGAAGATAAACCACCGATGACGAAGTGATGTCAGAAGCACCAGTTGACGAGTATAACGAGGCCGGCTCAGTTATTAAAAAGGTGAAAAAGAATTAAGCGGAGGGCTCTAGTGAACCACCAGCTTATTTATTTCAAGGCGGAGTTGCAGTGTGGCTAAGTATGCACCAACTTTAATGAAAGATATGATCTGTGTTTTTTCTTCAATCTTTAAGAAAAGAGACCCCGCTTTTTGCGCCAACCATCGCGAAATAAATCTTCTTTCAAACGGTTATAACATTCAGTTATACATACTGAGTAAACGCCTGCAGCGATTTGCGGATGCATTAATTGAACAGTATCATGCCATAGACTATAAAGGTAAACAGGAGACCTTGTATTTAAACTACTAAAAATCCTGGAGAATATCCGTGCAAAAAATACACAAAGCATATTTGATACTACACGAAATAGGTGTTGCATGATGAGGAGTAGTTTTAGATAGGATTTTTAATAATTTCGCAATTTTTGTTATCTCTTGAGTCGTACTGCCCCACCCGGGATTCTGTTGTGGACAGGATTGCTGCAGAATCGTCAATTGAATCAGTAAGCTGTTGGCGAAGCAGAAGGACACTGATCGCTTCCTGCAAAATGTCACCTCAGATGCGAGCACAAAAAAATCCTTATGGACTCTGGCTAAGTGGTGCAAACAGCATGTCTTTCCAAAACTTTTAATAAGGAGGGCTGATGCTTTCTGGACTTAGTGCCCTAAGAAACTCGCAGAAGTATTCGTTGAGGTATTAGTGGCTCGCCTCTACCCATTTGACTACAACTCAGAGAGCAGAAAGCGGACTGTTCAGACAACGCTTTGTAGCCGTGGCCAGCTATGACTTTCAGTCGCCCCCATCGCAGCTCAAAAAATTTCACGTAAAAGACTAAAAGTCCAAGAAGGCTCCAGGCAAGAATGGGTTTGATAATATCATGCTGAAGGTTTTTCCGGCTTAAGCGGTGTTCTTACTGGTTCTCACTTTCAACGCGGTTTTGAGACTAGGGCACATCCAATCACAGTGGAAAAGGCGAAAATCTGTATGATTTATAAAACATCAGTCAGCTATCTTCTGTCTCAAAGATCTTCGAGAGCTACCTCTATACAAGAACTCTTGGCATGCAAGTAAGATAAGGATACCACCATAAGTCTCATGGAACGCCGGAAAAGTTGAATAGGGTGGTTAACTTTATCCGAGACGGATATGAAGCAAAAGAATGGAAGATAGGCCTTTAATAGAGTGTGGTATGATTACCTTCGCATCAGCTGTTCTTGTTGGTACAAAAAAAAAAATGATTTGACCGACACAAGGAAGCGTAGTGGGGCCAACACATAACTCACAGCTCATCAATGATATAGCCACAGTATCTTCTATTCCCATAGTCACAGGATATAATGTAAGCTACATTTGCTGATGATACAGCCAACTGGCCAGATATAAATGCTACCGATGTGCTTTACCTATATCTTTGCGAGTCTGGGCAACAGGCAAAATGCTGTAAATTCGGCATAAACTTGGACAAATGCTTCAGCGTAACGTACTCACTGCGAAGATATGGCTTCATAGGAGTCTACTGTAAGAAACCGCTTCTAGATCACCAGCCTAGGCACGAATACCTG
This sequence comes from Leucophenga maculata, assembly GCA_035044805.1. NCBI lineage: Eukaryota > Metazoa > Arthropoda > Insecta > Diptera > Drosophilidae > Leucophenga > Leucophenga maculata. The sequence goes on from JAWNNP010003047.1 coordinate 317,470, forward strand.
GGGGTCTATTTGGATAGGCGGCTCATTTTTAAGAACCATATCAGCAGATTAGTACAATCTTTGAACGAAAGGATATGCAAACTGTGCTGACTCTTCAACATCAAAAACAAGCAGTCGTTCTGTACGATATGAGAGTTGTAGAATTCGTTGTCTACTTAGGAACATATGTAACCAGCAACAAAAACGTCAGCCTGGAGATCTGGCGAAGAATAATGCTTGCTAATAAAAATTTGAAGTAGAGCTCTCTCGAATGACTAAAAATAAGATCTGACAAATGCTGATCACGCCGATCCTGCTGCTATGGCGCAGAAGCATGGAACCTAACAAAGTCGTATGAAGCGGAGCTTTTACATAGAATTGGAGAACCCATGAGTTGGTCCCATATAAAGCGCGAGCTGTTTAAACTATTCGTTATAATTGAGATATTGCAGCGCATACATTTCCAGCAGCTGCACTGGGCTGGTCATCTAATCGGTTGAGCAATATAGGTCCGGCATACATGTTGTACTCATGCCCAATTTGTGGGTGATGTAATAATACCCAAGTCTGGAGTGATCGCTCCAAACTATGTACTAAGAACGACTGGTAGCAGTGTACACGATATCATAGCGGCTGGTGTGCTTTCTTGAGTGTGCCGTAATCGAATAATGGATGTAGGAACATTTTAGTAAATATATCATAAATAAAGAATTTAATTTCTTGAGCACAAAGTGCAGTGGAGGATCGTTCATAGTCGTGAGTGCTTATTTTTAATCTTTCTTCTTTAAATAAGTAATATCATTGATTTGCATTGAACCACTTTCTTAACAATTGTGCACCGCATTAAAGTTTTGGTACCATCCAAAGTTTGTACTAGCGTGTTGGAACTTTTAAAGCAAACCTTATCTACACCAAATATATTAGTATGTAGATTTCTTAGACCTTCATGCTTTATAATAACTAATCTCTGTGTTGTAAGCTTACAATAGTAAAACAAAGTGAAACAATTTAACTCTAAGCAAAAGAAAGCGCCACTTCAACACAATTGAAGCCACATGCAAAACTTTCAACACAAAACTTTACGCCCCTCCATAAGTTTTAGTAATGCTATTTGCATTATTCAAAATCGCTCATTAGGAACCAAATTTGTAAACTTAAAGCGATAAAGATCGCGCGGGAATGGGCTGTGCTAACAACAACAACAACAACCGCGACGGCATACGAAAAGCGCTTTAGGCAATGGCGGTCGGTGGCAGGCAATGCTGCTACCAACTACAACCAATAAAAATAAAAGCGTAGCGAAAAAAATTATGGCTACATGCAACAACAACAAAAATATACAAAACAACTACTGAATCGCTAGTATGTACAAGTATAAATAAAAAGTACATAAAAACCTGCCGCAAAACAACAATGGCGTGGAGCGTGTGGAAATAATTTGGTTACAATTAAAGAACAAAAGAATTTGTTTGGCAACTTGCGCGCATTTTGGCCAACATTGAAAGAAAAAACTCGACTATGGTAGTCAGGCGTCAAAGGCCAAAGCCGCCGCATGCGGCTGCTTTATAATGCAAACAACAGCAAAAGCAATAACAACAATAACAACGGCAACAATTGCGATTAAAAGCCTGATCCATTGTATGGGACGCCAACCAGTCAGCCAGCCAGCCAAGAAGCAGCTGCCTCAACTTATGCTGTTGTTGATGATGATGACTGGTCGAAACGGCAGCCATTGTGGCAGCGGCGTTGCGCTCCAGATTAAGTCTCACCAGTATTCCGGGCGGATCGCGGCAACATAATTAAGGCGAGTGAAACGGACTGCACTGGTCTAGAGCTGAAATTGACGGCAAGGCGGCAGCTTTTCGTCATTGTCGGCAACTTGACTCAACTGACTGAAAACTGTTTAACATAACAATACCGCTTAGCGCAGGGAAAACACCTTCAACTTCTTCTTCATTTTTTTCTTCGTAGTAGTCTATTCATCCGACGGTCGGTCGATCGATCGAGTGCGCGGGCAGCACCCGCCGATTCGTCACATCGCCGTGCAGTCACGTCAGGTGTTAATGTCTGTGTTTATTTTGGCTTTAAGTGAATACAAAGCGCGTTCATGCCACATTTCCCCTTACATTTCTTGAGCCAGCAATTATGTTCATTAGTTGCAAGCGTTTCAGTTTTGTTTTTTTTTTTTCACTTTTTGACGATCGGCTTTGTTGATCTTTAGTTGTGGCTTGTTGAAAATATTGTATCTCATTGGTTGTTGCATGTGTTGCATGCTATAATTTGAGTTACAAATGAAAAAAAAAAAAAAGCAACGACATGGTTGTCATAATCATCTGTTTCTTTCGGTTCGCACAATTATTACAGTTTAGTTGTGAAACAAATCAAACAAAAGATGTCTTCAATGCCTGTCAGAGCCGTACAGTGTGGCATGTACCTCCTACTTTTTATATGTCTACGCTTTTCTTTGGGTCTATTTTCCTAAAATGTTGATTCACAATTAATTAAAATGCGTAATTTTATTTTTTCAAGGTGTGCACACACGCTTTTCTTTTATTGGTTTTCTATATCATTTTATAAAGTGTTAATGGCGGTTGGTATTTTAGAATTATGGGGTAGTTTGGCCATGAATAACCCAGAAAAGCATTAAAACTTATACGAAATTAAATTATAACACCTTGAATATAAATTTTCTTAACAAAGTATTTAGCTCTGCTAGTTTATGAATTATAATGATGAAGGAACAAGGTGTATATAATAACTTGATCCACATATTTTGATTAATAAAATTATTGTTTCAAGTGTTTATCATTTTATAAATAATAACTCAAGTTATCCAGGGAACTGGCTCACCACAAAGCGCAATCAACTCAAATCTGATGTATATTTTAGTATATTATATCAGTCAAAGTGACTAAATCTCCAACAATATCACCAAGATTAATCTGTTCTTCACCTATATTAATGAGTTTTAAAAATTCTTCTGCTCGCAATACATTTTGCAGATGAACGCGCATATTTATTCTCAAAGATAGCACGTTGACATGATGCCTAAAATTGATGACTTCATCTGCAAGTCTAAAGTCGCTAGCCAAGAGAACTGTTACTCAGCCTAACTAAGAACATGTATTTTAAAGGAAAAAGGACATTAAATATATTCTGAATATATAACAGAAGGCTTGATTGATATCCAGATAAAACTGGATTTTGGCGAAGCACTGCCCATAGTGGTGTATGCGACTGGATACCTATCAGGCAAACAAGCAGAACTACTAGCTAGGAAACAGGAAAACTGGAGCAACTCTGTAAAACACCGGACCTACTACTTCGCGTTGTATGTGATGTCAGCTCACATAACCTTATGTGGGATAGCACAAATTGGAGGTATAAGTAGCTACTGGAGTTTCTCCTACAAAATGAAGCTAGCTTTGTTACTAGATCCAGACAAGATAGTAATTGACATCACCTTCTGCAACGCTTTTATGACAAAATTTGCTAATTATTGGAGTGTAACAGAGAAACCATCTATGTCGGATCATGGGATCATAATATTCGGCCTAATAATAGGCCTCGAACTTCAAGAAATTTATAAGAAATCCTAGACGTACTAAATGGGTAATTTGCGAAATTCGTCTTAAAAGCAACTTAGAAAACCTAAAGAATTATAAGAAAGTCAACTCACCACTAAATAATAATGGTTGATTGCTACGATACAGCGGTCATTTATGAATACCATGAAATCTATAAACAAAACGAAGTTAAGTCTGCTAAAGACACTTCTTGGTGGATGGTGGGAGACTTAGGAAAGTCAGTCGGGAAGCTCTTCAATAAATTCAAGCGCACTGAGGACTGGCTGGAGTATACAACCGGTCCTAAATAAAACAAGTAGGAAAATAACAGTCGGGCGTAACCGAGTGTAAGAGGCCCTATACCAGTACAGGTCGCCAAACAAACACCTTAAATGTTAACCTAGCTTATGAGCAAGCAGTCCAAAAAAAAAAAGATAGGAAATTAATAAGAAATATAGTACTAACGAAAAGTATTTTGCTCCTCCCACTGCCATATAACACATTTTTTATGTATGAAAAGAAAAGGGAGGACGGAAGCATCATAGGTCGTTAAAATTCAATTGCTTATAAAATCGTCATTTATTATCCAATTTTAATGATCTTTTTGGATATTGGCATACTTAATATTTTTTGTGGCGATAAAATTTCCGAAGAAGTCCTATTCGATTAAATACTTCCAACATTAGTACAAAAAGTCTTAGTACTTTTAATAGGCCCAATGCTGAAAATGTTTAGAATTAGCCTGTACCTCGGCTATATGCCGATGGGTTGAAGGAAAGCAAAGGTAGAGTTTATTCCGAAGGGCGATAGGAAGCATAGCCTCAATCACGGTACAGACTTTAGAGATTTAATACTTGATGGGTAAAGCACTTTTCAGAAAAAAAAAAGTTGAGTCGATATAGGTGTGTCCTTCTGTCTGGCTATGAACAACTAAAACTTAGAGAGTATAAAATGGAGATCCTTTAAATTTGGATATGTAGTTGGATACTTCCTCTTCAGATTAGTTGCAATGAACGTGCCTACCCCTCTCTTAGAGGTAAGGGGTAGTACTCTATCTGAGTTTTAAATGCAAACATTTTTCTTTTCTTGTTGTTATACCTAAAAACGTCAAATTTTGTGTACCTTACTTCAATTCTATTAAATTATTTCATATATTTCCATGTATGACTAGTAGTAGGGATAGCCTTCATAAAAATATCTTCCTGTGTTTTTGTAGTAAATATATTTTGTTATATTTTATACCAATCCCAATAAAATTCCAGACACGGATTCAGATTGAAATAAATCCGCGTAGAAATGTTTAATACAGGAATACAGGCCATCTCAAAGGCGAGCATACTCGACTGTAGTGGTCTTTCATGGAATTTTATAAAAAAATTTAAAGTTATAAAATGAATGATCTTCAATTTTTCACTACATTGCAATCGTTTATAATAAGGAACACACGGCGAAATTTTGATTATTGTGGGAACTATGAACAATATTCCACTATAATTAAAACGTTTATAATGTAAACTTCTTCTAAAATCTTTATCTACTTTCTCTAATCTTTGAGAACCCAAAGTTCAAACAGATGAATCTATATACATGCCTAGATATATATACTTGCATAAGATTGAACTTGTTTCTTTTATTTTCCTCAAATCTTACGTTGAATAGAGATACATTGTTAGGAAACATAATTCGATAACACCATTCTGATACAGTATTCACTTATTAAAACCATTATCACAAAAACCAAAGCAAATCCAAGCTAAGCCAAATGAACAGCAAAAGAAAATTGTACAAATTATAGGAATAACAGCACCTAAAACCGAAATATTGTAGATACAATGAAATTTTATATCTTGATGCAAAACCTGTACTCATTGAAACAAAACACCAAGCGAAAGTATTGCAAAATATTAAAGGATTTATGTTATTTTGTACTCTTTTTTCTAAAAAAGGCAACCATTAGACTTAGATGAATATGCGTAGATAGTTACGTATCTATGAATGTATCTAACTGGCAGAGCAAAGTAGCTATACACATGCACAAAGAACTATTCATAAAGATTGACAGACCACAAAAAGACAGACTACGAAATTTTGTATTGGCAACTCAACACTTTTGTGCGTATTTAAACTATTAGACCGCATTGTGCGTAACGCGGGCAGCTGGCTATAAACAATCCAAAGACAGTAGGCAACATCTTGCATTCGATCTGGCCAAATAAGTATCTACAAAGTAATTCTAGAACAAAGTCCGGTTGTAATCTGAGTGAAATGTTGTCTTCTTATTTATTTTTTTGGCAAATTGGCTTTTTGCTCTGTGGTCTGTTGTAAGATTATACAATATGCTCATTTGATGATTTGCACAATAGTGCATACTTAGATCTATTAAAGTATACCAAAAAATTTGAGAGCTAAAGGCTTGCAGCTGTTTCTCTGAAATCCAGAGTTATTTCCTGTGCGCTGTACTATATTTCAATGCTGAGAAAGCTTCCACGAAATACAAATAAAATTTCGGAAATATTGTAAAACACTTGAGTACTCAAGAAGCGCAGCACGCCGCAGTGTAATCATTCTATATTATATCCTCCCTTGACCGTAATGGGAACAAAAAAGTCACACAGTCACAGAAAAATATTTGTTAGAATTTTATTGTGTGAATATTTTTCGGTTGCCGCAAACAAATTGATTGTTTCAATACGTTTGCTATATGCAATCTCACTCTCTATCTCGAATTTATATATTTTTTTTTGTTGTAAAACAGTCAAAATGTACTCATTGATTCCAATTGACTAACTTCAATACGAATTGAAGTTAAGTGTCTGCCAAATGCCAAGTCAAACGCTGTTCAAGTAGTACTAACATCTTGGGGGTGACTTTCAATACGAACGTGTACTGACGACGGTGCGAAAGTCCTTGCCAAACTTCCGTTTCAAGTTGAGTTGAGAGTATGGCTTGTTAGCTGCTCATCGAATGCGCCACACAAGTGGCTCACATCAGCAGGAGCACGGGAGCGCAGTGATCACGGTGTATTTCTTTCCCAGAAGTTCCGATACAAATTCCGTATGCGAGTGCAGAGTTCAAAGTTGTTGCCATCGCAGCTTCCGTTCAATTGATAAAACTTGAACTCCAGTCAATGCAATGCTGATGACTGTGCGACGACTGCCCACACGCACCAGATCAATCAGTGAATATGCTCGATCTTGAGATGTGTAGCGCTGCTGTCTCTGCTTGAAGTCAGCATGCAATTAAGTTGAGTTCTCTACTACGCATCTTTGCTCTGCTGTGTACGAGTATTTCTGTGTGTCGTGAACTTAATTTCCCGTTTAAAACGCCATTCATTCAATTAAGCCAATGAATTTGTGGCACTGCCCATTGTGGAGGAGCTGTAGCTGCTATAGACCTGCATGGAGCTTCAATGCCCGCTGCTGCTGCCCTTTCCATATATGTAGATTGCTGCTACTCGGTGTGCACTAATCAGTCGCGGGTCAAAATATTTACCACTTGACCCTATTGATTTAATTAAATAGTTTCAAGACATTTGCCGTTTGTTGTCGTGCAAACAAAGTTGAACAGTCGCGGATGTTGTTCCATACATATGTATAGAGAACTTTGAGCTTTATTCGTTGCATCATTATTCAGTCAATCGTACGAGCTATTTATTTAAGTTGCTCTTCATTTGCTTCTGTCTGTGTGTCTGCCCACAAAACAAAGCAACTGCGCCATCTTCGTGGTCAACAACTTGGACCCGCTGATCTTTATATTCGTATTTAATTCCACTTACATATATTAATATATATAATACATATATATATATATATATTTCAGTATATATACGATTTGTTGACCGCTGGCTGCTTGTTTAGCTGGCTACAAGCGCTGCCCGCTGTCAACACTGATTTCGCGCATTGCTCACTAAAGACGTGTTAATTAACGAGAGTTAACTAATTGTTGTTAGCAAAATATTTTCGTAATTTGATACTAAATTAATGTTCAGCCGAGTGCGCCGTCCACACAACGTAAGTCTTTTTGTCTCTTCAGTGGTACAGTGGGGCACATGAAGCTTTAATTTTGGAATAATTAAAATAAAAATATAAGGGCCGCATTCCACTTGCTTACAGTCTGTAAGCAAAGTAGAGTATTGTTCAGATTGATTCGTTAATAATTTGTGAAACAGATTTGAGCAAATAATTTCAATAATTGCAACGCACACAATCCTTGCGAATTATAGGTGTTATGCCTCGAAATACAGCAATGCGAACTGTTCATAAATATTGGGCATTTGTTCAAAAACTGACGTGGATTAGTGGATCAGTCAGGCGATCCGGAGTAGTAAATATAGTTACTTCTTTGACTTGGTCCCTTCTATGACAGAAATTATTTTCGTTAATAAAACTTCTCTTGACTGATTTTTTGGTACGACTTGAATCGGCAATCATGCCAGAGACTCCAGCAGAAGTACGCCATAGTATTTATAACTTAAGGAAATCGTTCTGCACTAACATCACCAAGATGTTCAGTAAAATATTTTAAGTGGTTATGCAAATAATGAACTTTTATTCTCTTAACGCACCAAAGGACTCTAAAAACGTTCACTTATACTGTGTAGTTGCTTTTCTTTTTAGAAAAATGTTACTAAGACTGGATCAAATGTATCCCTTAGCATATTTTTACTTGCTATTTTTTTTCAGATGTTTCATTTATCTTATTTTCGGATCAGCAAAAATGCTTCATTTGACCTATTTAGCAAATAGTTTTGATCATAATCGGTGAGTATACGAAATATACTATATATTGAGAGCGAAAATAAATGCAAGAAACTGGGAGTCACGCAGACTCTAGAACACCTCATATGCAGATACCCAGCAATACCCACAAAAACATTAAATTATCTTGATACCCCGCTTCACTGAAAGATGCGGCAGTAGGTCCAGCTACTGGCATTCGCAAAAATCGTATGAGAATATTTAAGCTCCTAAATGGCTTTTATGATGGGCAACGTTAAGGAGCAAACTTGGACTATGTGTGTAAGGGGTCAGCTGGTGTACCTAATTTATTATCAAATGTGTATCAAATATATTTAATTCTAGAGTCGATATAAACATGACCGCATACCTGTATGTCTGGCCGTCCATATGAACAACGAAACTATTTTATATAGCTTTCCAACCTCTACCTAAGGGGTAGCCCCCAAACAAATTATCCGTCCTTTCTGAGCTATTGTATGAATCATATTTTGATGTTGTTAATTCTAAGCGGCAAAAATTATATATTATGCGTCAATCTTAATACAATTTTCTATATAAGACCAAATTGGACCACTAAAAAGGTATCCCATTTTAAGCTTTTTTATTACAAAAAAAAAGTTATTGTTATTCTTGCATGAATCGTAATAAAATATTCCATATAGGATTTGGATCACTAGATCCCATACAAATATATCGCAAAACCAATAATCATTTTCTTAAAAAACCCAAGAAGCAGAGACAGAATACAGCCTGTCTAAAGAGGGAAAACGAATCTTTCTATGTCGCCAAGTTCGTGTTGTTCATCGCCAGACATGAATGAAGAGTAGGTTTGTATGGAAAGTCCCAACCCCGCTCCCAGGGAGGTGGGAAAGATAGAATTTAAATATCCAAATTTGAAAGATTTATCTATTATAGTCTCCAAGTTCTCGATTTTCCTTCCTTCTTTTGTTGCTGATTAATAATATTGGGACTTTAAATTAAAAATGAACGTTTTGCAATAGAGGCCATCATTAGTATATGAACCAATATTGTGAATGTGCGTATATTGTGAATGAACGTCGTGAGCAGCTTGTATCATTTGGTTGAAAGGTTTACAAGAATATTAAATATTGCCTCGAACATGTCGAATTATGTACCAGATGAAGTATTTTTTCAGGGAGTTCTTCTTCATTACTTTAATAGGAAGAAATCTACGGCCGAGGGTTATCTTAACTTAAGTGGAAGTTTACGGTAAGCATGCTCTATCTGAACAATCATGTCGAAGATAGTTTGATCACTCTAAAAGTGAAGATTTTCAAAAAAGTTTGAAGACACAAAATTTAAAACATTGCTCTATGTGGACCAATGCCAAACGCATTAAGAATTGTCAGAATCTTTGCAAGTAGATGACTCGACAGTCAGCAAACTTCTTAAAGCTATGTGATTGGAATCTGCGCGACGTTGAAAGACGATTTTTTGTTTGTGAACAGCTGCTCGAACGACAAAAAATAAAGGGTTTTTTGCATCGCATTGACATTGACTAGCGACGACCCATTACGTCATCGGCCAGCGATCAATATTTTTTCCAAAGCTGAATATTCATAGCATGAAGCTTATGCTCTGAATCTACTACGAGCTGCTCAAACCGAATGAAACGTTTACGGGGGAAATCTATTAGACGCACCTCATGCGTTTGAATCGCGTAGTAAAGCAAAAACTGACGGAATACGAAAAACGGCATGACGAAGTGATTTCCCAGCGTGACAACACTTGGCCCCATGTTGCATAGCCGGTCAAAATCTACTTGGAAATACTGAAAGTCCTATCCCACCATTAGTTTTATCAAGACATCACTCCTTCTAACTACTACTTGTTCCGGTCGATGGCACATGCCCTCTCCCAGCCGATGTTCACTTCATACGAACTGTGGAAAAAATGGATCGACGAGTGGATAACCACAAGAGACAAGTCGTTCTTCCGAACTAATGTACGAAAATTACCAGACAGATTCTAAAATTTAATGTCACTATATAGGCTTTGCGTCACTCCTGCTGCCTGTTATATGCATTTGCACAAACTTAATATACCCTTCCTACCTACGAAGCAGGCTCAGCTAATAAAAATGCTTTACTTACAAAATTCCCAGGCGTATACCAGTATTGTGGATGTGCCACTCCCATTCGTGACTTTATCGTGCCTTTGAAGATAACATTGACATTGGCTTTTTGTTAGGGCTACCTTTAAAAGTGACTGTGACATACCCACTTAGAAGAAATGGCGACTCCAGAGAGTCCGCATAATAATTTTTAGATTGGTTGAAAAGTGAGGGATGAGTTCCAGTACAGACAAAAATGGGTAGATTTTAGTGAACTTATAAATCTTTATAAAAGAATTATTCATTTTTCTGAAGTTTTATCAATCAATCTGTTGAAATGGATAAACCTGTCGAAATGGCTAAACCTGTCGAAATGGCTGAACCGATTTTGACGGGTGTTTTATTGACAGTTCTAAGACATATCGGAGACATATCTCTTGGAATAAACTATACATTATGGTGAGATAAAACCATATTGTTTGCAAATCTTCCCACGGATTTCCAGATCAAATTCATCTTCAGAGACAATAAACAGAGTTACTTGCTTCACCGGTACGATAAATCTGGCTGTGAGACTGCTCCACACCCAAACTTGTTCATATATATTCAACATTTTGCGCCACTGTGCACAGAAATCGCCCAGACGGACAATGACGCCACAAACCAACACAACTAACCGACTATGAAAAGGACGCAGTTTTCGTTGTTTAGCGCGCATGCGTCGCTGCACAGATTAACGAAGACGAAAAGCGCTACTCAGAATCCCAGACAGAACAGACAGAACTGAACATTTTAGATCATTGCAAACGTAGCGATGCTTAAAACAAAAATTAAGACAGTCGAGCGCAGACAGTTGGATAAATTCAAAATTAATATATTTTCTTTTTCTTTTTTCAGTACAAGGAAATCATGTCTGTCTGTGCACATGTTAAAAAAGCAGATCAAAGCTATAACAGCTCAAATTGTTATTTGTGTATTCTAACGTTTGCTGCTGGCAAACAGACTGTGCTGTGACAATTTCGGGCGTTCCCAAGCGAAAGATATTTTAATAAATCAAAAGTAGCGCAGCGTTTGCCTTTTTAAATATTCATGATGCCCAGCGTACTAAATGTATTAATTACATTTATTGCCTATATATCCTGTGATGAGACGCGCATGATTTTCCAGTTTTGTCACAAGGCATTAGAAACGGGAGCAACAAACACACAGTCGCACACGCACACATGTGCACGCATATACAAAGGTGGCAAGGACATATAAATGACAAGGACACTCCCATATTTAGCACGTTTAGTTGCATTTGCACAATGGCAGCAGATTGAGAAATAAAATCAGAGTATAATTCAAATACGGGACGGACGGAAATGAGCGGGAATGTGGAATCCATTGAGCATGATGATCCCTACAGAATGTTACCATTGTTATTGTTATTTTTCGATGAACAAGCGCTACAAATGAGCACCCTGCGCTGCGCTGAACCCTCGACATGCGCAACATAAAAAGCACCCCGAGAACCACAAACCCCCGTGGAATTTCAATCTCAGCTACTACTACAGCAAGGATAATTTGCGCGGGTTAAATGAAATGGAGAATGCCATTTCTAATTATGTGATTGTATATGTGTTTGTATGTGTTTGTACATTTATATAGTATCTGGCACCCTTTGTTTAACATTTACTTACGCCTGTCGTCGCAGCCATTATGCCGCAGCCGTCTGTGTCTCTATATATGGCATAGAGAAGTGCGCGATTCGCTGCATTCTGCGGCGAGGCAGCGAGACGTCGCTTTTATTTATTTATGTTTATAATACAAAATCAGTTACGCTTTCACCCCAACCAACCCATTCATGCTAGTCCAACCAGCCATCTATCCATTTGAATGCCTGCTGCTACTCTATCAAATTATACGGCTTCAAGCGCTGTGATATGGCTGACTGACTGCCTCACCATAAAACTGGTTACACTGTTCATTGCGTTGAATGCTGCTCCTGCAGCTAAATACAAAGAAGATATCCTCGTCGTCGTCGTCCTCATCGTCATCATCGTCGTTGTCGACGTGATGTTTACATTTATAGATTATTGTTTCCGTATGTCCTGCGTCCTTGTTGTCGCATTTTAATATCGAAACGCGAATGTGCGCGCGCGCTCTCGCGTAAATACCAGTTCCGCACAATCATGCTTATCAAAACGACCTCAAATATCGCCGTGTAGCACTATGGGCGGCACAGTGGGCTGCAAATCTAAAGTTTTGTAGAAAGTTTTACCATAACAACTAACCCGTATCGTAGATTTATTCAATCATACTAAAGCAAATATTTAATAACAGAAAATGGAGTCCTACTAGAGATCAATGTTACCGGAATATGATGCTTTGAGAAGACATGCTTGGGAAACTTACATTCTAGACTAAAGATCTATCTATAAATGTTGGAAACAATTTATATCATATCCTAGCATCAGTACATCGGTGAGACTACTAAAAGCCAAATTTCATCAACTTATTTTTTTTTTTGTCAAATTAATCTTCTTTGTAACAGAATGTATGGAAATATATTTTTTACTAGCTGGGTCCACGAACCCATGCACGTGGACTTTGATCTATCTCAACCTATTATTATAAAACGCAGCATATTTTTGGGGTGGACATCGCCTACTCCAATTTTTAACAAACTTAATAGGATTATATCCTCCAAAACCATTTTCATGTATACCAAATTTCAGCTCAAATACTACATACTTCAAATAGATGGAGGGCGTCCCATCTATTTATGTACCATAATTCATACAAATTGGTTTTACGGTTTAAAAGTGAATATTCTGCGCACCTTCCAATGAGAACTATTTTTGCAAAAGAACTTCATCTCAATAATTTGTACTCATAGTTTTTTGAAACATATTTCCTGCTTTAAGAGTTTATAGAAAAGTAAATAGGACCAAAGAAAATTCTCATTTTGATGTAATTAACTTCTTCATATATAGCTCTTTTAGGAAAATTATCTTCGAACTTGTTTTTTTGATTAAAACTAATATTTACTAACAAGAAAGAACGCTGCAGTAGAGTGTGCTGGTCTTCGAGATACCTTGTACCTCCATTGAACCATACATTTTTATAGGGTATATGGTTATCTGAATCTGTGTAGGATGTTTTATTGGAATTAGTTTAAGATACTTTCAATTTTTCGTTTCAAGCAAAACTCTACCAAAACAAAATGTTTTCTGGAGGGAAGATAGATTTGTATGGGTCTACCCCTTTGTAGTGGTTCGACATGGTTCGATCTGTTAGGAATATTTCATTAAAATTAAAGATACACCAATTTTTACAGTTTCAACAAAAATAAAAAAAAGAGTATTGAAGAACTCAAAAAAGAGGAGTACAACTTTATGAATATTACCTTTTAGAGAAAGGTTGGAATGTTCATGAAATACAATCTATCTGAAGACAGAAAAAAGAACAATTAATATCAAAACTTGAAAATGATATCTTTTATAGTCTTCAAGCTCTTGTTGTTCATAGCCTTAACCAAATTCGGCGTTTATATCTGAATTATGAATTATAATTGTTCCATAAAAAAACCCCTAAATGCAGATTTGTATTGGGACCAATCTGGACCGATTTGGACCTACTAGGTTGGGTGAAAGTAACCTCCTTGACCGCCAGAATGCGCTGCAATAGCAAAAAAGATTATGGTGCATTATAGTCCATTCAGAAAAATGGGTGAAAAATGGGTTTCGAGAGTTTCGTGGTGGCAGAAACTCCACTGCCGATCAACTATTGACGAAACCTAGATCCACTTTTACACGCCAGAGAACAGAACGAGATCCCGGCAATGGACTGAAGTTGGCACGAGTGCGCCAAAGCGGTCAAAGGAGGTTCAATGGGTCGAAAAGGTCATGGCATCCGTTTTCTGCGATTTTCATGGCATATTCTTCGTGGACTAACTCGAAAAAGGAAAATTGATCAATTGAGCGAAAATTACTGCGCATTATTGGAGCGAAGTATTTGCACAACAATGTGCCGGCACACAAGAGCATTGCAAGCATGCCTAAAATTAAAGATTTGGGACTCCAATTGCTTCCTCATCCACTTTATTCGCTCGATAAGGCTCCCTCTAAAAATTATTTTATCCCAAACCTCATATGATAAGTTATCAATAAAAAAATAAGCTCACGCATGGAGATCATCGACGCCACGGAGGAGTATTTTACAGACCTTCCGGAAAATAATAATATATCGAAATAAGTGTATCGATCTAAAAAAATTTTAAACAGTTTTTTCATGCCCACGGTGGTTACTTCTCATCCCACCTAGTAAATAGAATTAAAGCGTTACCACAAATGTGTGTTGCTGAGTATATTGGGTCTGTTGAGGTTCCAAAATATATGTAATATAGAGTAGGAAGCATTGAAGACGTCTTAAAGCAAAAAAATGATGAGCATGAGTCCGCCTACTTAGGTTCCTCCATCTAAAAGTCTGACTAAAAGAAATATTGCGTGGACAGTGTATAACATAGTTGATTTACTTGATTGTAGGACTTACATGTTTTAAAAAAAGTTTGAGATATTATCTATACCAGGGGTGGCCCACCGGTCTATCGCGAACAAACGGTCCAACGCGACTATTAGTCAAGTATTTATATTTTTTGCCTTGCCACGTTTCATTAGACTAGAAGTTGTGATCGACCGGTCTATATCATATATCATTAGACTTCGTACGCAAATTCGAAAATTGCATCGCCAATACGCATTTTTAAGT
Source organism: Leucophenga maculata (assembly GCA_035044805.1). Taxonomy (NCBI): domain Eukaryota; kingdom Metazoa; phylum Arthropoda; class Insecta; order Diptera; family Drosophilidae; genus Leucophenga; species Leucophenga maculata. The sequence goes on from JAWNNP010003047.1 coordinate 332,580, forward strand.
TGCACCACGAATACATTTGAAGTCTATTTTGGCCCAAAATACTTTTGACCATTTGTTAATGATGGAGATTGCTCAATAATTGACCAGAATATATTCTATATAGGAAAAAAATCGTGAATGTCGCTCGAAATCTTTAGCTGATCATACTAAAATATCAAACGAACGTGAAGCTATGCGTCGTGAAGTTATGGAAAATAAAAAAATTACAATCAAAATATATTCTTCGACATAAAGGAAACCCTTCATTCCACTGTAAATATTCGATGTGATCTTTAATAATTTTTTTTTTTTTTTGGCTTTGCGTTTTCCAGTTGAATTGCGTTTGATTTGTTTGAGCGTTTTTCACATACAAATGCGGCATATGAAAGAGGAAAGATTGAATACTACGCGTCATCGTCCTGAACTCAACTGGGTAGTTTATAAAGTTTTCGCTGAATTATACATAAATATGCGTACGAACACAACAAACATAAAACGATTTGTTTCAGTTGCTATTGCTGTTCCATTGAAATTCAAATAAATAAAATAATATTTGGGATTTCGCACCCTAATGCTAGGCATGAGTGCTAAAGAGAGGCTGCTCCTGCTGTCGGTAGTTGACTAAAGTCGAATTGAAACAGCCACCCGGCGACCAATGTCAAATCATATATAGTAAGGATACGTTGTTTTTAATGTTTTTGTTGGTGTTGTGATTCGTTACGACATTACTAGAGTTTTCATACATGAGCAGACAGACAGACAGACGGATTGCCAGCCAGCCGGCCGGCAATGAGGTCTTAATCTAACCAAAAATTCTAAACCATATTCTCCGGAGGGTTTGTGCATATGTTCAACTAGCATATATGACAGTGTATGGAGTGTTGCTTTGTACACATATAGTATATCCGTCTGTGTACATTATAAGGATTTATATTACGCTCTATTGACTTCTGTGTGTTGTCGGTCGTTGTTGCTTCTCAGGGGCTAAATGCTGCCAAGTGAACGTACATATATACACGTACAATTTATAAGCCTGGACTCTTTAACTTGTACACTTTACATTTACAGGGTTTGTTGGTGTTTAGCTTTAGCGTAAATAATCATAGTCCGGGGTGTTTGCCAGATTAAGACATTAGTTTAATTGCTGCAATTGCTTTGACTCAAGAGGTGTGAAGGGATAATGAATTTGATTATTTTTTTGAAATGGAAGCTTTTTGGGGATGTGAAACTTTTAGTTTTAGCAGAGATATACATTGAATAGTAGAAAACTTAAAACGAAATTCTTCTAGTTTAAAGGGAAGTCAAGTTACTTGAGGCTAGTCGTTGCTGCAAAATGGTGCAGTAGGTAGATTCAATTGTTTATAACTTTTCACTCAACTGTTCAATATTGTTTTTTTAAGCAACAAATCAAAGTACACATATTTAGCTACAAAAGCGTCTATAGTTAAATATATTATTAGCTTTTAGCACAAAATTGTGTTCACTTTTAGACTTATATATTTTAAAAACCATAACAAAATAATTCGAATACGTATAACTTTATAATGCAGAGGCATATCAAAATAATTTAAACTATTTTTAAAAGCCTGAACAATAATTTTTAAGCTGTTATATTCGTTAAAAATATATTATTTTAATATGAGGCAATAAAAGTTTTCTTCCTCTGCAAACAAACTTTATTGCATACTGTTCTGCTCTTTTAATTGTGTTTTTCAATTAAAATTAAACTTGATTGAAAATCATAAGACTGCAAAGTGGCAAAATGCAATTTCCCAACGCTGCGTTTTCGGCCAAAACATGTTAATTGCGCACAGAAGTTAGCATGTAGTTGGCTAAGCTAAGCCAAGTAGTTCCTACATATAATTGGAGTATCTTTGTCTGTCTCTCGGTCTGTCTGTCTGTCTGTCTATGTATGAAGTTGGCAGATGCTGTGCACGTACTAATACAAAATTTTATTTATGGCAACTTGCAGCAGCAACAAGCTGCCGCTCCTGTTGTGGCTGCTGCCAAAGTGAGCCACTGATTTTCTGTTGCGCTTGTTATACCCTTTCTACATATAATATGTGAAGGTAATATAATTTTCTTTGAAATCTTGGCACGTATTAAAGAAGCCACCGAAGATCCCACAAAGTAGTTATATTTTATACTACACTTCCACAAAATCAAGAATAAGGGTTCAAATCCAATGACTCAATTTTTTAATGGCTCATATTTCTCCCGATGCCAATCTTATTCTTCTACTTTAAATGGTTGCTGAAATATGACGAGATTTTTCTTTTATCAGAGGATGTGGTCCATAGATGCTATCGGCTAGTTGTGTATGCTGTGTCGCCATTTTGTTCTTATTATATGTCATCCAAGACATAAAAAACCTCTTCTTACATCTCATTGCAGCGCTTCGAATAGAGAAAAATTGGTCCAAAGACGAACCGCAATAAACAATGACATAACGTGGATGCAACGATATCTCCAGTGAATTTTCAGCTTGTTATTGTAGCCATTGACATGAAAATGGACTTCATCCACAAATACGCTATTCTGACTTAGACTTGTCCCTTGACCAAAGTATGGTATGACGTTCACAGCCCAACAAAAACGGTCGATAATGCAGATTTTAGTCGATATAAGATTTTGTTGTAAAAGAAACAGTAGAGAACTAGCCGGAGGCCATGAAACAATGTTTAAGGAAATAAAATATCGACCCCTAAACACAAATTTCTGCATCCCAAAAATAGATTTCAATAAGTATGATGACTGCGAAGAATGGCAAGGCTAGAAACCAATAAGTGGATAAGTTTTTAAATGGACCAAAACTAGGCAAACAAGTTGGTGATACTCAAAGAAATATTGCAACATCGCTTCGTTGATTTCGAAAAAGCTTTCGATCGAGTGTGGCACTTAGGACTCTCAGTCAAGATGAACTTTGTCCTTCACTTTATCTCGGAATCATTTAAACATACTTGGAGGGGCAACTTTTAAGTGTCAAATTCCGGACTGTACTGTCAGACATTTACCCTGTTCTGGCTGCGATTCTCCAAAGCAGCGTCGTAAGTACTATTCTCTTCTGTCGATTTTCAGCAAATATGTCCGTCCCTTCTGCTAAGGTGAGGAGAGGAGATGTGCATAGACTCAAACAAAATGATGTTAGCTAATTAAGCCGACGGCGATGGCATTTTCTACCGCTGTCACTGTGAGTACGAAGCTGAACTCCTTTTAGAAATATTGACAAACTGGTGGAACATAAGAATAAACTGCATCAAATGCGTTAACGTTTGCTTTACTCTGAGATGAACCGGCTGTACATCTCTCGTCGAATTAAAGTCAGTGAAATATTTTGTTTTACCATTTGCCAAGGACTCATTTACAACATAGTGGACTATCGACAAATTGACCATCGCTAAATGGGTTATCGTCGGAGCGACCAGCAACAAGTAGACCACCGCTAAATAGTCCACCATCAAATGAACCACCTTGAGCGGTGGAGACTGCCACAAAATGCACAAACTCCACTGAACGGACCATCCGTAAATAGTCCCCTAAATAGATCACCATCAAATGGACCACTTTGAGCGGTAGAGACTGCCACAAAATGCACCACCTCCACTGAGCGGATCACCGCTAAATAGACTATCGACAAATTGACCATCACCAATTGGGCTATCGTCAAAGCGACCAGCACCAAATAGACCAGCGCTAAATAGTCCAACATCAAATGGATTACCTTGAGCGGTGGAAACTGCCACAAAATGCACCACCTCCACTAAGTGGACCATCGCTAAATAGACTATCGACAAATTGACCACCGTCAAATGTATAAAAACCAAAATTTGACTACATCCAAATAGACCAATGGACCACCGCTACCACAAAATTGACCACATCCATGTAAAAGCAAAATTTACATGCATACTATTAGATACAAACAACACCTGTTTCTGTACTCAGATAAGATCTTTTAGATTAATATCAGAAGCTTGGTGAAGTATGTCAAATCCTGAAAGTCGATCCTTTTTCTACATTATTTTTCAAGAAGATTAAAAAGGTATCACAACGATCTTGCATGAACGCAGCAACTACACTTTATAATAACATAATTTCAAAATGAGATGCAATTTAGTGGCTATTTGTGGCATCATCATATGTTCCCCCTACTTTTAGGATTATTATAAAAAAAAACGCAACACCCACTTGTAGGCCATTCTACGATAAACTTTTTTATTACAGTTCAAATTAACTGTAATAAAAAACTTTTCGTACAAAAATTTCAGATTTTATATGGTGGGTTCTTATGGGTGGATGTTACACATAGACATATATCAATGAGCATTTTTAGTTTAGCAATTTTTAATATGTCTTCATTTAAATATTTATCTGCTACAAAATTTCGAATTTCTTATGGATGGTATTCAAGCTTCGGTTCTACCGAAGTAAAAACATTTTCGTTAATATATTTATTTTTATTTTTTTTAATTTCGCTTTAAATTTAGCTTGGTTGCTGCTTTTGCCTTTAAACACAATTTCCCGCAACAAATGAGAGTGTAAATTTGCGTGTAAACACTCGGGTCACCCGCTGACATAGACAGGGACGACATACAGTTCGGAGTAGTGAATGCAACTAGTGCCGGTAGTCGCCTAACTCACAGTATGTCGGACAGGGGCTTCAACATTGCATGCGGGGGCTGTGAACGATGCATGCATAATTTTATCGTATCGAAAATAAATTATATATAAGCCAATATCAGAAAGCAGCAAAATATCACTTGTTTGAGTGCATAGTGCGCAAATGCAGACCAACTTCGATTCGAGAGCAGAGAAAAGAAAAAAAATATAATGTTGACCACTTGCTGACCACTTACCGACGACGATCACTTGCCGACGCAAGGAGCTCAGTTGTTACGTCGTTGCTGTGATAAAAAGGATCACAGCATGTCGTCGCGAATGCGTTGATCATTCATTATTTAAGGATTGAAAAGTTAATTAACATTTTTGCGCAGCACAGCAGATGAGCTTTCGGGGCATTGGCGCAAAAGAAGAAGTTGCAATGTTTGCGATTAATTTTTCTGTTTTTTTTTTTCGTTCCCCCCTCTCGCTTAGCGATTTACGAGTGCGTTTTTATTGAAACTTCAGCAGCGCAGCGAAATTGTGAAAATTATTATTGATAATATTTTGCATTTGCGGCAGATTTTAACTGATTTTGAGTGCGAATGCGTTGGAGTCGAATGTCGGCTGAGGTTGTAGAGAAGTTTTAGTCGCAGCGGTGCGGCACGGCACTCCTTCACTTGTAGCCAACTATGTACCAAATGAATATGTTTGCATCAATTGATTAAGTTGTCACCGAGACTTTGTGGGAATGGTAAATGAGTGTGTGTGAATGGTTCAATTTTTTTTGTATATTTGATTGGAAATTTTACAGTCAGCGAAATTTTTACGGGTGCGTAAGAGATGACATGCTAAAGGTGTTTTATGAATATCTCGAAAAAGAAAATAATTAATATTTTTTGCAGTCTTATTATTAGAAAAATAACAGAAATGGTTTATTACAAAGAGAGAGCTACTGAGACAATTGTTTCAGTTACAACCACGCGTCCTCATCGGTTCGCAAGATCGATGTGATATTGCAAACTATTCTACTTATATCATGCCTCACAGAAATGACAATTTTATTTTATTTAGTTTCCGATCTCAAAACTACTTAACTGGTGATAACTTCGAAAGAACTCAGCTAACTAGCAGACACATATATAAGCTCTACCAATAGTGTTGTATGAATTTTAACAACTCATGGACCTTGTCCATTGTTCCAATTCACTCAGCAACAATTGGAGATCATCGAAAATATCCAAAAATCTTTCGATCATCATTTTACGCTGATTGGAGGTTATGTTTGAATTGGATATTATTATAAACATAGAAAACAGCTGGACAAAATTTACCTATTTATCACTGTTCCGCAGAGATCGACTTATCTCCCATGACCACCTGACGAACTTTGCAGTTAGATTTGGGACAAGACTGAAACCTAGCAACCATCGCTTACATTGACAATCTGCTAATTAGGCATTGAAACCGATGGAAGTTGATCCACCATTAAATTAACCCTTAAAAAAAACTACCTTAAATCGCTTACTTCCAGTGAACGCTGCAAATTATTGAATGACCTCGAAACTAACATCCGAAAAGACATTACCGAAATGTAACACAGGTCCACAGAAAATTGGAGTGCTAGTTCTAGGTAGTGTCATTTGAACTATTTCTTCTTTTATTTTAAACTTCAAAGAAGGGTTTCGAAAGCAATTTGCTTCAATACATGTTGTTAAACAAGGTGTATGCCACGGAATATAGTTATTTAAGTGGCCGTCAACCGTCTGCCGGTCATGGCCGCGTCCAGGAAAGCGCGCCAGCCTCCATAATCTTGTACGCGCTGGCGCCAGCCGTTTTGAATGCCAAGTACGGAGAGATCTCTCCATACCTGGTCATTCCATCGAGTGCCCGGTCGTCCTCTATGTCGGCGTCCACCAATCAAGTTTGGGCCCCCCATGTAAACCATGCGTGCTTGAGCTCTTTCATCCATTCGAAAGAGGTGCCCAGCCCAGTGCAGCCACTGGAATCGTATGCGCTGGACTATGTCAACCTCATCGAATAGCTCGTACAACTCGCGGTTCGTACGGGACCTAAACTCGTCGCCGACTCTAATAGGACCAAAGACTTCTTAAAAAATTCTATCCTAATGGCGTCATACATATAGAACATATTGATTTTCTTACTTTCAGGCTAAACTTCATTGCATTTGGTGCACTGAAAGAGGATATATGGCGCTCAAAGTGCCAGTCTCCTTGTGGCATCGCTTAATAAATGAACTTTGAATAAAGAGAGATGTTCCTTTCATACGAGAGTTAAGGCGATTCAAAGAAGATCAGGAGCATTCACGGGTTGACCAAACAGATCCCTTAAAATTCGTAGTTACTGAGCAAGTGAAAGTGCTGGAATTCATCAAAAATGGGGTCCGTGGAAATAATTATTTGCATGGATTGGAATTATTGTCCGACAATTTATGTACACGGATGGAGTGTGCAGGGTTTATGCACACAAATTATTCGACAAAAAAGCTTGCTTTAACTTAGCTGGCAGCCCATTAGATCCTGCCGCTTTGTTATTTGTAGCATTGCGACACTCCTCGTCGTACCAAGAATTCTTCACAGGTTTTGTATAACCAATGACATCCTTGCCAGCCCTATTCATGGAGCGGGTGATATATTTCCAATGCCCACATATATCTCGAGAAGACGGAGAGGTTTCCTGGAGCAGTCGGGAGAGCGTGTTTGAAAAGGCTTCGGCGGTCTGTTCTGATTGCAGCTTGCCGACGTCCAGCTTTCGTTGCATTTTGGAACGTGCGGCGTGCACTACGCTGAACCTAGTGCGTACCTTGGCTGTGACAATATAGTGGTCCGAAAAACTTGTTCGAGATAATTTCTCATAAGCGCTAGGTTATGAAGGGCAAATGTTAAGAGCTTAAACGTCTATTCTTCTGAACTTAAGGTGCAAGTCCAAACGAAATTTGCGACTGGAACAATCTTCCATGCTAATATCTAAAAGTTTTATTATTTTCTTATACTGAATAGCAAAAATCACATCATTCATTTGTGACAAATAAATAAATACAATTCTCTTTGACAAGTAATCCCCTAAGTAAACTACTCGCTAAGCTGATAGCGATCTCCAAAGAAACTGATATATGATATGTATGTACACTTTTAAAAAGCAAATCCTGTTAATTATAAAAGCAAACTAGTTGTCACCGTACCACGTACCAGCCGTGCCAGAATTACATACATATAAGCGCCCCTTTTTGTCGCAGCATGCATAATTTTCAAAGTTTTGAAAATATAGTAAAAACTGTAACCACATTTCCTGCAGAGTTAGCAGGCGCAAACTGTCGCAATAGCCGATTAAAAAGCGAGCCTTTCGCAGGAGATGATGTTGTTAACATTGATGTTCATGATGTGGATGATGATGGCACGAAGCAACATAGAACGCCCCTTTTTTATGATGTTTTCAGAGCTACTGTTGCCAATAAAATATATCGAGTTACGATCAAAGATAAGCTGCTGTGCAAATATGTAGTAAAATATTTGTATTTGTATGCAGCATGAGCAAATGTCCTTAAAACAAATAGAAAAATGAAAAATGGAATTGAGTTGCAAACAGCATCGAACAGAAATCAAAAATGCTGCGGCTAAAAACAGAGAAATAAAATAATTTGTAACGATTTTCGAATAAACAACCCTCAGATCGTTCGATCAATGGGATGTACGCAATAGTTTTTCTTTCAAATATCTCTGTGTGTGCCTGATTATGTTGTTAATGTCCGTGCGCATTTGTTTTTATTGTTTCTCTGCTGTTTGCGCAAAAATATTATACAATATAGAATGCGTATCTGTTGAAAATCGCAAAATGCCAAATGTAACAAAATGCGGATTATTTGCTTTTTACGTCGAGTCATTTTTATGCGCGAGCCTTGAAATAGGGTGGAGTGAGTTAGTTTTCTTCGATATAAATAAGAACCGAAAACAGTTTCAGAAACGCGCAATGCATAGCAGAGTTACATGAGTTTAGTAGAGCTGTTCTTTTTGCATATAGATCATTGAAAAGTTTAATAACTCATTTGTTATTTGTATTAGCGTAATGCAGTTTGTTTTAAAATTAAGTTTAAATATTGTCTAAATAAAATTTGGCAGCTTTAAAGCGTTACAACTTATGGTTAGTGAGTTATAAACCATTTTATGTACAGAAAGGCTAAAAAAAATGCTTGAAAATTCGAGAGCGCATAACTTTGTAAATTTTAAACGCAGCAACTTAATTTAAAATGCTTTTGAAAGCCTGGACATACAAGTTCTAAAAATCTTATCGCTAGAACAACAAAATTTTCATTTCACAACTCACACCACCCTAATGAAAAATCTTACTCTATGATGTTGTCTACCTTTACTTAACAACATTTACAACAAACAAGCTACATAACTACGACAACAACAGAACAACAGTGTACGGATTGTCCATAAACGGCAGTTGTTCGTACCGTACATTAATGAGAATATTGTTAAATTAGTAGGCTTTGAAATGTGATACGCCCAACCACAAATTCGCAGGGGAATATAATGCGCATAATACCTTAGCAGCAGTCGAACAGTCGAACTGACTGTATGAGCATCCAAAGCAATCGAAATGGCATAACATGCTTCAATGAGTCAATGAGCCAAGGCACAGTTTGGCTCAAGTCGCTTGACTTTGCTTCGTAAGAATGGGACAGCAGCAGCAGCAGCAGCTGTACGGAGTCTATAATTCTTTTCTAAATATTTTCTTTCTTTTTGCATGCGATTTATATTTCAAATGTCCTGTAATTGAAGTCCAGCTAGTGTCCTTTTTGACACGCTATTTTTGTCGGCCAATGCAAAGCTTGATATGAATCGAATAACAAAAAAGAAAAAAAAAAGTAATAAAAATTTTATATAAGCGCCCACAACAGTCAATTTATTCCTTATATTTGACCTATGCTATTTGAATTTGCTACAACAATTGGGCTTCTACGGCTATGGCTTCGACGTCAACATCAGCCGTACAGCAGTAGCAGCAGCAACTTGGCTTTAGTCAACTTGGCGTATAATAGGCTTACAATAAACATGACACTCCAAATGCTGAGTAACCGTAGCAACCGAGACTTCGTGGCGCATTTTGCCCCTTTAGCCTTTTGCCAAATTGCCAGTTGACACTCAATTTGACACATGATGCGTGATAGTCCTTGTTGTTTTTGTTGTCGTTGTTGTCGCTATCGCTGCTTGTGACGCTAATGTCTTCACCGAGAAACTTTCTGCTCTGTGTGTGTTGTAAACTGCTTAAGGAAACCTCAAGTGTCCTCATGGTTACTCAGCTAATGAGCACTGGATTTGCGTTACAACCATATGTGCTTCTATCCAAATATAAGTAGCGTAAATTGTCTCCAACAAAACTTGTAACTGGCTCTGTTCAAAGTTTATATGCAAAGGTCACGTTGCTGGTATTTTAGGCAAATGTGACATTTTCCATTTGTAAGGCGGCATCTTGGCTAATTTCAATAATTCGTTAACAAAGGCTAAGCAATAATTTTCTGCTTATGTAATTTCAGTGAATGTAAAGAGGGTTGCATTTTGTTGGGTATTAAATAATTAGAAATGTAATAATGGTCTATTTACCTTAAAAGAAATTTAGTGGAAATGAGTGGGATTTGGTAGCATCGTCTGTGAGTTGAGATATTGATGCCTATTATTGGTAACGACATTTTATGTTAAATTTAAGCTTTGGTATGTATGTCACGAAACTCAAAAGAAGAAAGAACGCTGCAGTCGATTGAGCTTAAAATTGCATGGAACCTTGAACCTTGTAGGATATTTTATTTGCATTAGTTAAAAACTCACCAAATATCTCAATTCAAACTAAACTTAAGCACAACAAATTGTTTTTCTCACAAAATCCAAGAAAATTTGAACAGATTTATATGGGGCATACTCCTTTTAGTGATCCGATCAGGCTAGACTAAATTTGTTTCTAGAAAAATTAACATCAATAAAATTTATTCATGCAGAAACTCAAAATGAGGATTAAGTTTGCATGGTAAGTGAGATAACCCCTCCCCCACACCCCTTAATTAGGGTGCTTACCGTGTTGTGCTTACCGTAATGTGAAGAATAAATAATAGAATCTCAATATGTATATTTGAAGGTTTTATCTTTTATAGTCGCCAAGATATCGATTTTCATACAGACAGTCAGATGGTCATGCATATAGACTCGACTTTTAATGCTGAACTTACCTGCGCTTCTGCCTATTTCATATATTTAGACAAAAATTGAGTAAAAACACACAGACAGACGGACATAGCTAGAACGACTCGCCTCATTGATTAAAGTTAGGCTTTAGATAGAGAATTAATCAAAGAATAAAATTCCAAAATCCAGTATTTAATTTGTGTCACTATTGCGGGTGATAGAGTCGCTCAAAATTGCAGTCCTTGAAATCTTTGACCAAAGACCGTATAAAGCTATTCGAGAGATTTACTTTTACAAAAAAAAAGGCACATTGTGAATATCTCTGCGACATATCTGTCTGAAGTCTTAGCCATCAAGTATATGAAAAATCACGAAGAGACAAGATCTGATATTGCAAAAGCTGTAATTATTGCAAGTCCTGTGCGAGAGCAAAGGATTAAAACTAGTATTCCAACAACAACTAATTTCCCACCTATACCGTACACTACAGAAGATGTTTTAGCGTTATATTGGGATTTAGAATTGTCAAAGAAAAAATATTCACTGTTACAAGACTTCTTACTGCATCATAAAGTTAATGATCTTTCTAGGTACAACAAAATTGAGGTTGCTAGACAGGACTTCGTACCACCAAATGCAATGGTTACTGAGGCATCGGTTAAAGTAAAGCATCAAGACTTGATGGATTATACGAAGAGACAGAATCTAGAATTACTTCATGAAAGCCTTACATTGTTCAGTAAGTGGGGATGTGATAGATCGTGCGGGCAGAGTACTTACCGGACGAAACATATATTGATAACAAATCAGCAAGTGATCTCAAAAAGAGGCTATTTGAGTTAAGAAATGAGTCTACTTCAGAATTTTATAGCAACCTTGATCTGTTTCTAAGCGATTTTTGAATTTTGAAAAAATCTTCATTAATTGAAATGTTATGATTTTTTGTAACCAAACAAGTCAAAAGGCCTTACTGTGCGACTTAACAAAATCACTTCCAAACCATTTTTTTTTGAATTGACAAATCAGAACAATGAGATATTCTTGACCGGCACTGGAAGCCTGACAATCTGCATATGAGAAAGAAAGATCTTTAAGACTATAAGTAAACAAGGCTTCGCGCTTTAAACTTACTTCATGCTTTATGTAAGTCGCATGGAAAATTCTACCTAATCAAGGGATACATGAAACGAAACAATGCGATAATCTTCAACAGTCAGACAGCTACTTAATTGAAATGTGAAGAAGTCTTAAGTCGTGAGCTGCCTAGACAAAACTATAAAGCATACAATTTGTCATATCTTTGAGGAGTAAGGATGGTAAATGTTAAATTTGGTATATTTAGTAAACATGTTAAAAGGATCTTAAGAATTAGCTCTACTACTTTTGGTATGAATCGGAGGGTGCGAATCTTTGCATCCATTTGAGGCATATCGATGAAATTTGGCGTACATGGTAAATCGGAAAGAATAGATCCATTGGACAAGTATGAACAATTTGGTTTAACTGGGCGCGTGAAAAGCAGGCTGGCATGAGCTAGTTCGTAAATATTTACCAAGTACATAATTTAACTATTCCCAGTCGTGGACTCGTGACTCCAAAGCACCTGCAATTTGCTAACTACGAGTCGTTAGCTCTAGCGATTTAGTTACCTACTGGTCGTTAGCTCATTGCTAAAACATTTTCCACGATATATTTTTTTTTATATTTTCAAATAATTTTAACAATTAAATATCTTAAAACTTTTATATTAAATTACTCTCTCACTGACATAGACAACACATTTCAAAACTTTAGAACTTTTTGTTTCTGACCAACATGGCGCCTGGCTCCAAGGGATGCAAATTCAAATGAAGCAAATATACATAAAACTACAAAAACCTGATTTTTATTATAAACCACAAACCAAAGTCTATATTAGTCAAACAAATAAAAGAATAAAATATGAAAAAAGTGTATTCAACAGCATCTTTGAGCCTCTCGCATTAAAACAAAGAAGAACGCTGGTAGACAGGTTCTTGGGCATAATTGCCCCCTAATATTTAGAACAAAAAAAATATTATTCCAAGACGGCTTTGTTTCGTACAATAATTTTTGCGCTTTTGTTGTGTCACTGAATGAAATCATATAATTATGTTTATACAAATTTAGTGGCGCATCCTGTACAAGCTGAAAATCAAAACGAAAAAGCTCAGGAGTTGATGTGCTGTGCTGTGCTGCCCTGTCTGTCTGTATGTATGGAAATGTATGTTTTAAAAAATGGCAAACACAAAGAGCCAAAACAAAACTGAAAACGTACATAAAAATCGCGACAGGACACACTTATTCAATGAAGTAAAAAACAGGCAAGAAAAAATTTTAAGTTCGATGGCAGCGAAGCTTTAATATGCTTCACAAAAAAAAAACTATTTTAAATTTAATACAATATAAATATAAATACTATATATAGAAATGGAATCTGAATCAATATTTTATGTTGGGGGTTTATATTGAATAATTAGAAAGATTCCAAAGAAGAGCTAACAAAATATCACAACAAAATATCATGGCAGAATAAGAGGCCGGTAATCTTTAGCCATATATGCATTAAGAAACTGAGACATAAAGGGCAAACGTACTTGCTTGGAAACAAATTTTATAAATGGTGAAAGTTCTTCAAAAGAAGAGAGTAGCCGAGAAGTTGCTGAGGATATCGGCATATCACATGAAACGTGACGAAGTGAAGTTTGTTCCGAAATTGCTAATTTTTGAGCTGAAGAACATTTCTTAGGAACTGTTGACTGACATCAATGACTGACATCCAGATTTGCTTAAAAATGTCAAAATTTATAACGAAATATGGATAGAAATATAACGTCGAAATCAGAGCCCAATCAGCCCAACAGAAGAACCAACATTTAAAAACGTTCATCAAGTTCGGTCAAGTGCGAATGTTTTTGCTCTTCGATTCCAGTGGTTCTTGTCAGAAGATCGTAGAATCAACAAGGAAAGTTACCATGAAGCTATGCACCATTTGCGTGAAGCATATAATGAACCTGCTTTTTTTTCTTTTTTTTTTTTGACCATACAGTAGAAATGTCATCACCGGTTGCTCCTGACTTTTTCTTTTTCCCAAGACTGATAAAACCCATAGAAGAACATTTTGCCACGATTGAGGAGATAAAGATCTTATTGTTTGAAAAGCTCAGAAAGCACAAAATCGAAAGTGCTTCGATCTAAATTACTTCGAACTAGATTAATGGATCCTACGCCAGTGCATGTACATACAGAGTATGTCGGGCTCGATCTTCCAAAAGGAAGTGATGCTGCTTGCTTACGCCGATGACATCGATATCATCGACACTCAGGAAAAACAGTCTCGGATCATGGGTCTAGCGGTGAATGAGGACAAGACGAAGTAGTTGGTGTCTTCTCGCACTCCGTCAACGCGTCTTGGACGGTCAGTGACGATGGAGAATTTCAACTTCAGTGTTGTAGAAAACTCCGAGATAACCAGCAACAACAACGTCAGCCTGGAGATCAGACGAAAAATCAGGCTTGCAAACAGATGCTTTTTTTGGGCTGAGCAAGCAAATGACAACTAAAGCCCTCTCTCGAAAGACAAAAATCAAGATCTAATAGACTCAGTTACTCCCGGTCCTATTGTATGGCGCAGAGGCATGGATCGTGATAAAGTCGCATGAAAAAGCGTTGAAAGTCTTCTAGAGATAGATTCTTCGCAGGATTTTTGGGCTGAGCACCTCATTCGAATGGATGAAAGAGCTCCAGCACGCATAGTTTATATAGGGGTCCAAACTTGTTTGGAGGACGCCGAAATAAAGGAATGACGCGATGGAATGACCAGGTATGGCATTCAAAACGACTGGCGCCAGCATGCACTAGACTATGGAGGCTGGCGCGCCTTTCTAAATGCGGCCATGGCCGGAAGACGGTTGAGGGCCATTTAAGTTTAGTATAAATATTTTTCGATAAATATTTAAAGTCAATCTTTTTTTTAGTGCTCTCTATTTATTTTCCGACTATTCAGCCTGTATTATGAAAAATATTAATGCTGGAAGTTCTGTCTATCGCTGGACATTACTTCTTTAGAGACAATTCAAGAATAGAACTTATATTTATGGCTTACTTGTAATAAGTCCTGTGCAACTTCCCAATTCAGCGTTTTCAAGGAAAAAATACTTTATCGTATCTCTGCTCGAATTGAGACCGATTTTTCTTCAATACTCGGCTCAAACGCATCACTTGAGTTCGGTATCAATTTTCCATAAAATGGTTCCATTCGATTTTGTCAACACATTATAGGAAACACCCTCTGGTCCCACCAACTACAGCTTATTTCGCTTTTGATGCCGGGCTTAATACACGACTTCTCTTGCATTTCTCAAGCTTAGGTAAGATGGAACTACATTGTCGTTGATTTTGGATCATTTCCAATGCTTTCAACGTTTTTTTCATCAACTCAAAATAAATTGGCAAGTTTTGGTTCCAATTTTGATGAATCTTCACCGATAAAATTTTTCAACTTTTCATTTTCAAACTATTTGTGATGGCGCCCTTTTTGGCTAGAGTATATCTTTGGAGGTAAATATAGGAGCTATCTTTATCGAATAATAATGATCAGCGAATTTATATGCTTCATAGTGCGTGTGGCACACTCGCTTAAATATATATAGAGCCTTGGGCAGTACATTTCAACATGATAACTTAAAAACTAAGTGGGCACAAAGCATAATATAATGGAGCTGATCTAGCTTATATACATACTTAGTCTTCCAACTCATTTCATAACAAACGTTTCGGCAAACTAATTATACCCTTTTCACATTATATTTGAAGTGTATAAAAATACAGAAGAAGAGTCTGAAGATTGTCTTGAACAGCTTTAAGCGCGCATTTTCATGCGCTTCTGTTGTTAAATAAATCGAGCGAGTGAATGAAACAACGCAGGAACATTGAAGACGTAAAGGAGCGTCGACTGGATTCGATTGGATTGGGATTAAAGAGCAAAGATATCGAATTACACACCTGACGGCGGCAGCGGTGGCGGCCGACGCGACTACGATGAGGACAACTGCCAACGTGGCTGCTGCTGCTGCTGCCACTGCGGCTGCTGCTTGTTGCTACTTTCAATGGCAACGAGAAATGTGAAAAATTAAGCAAACGATTGGGGAAAAAAGTTGCAGCAGAGTGCTACAGAATTTCACATACAGGGTCCTTGGTACATGTGCTAGTGTCAAAGTCAGACAGTACTCCTTTGCCACCATTTTTAACGGCTAATAAACAGCAGCAGAACAGCTTTTCTGATGTTTCATTTTTTTTTTCAATTTTTTTTTTATCCTGACCACTACCTAAGCGCTAAGCGCTTCTCTCAACGTTTTGGCCATGTCGCATACTTTATGGGTATTAAAAATTCAAGTGGCAGCAATTTTTCGTTGCAACTTCAAATGATGCCGCACCAACTGATTATACGAGTGAGAAAGAGTCTGAGCTATTGAACAACTGTTGCTCCAATGTGGCGGTGCTCCCACTGTGCCTGGCCTCTTTTCAGGCAATCGCCTCGTTGCAATCGCTGCAAATAAAAATAAAAGCGAAACAAAAAAATCTGCGCTGCCGCCAATTTAATGTGTCGGCGTGTTTATCGGCTAATGAAGTTGACAACACGCGGATTAGCGCATTTAGGTGCCGCAACCAGAGAACAGAGACCAGAGACACAGTTCAGACCAAGTGCCAAGCCGACTAGGGGCAAGTAGCAACCAAGCCAAGAAAACTGTCCAGCCAGCCAGCCAGCCTGGCCTGGCCAACAGCAGGCAATGGCATTAGCGCACAAACAACATAACTTAATAACGATAACGATGAATATTATTTTTATTATGATGCAAGTGAGTTGCCGCATGCACCGATCGTGCATTGGAATCTCAGCGATTATGGTTTCAGATGTCTTTCTTTTCCCTCTAATGTATTGATTAACCCATTTGGGCTAGAGCACAGCACACAGACAGGAATTCTAGACTCTTCTCACTAAATAGAGAAAAGTTACAACTACTCAGACCCGATGAAGGATTTTTGTTTGGTCGCCTGGTTGACCGACGTTGCCTCGATTTTCTGAGTGCAAACTGCAACTGAATGGAATACAATCTTGGTGAATTACATAATTTGAGTTTCAAATACAAGTTGCAAAATCCAAGATCACACAAACATGTGAAATGTACAGAAGCTTAATAGTGTAAGGGTCGCCGATTTCCTTGGACCACCACCCTAGAAAGCCAAGAATACTCCTTAGCCATGCAGACAAAATGACAATTTAATGGCCACCACTTCCAGCCAAATAAACATTTTCGGGCTTCTTTCTTTCGAAATTTCTTTCGACCTATGTTCTTCCTAGGGTCTGGTGCAAAATGATGCGTTACAATATACCACGGGTAGTACTGAAATATTTATACATATACCCATAGATATTTAAGCTTCCTATTTCTCTCCATAAACAGAATCATGCAAAGATCAATGATTTAATTTTTTGTTTTAATATTATTTTTAACCAATTTACTGTGCTATTTCAAGTCCATTGAATCAAAATGGGTTAAACATTCACATTTCGCTGTCGCCACTGCTAACTGCGTGAAATAATTTAAACCGTCTTTTGGCAATCGTAAAAATGCATTTTGCCGACAAATCGAACGGAATCAGTTGCCATTCAGTAAATAAAGCAGTTACCGGCTTAAGAGCCGAACATCCTTCGAAGTTGCTTGCCAGTTGTCGCCATGCGCAAAGTGATATGATAGCTTCTCGAGCAGTGCCAACCAACATTTCTAGCTACTTAATTCTAGCCTGTTTTAGGCCTACGAAATGTATCTGTACAAAAGTATCTCACACTCACACAACTCGCTTTATGCGCAGTTTTCTTTATTTGTTATTTATTCAAATGTAATTTGTTGCCCATCATGTTTGTTACTAACACACAGCACACACACAACACACCGCAAAACATATCTCGGTGCTGTTCAGTTTGTCTTTTCATTGAAAAGCCGCCAATCCGGTTCCATAGTCAAGATTCAAGATGAGTAGCTCGTGTGGTGACACGAAAAGTTATACGATGTGATAAGACAATAAATATTTTTACCATTTACAGTTCAATTATACATTCGATTATCATACGAGTCACATAAATTCGTTTCAAGTTGAGCGCACATTTGCTACTATGTATCTGCATGCATCGGTATCTATATCTAGATAATAAGTAGAACTATTATGTTTTGCGTTTGAGGTTTTAGCTTTAAAAAGCGTAGGCTTGTAAGAGTGGCTTAGCAGCTTTAGGAAAAGTGAAAATTTAACGAAATATATAGAGTAATTTTTTTCGAATTCGGCGGCTACTTTTAATTTTAATTATTTGCTTTGTTTAAAAACAATTAACAGTTGATATATATAAAAAAAAACATTAATTTTGGTAGCACCAAATAAAACCCACGTCATTTGTTTCGAATAAATAACTGCTAAACGGAACTGCCAAACGAAGCAAATGAAGCGTTAATTTCATAACATTTTAAAGTAAACTTGGATAATTCCGGAGAAGTCCTAGTCGAATGCAAAAAAACACGAAGTCTCTATCTATTACCGTTTTCGAGATCCTTTCGTTCATACGGACGACCAGACGGACAGACGAGCATGTCTATATCAACTCCTCTATCATTTATGACCATAACGGGGGTAACTTTGGGGGGTCTCCGACCATTATTTATACCTGTTACATACATTTGCACAAAACCAACAGGTACATAGCCTAAAAACGTACCATCTCTCGGTCGAGAAGGCATCCACGTGGTATTCTCTGGTAACATACCCTTAAGATACGTTAAATTTTAGCAGCACACTCCCACACACAACTCTATTTTGCTCTCCTATCCTTAGTACTCCTTTTACCTCTTCAAAGGTCCTCTCCGATTACTTATCACCTTGGGAAAAAGCTATAACCCAATACTGCTCATGGCGTAGCTCTGCGTATAATCAACCTATTTCTACCGTCACTTGTTGAATATATTATGGTACAAATTAGAAACAAAAAATTTTACAAACCACAGATCGACTAGAATAGCAGCACTAGGACGAAGCCGTCTATTTAGCATATTAAGAAATGAACATCGAAAAGTAGGAAATAAATAAAGAAAAACTTTTTATTTGAACCCTTCAAAACTCCCGGAGTAGATTACATATTTTCAGCATTATTGCAGAATATGGCAAAAGAATAACTCCCTAGTCTGTAGAATATTATGACAAAAAACATAGCACTAGGTCATAGCCCTACTCATGGAGTAAGCGTTTAGGTTGTGTTTATCTTTGAAGGTGGAAACCGGATAAAATTCTTCCCAAAGCATTTGGGTATATGAAAAGTTAGGAGAACCATATTGGAGAGATATTACAGCATCGGAGTCCTTTGCGCTGAGGCCAACGTGCATACAAAGCCAGCAGATCAACTGTCACCGCTTAATTAAAACAAAGCAATTAAAGCATCCCTTGAGCAGAAGGAAGTCACACGTTGTGCTTTCTTAGATATAGAAAATTAATTTATTAGCAGAGAGGAGACTCGTCCCAATCATAGCGAACTGGATATACTAAATTTTAAGGACAAGAGTGGCAGAGGCAAGCACGAATGGCACCAAACAGTCAAGAGCGTCCTGTGGAATCTCTTTCATCACTGTTAGGAGCCTAGTAGTAGCTTACGATTTCGGAGAATGAAGAATATATGGTCATCATGGCATGTGAAGTTTAAATAGATACACTCAAAAAAAGTAATAGTACAGGAAAGATGGCCTAGGAAACATAAGCTTCACAGACTAAAATAAATAACCATAAATTCGAAGGGGTGGCACTGCAAGTAAACAAGATAGTAAAATATGTGGGAGTAATTCTTGATAGAAAGCTTCTGTGTAAATCAATTGTAGAAGTAACTACCAGGAAATGCACCAAATAGATAATAGTGTGTAAATATTGAACCCGGAAGTCATGGAGATGCAATCTGAAAAACATGTTCCGATTGTATAATATGGTAACAAAACCAATGCTTCTATATGGAATAGCTGCATTGGGTGAAGAAACTTATAAAAGAAGTATGTTGGGAGATTATTTCTTGAGACTATTTCTGAGACAATGCGAACATGTCTAACCATAGAGTAAGAAGCAATTAAAGACCTACTATCAATTCAATATAGAGAAATATAAAAATAGTCTATGGAAGTCAATGCACTTAAAATTTTTATCAAAAGTTTCTATCTACCAAGTCATAGGTTATATCTTTAAAGGTTATGGCAAGCGATGAAATTATCGGAACTTCCCCCAAAAACGGGAATCACATACCATCAAATGGTACACAGATGGATCACTAATGTGAGGTAGCACTGGCCTGACAGTTGTAGGATCTAGGGTACAACACTGGGAGTCTTTGAGCAAGAACAGCAGCATTTCTAAGGCAGCACTGTACTCCAGGCTATGTAAACAGAAATTATATCACCGAGGATTTGTTAAAGGTATTTAAATAAAACTCCTTAATGTTCAAACTAGTTTAAAAAGCAAGAGTTATACTGGAGAAACTTGAGAAACATAATATTTTCGCTCTGCTAAACATTAACGAACAGACACATAGGTTTGGCAGGCAAAGTCCAAAGCGGATATAATTCGTGTAGAGGCTAATATAGCAAAGAAGTAATACTGAACCATAAGCTAGGAACTAAAATGAACAAAGGTATTCCTAAACGATTATAACCCGGGTAGTGTAAAAATTGTACTCCAGTTTATATAATGACAAGTTTGTCGAATCGATGTATATTACTCCCCAGAATACAGATATGGCGACTCTGAGAAAGAGGCCCATTTCTAGTCATATTAGTCCTAATTGCCATTTCCATTTAAAAGTTTAGTATTTTCTGGCATAGAACTATTTCCTGTACGATCACTTACAGCTACTTGTAACATTTGACTCGCAAGAAAAGTGGAGTTAGGTCGTGAACAGTTTCGGACTTTCAGTTTATTACTTTTTTCAATGTGGATTATCAAGCCAGGAATGTTCCAATCAACTTACTTACTTAGACCTTTACCGATGCATTAACAAGCTTAGACTCTATAAAAAACTGGTACAACTGGATGACATCCGTGAAGGTAAAGCAATAGCGACCTGTGACATATCATGAGACTGAGGCATCTTTAGCCATTAGTCGGACTAGCATACATTCAATATTACATGAATATTTGGGTCTCATAATTTGACCATCGCCCAAAAAAGGCTAGTGTAAGCTGGTGCCAAGAAATGTTGAAGAAATACAGGATCGGTGACTCCAAACACGTTTATGTTGTCATATCAGTTGATGAATTCTGGATATATACATTGAAGCCCAAAACAAAGCAGCATTTGACACTATGGATGGATATTCCAAAACGAGCCAAATTCAACAAAAGTTGATCGTGATCGCAGAACTAGAAAGCAAAAAATTGCCTGTTTCTTTGGAAAAACTTTTCATGTGGCACTTGATCTGCTGAAACAATATAGGACGGTAAATTCTAAGTGGCTTACAACTATTTATTTGCAGAAAATTTTCAGAGATTTGAGAAACACGAAAACGGAATGTCCTTCCTCACGATACTGATAGCTGTCACACATCGATTAAAAAAACATGGTTTTTGGGATATTCAAAATATTGAATTCCGACTTACAGCATCAAATGACTAGTTGTTCCCTACAATGAAAAAAATTAAACCAATTTCAATAATGGTTTATCGTTCTTTCACTATTAGGCTAGAAATATAATAGACTACCCTCGTAGTTTAAAGCATACTTCAAAAGCCAGACACTAACTTCATCAACGAAGAGTAACTGAAGAAATTATATTCTAGAATAGACCTCTGGTTTCATAAGATAATGAATAATAATACACGTACACCAAAAAAAAGGCCATCATTGAGCCGTAATTCAATCGTAAACTACTCTGGAAAAAACCTTTCCGTCAATGCGGAGAACTTTGATCAAATATTATTGTTCTGCAATTGAAGATTTAAACTTAGACGATATGTTGCTTAAATTAAAGACCATTGAAATACCAATAAGTAACAACCATACACTTGGATATTAGATAATATTTCTAGGACGGCTTTTCATGTGGGTTTTTACGGATCAGTTGCTACATTTAAAGTAGCATGAAGTGGTTATGATAAACTGTTGCGAACTATATTATCTAATCTTCTATAACCTCTCTATGGATCTGCCGCTTACTATATTACACATTGCGTAATAGTAAGCGCTAAGTTATATTAATTAATTAATTACATTTTTCAAGTACATTATTAGATATTTCCCACCAACCGCAATAAATAACCCTTCAGTAAAGTAGGAAAACATTTTTATAACGCTTCAAGGTGGCAGGTCATATCTCCATTATTATTATTTTTAAAATTATTTTAACTGCAGAAAAAATTCAAAACTATTTACAGCTTTTTTAGCATTCAATATTTCAACTAATTTCTCATGAGTCACGATCCCTTGACGCACATATTGTACCTAAATAAATTCGTTTCGCATATTTATATAAAAACACGCATTGAAAAAATAATTATAGGCTAAAGAGCATTGCGTGCTATTCATTACATGTCACATGCTGCTCACTTTTTAACCGAATTCGAAACTAATGCCAACCAATACAAAAAGTATCTACTACCACAATAAACAGCAACATCATCATTAACGAACAACTAAAGATTTACAACAAAAAATGGTCAAAACGCCGCTGCCAAACGCCAAAAGTAAATATTCAGCTGTGCTTTTGTCTTCTTCAAAGTGTTGTTGCTTCAAAGAATGATTCGGGATCATCTATAATATAGCACGACAATAACATCAGCTGAAAACGATATATACAAACAAACGCACTCAGCAACAGATACAAGTAGTACTCGTACTCCCATATCTCTTGGCAATGAGTAAGTTTAAAGTAATTTTTGTTTTTCGAGTACGTTCAAGTTTAACGTTCCGCCGCTGCCGCTGCCACCTCGCGTATTGATTAATGGATCAAAGTCTTTTGACACGAGCTATTTTAGTTGAAAATCCTTTGTTGATTTTGTGCTGTGTTGTTGTACGGGCAACTTACTTACATGGGCACACATTCGTTTACCTGTGTTTTGGAACGCTTTAAACTCTGTTTCTTTATATCTTTTTTTTCTGCCTTGTATATTTCTTACGTATTCAATAAATTTTCAATTTTGACTGATTGTGAGTGGAATAAGGTCGTTCGTCAGTCATCCAGTCAGCCTGTTCGTCAGTCGTCGACATAGTGTTCTCCCGACGCATTATGATGTATATGTTTATTGTAGTTAGGCTGGGTTGAGATGCCTTTTTTTCAGAAACTGTGGTTATTCTTAAATCAAACGAATTCATTTGGCTTGCTTGGGACATTGGAATCGTGTAGGTTGGGACACCAGTGTTTTTAGTATGTTTTAAACAAGTTTCATATATGAAGACGCAAAATTTTAAAGAACTTAAGAACCGATCAGGAAGTTCCCGATTTTGAGAAACTGCTGCGTGCAAAAAAAATCGTACTACTAAATACCTTCAGCTTAACTTAAAATATTTCACGTAACCTTTATATCCTTCTAATTCTAGCTTAACAGTTTTTACACAAAGCAAAGTTAAACGACTACAATTACTATTATTCTTGACACCTGGTGAAGCGTGGAAGATCAGTAAGCCTAACTTTGTTGCATCACTGCGTGGCGACGTCATTGCACGTAAAACTGGCCGATCTCTTCTCTGTCTTTCTGTATGTTGTGGCGCCCATCTTGCTGGTCTACGTTTTCTTACTCTATTCAAAACACAGGTTGGCGAGGATTATTGTCCCCAGCTTTCACACCAAAATACAACAAAAATTCAATATTGGGATTAGGATTGGAATGGTTTGCCGGAGTTTACGTTAGTTGGAATAGTTTTTGACTTTCATTCTTTTGGGAATTCCTAAAAATGGCCCAAATATGTCGTAATAGTCCATCGTTCATGTCTACCCCGGATAACGGCTGCATACCCTTGAGCAACAAGTAAAAGAGGCACACGATGTTTTGTAGTCCGAATGGATACAACATAACTTCGAAAGTAGCAATAAATTCTCTCTAAAGAAAAACATCACACATTGGTTTCCTACAGCGAAAAAAGGAACTCGTTCCCAATCGACTCGAAGCATGGAGAAAATTTATATGGATTTAAATGGTAATCGAATAAATTCTCCAAGATGCTCTGGAGTATTGGATGAACACATGTTTCAACACATATCGAAAGGTGAGATGGTACTTATATAAACCGGCATGTTTCCAAACCAGCCTAATTGCGCTTTTTGAAGTTCAACTATTTGAGCTTTAGCTATTGTTGTTGTTGGTGTTTTAGTTTATCTTGTTGTTGTTGCTGTTATATTATGATGGTTGTTATTGTATTATTGAATTGTTTGGGCCAAATCACTTGGAATGCTTACCGCTACAGTAACCGCCAACTAAAGCAACGCCACCACCTTAACACTTGTGTACTATAGTGTACCATAGTAGAGACATACATATGTAATCTTTGAATATTTTGTACATATGGAGATAGCCCCTCTGTAATTGTTGTTGTTGCTGTTTTTTGTTTACAAATCGTGATTCAAGTAGTGAATTTTGAAAATCTTTCTTTCGTCTCAGTTTGTGGCTTTTGTCTGGTTGTATAGTAGACATATGTATTTTTTTTCTTCTTGTTGTTCTTGCTTGAGCATTTGGAAGATGGATTTCTTTCTTTATTTTTATTATTTCTTTTTTTTTTTTCATGAAGCTGTTTTGTTGTGGCAAGCATTGTTGGCTGTGATCAAAGCGGCATCATCATCATCATCGACATTGGCGTCATTCTGTGCGCGCATTGTTTTTGTATTAAAATGTAATTACTCATTTAGGCACATTAAAGTTCAAAATAACGCGGGGTAATTTAAAGGGAAGGGAGAACATTTGATGGAGCCTTTTTGGCTGTCATAACGCATGACAATGGCGCTCGAAATGCGTACAAAACAGAAAGCCAAAATCGAAACCAAAAAAAGGCATTTCAAACCGTTAAAAGCGTATTTTGTATCTCAAACTGTGCTGCACTTCCGAACAATTGATTACGCAGAATGCGTCTGCAAAACGAGAACAAATGCCACATGCCGCATACAATCCAAAATCCCCATGGGGCTGACTGACTAACTGATTCTCCTCTGAATCTCGAACGAGCACACTTCGAATGAAAAATCCGTAAAAGAATTAGTTAGCTGCTGCTGCTGCTTTGGCTGCTTTTCTTGTTGATTGATCGATTACAATGTCATTCGAGCGCATAGCTGTCAACAACATTTTAGTGCGAAGAATGAATGCAATGCCCACTGTTGCACAGTGGGAGAGACCATCATAGAACGAGTGCTTATCGCAAACAATTGGCCAATCGTAAACGACAGGAAGCACAGCATACGAGCAACAGCTGAACAGCTGAACAGTTGCAAGAAACTCGTCTAAGTGTAATACACTACTCACTTGGGTATTGGGCCTTAAATTGAGCCACTGCGACACAGAAGCAACGAGTCGGGCATGCCTACTGAATTTTACAAATACAAATAAACTTCTATGTATGTATGTGCACATGTATGTATGTTTGCATATTGTGAATCCGGTAATCGGTATTCTTTTGAGATTTACACATGAAGCGGTACTTAGTTGCATGCATGCAAATTTTAATAGTTTGTACACTGAGAGAAATTTTTGTATAAAGTTGTTTTTATATAAAGTTGCACAGTTTTTGCTTTATTTGTACTGTTCCTGTTTTTTCCTTCAACTTAATTAGAATTGGTACACTTAACGGGTAGTACCCAGAGGAATAGTATTTGAACAGTGATGTTTGCTATAATTAAAAAAAAAACACAACCCACTCAAGTCAAAAAAGTCTGCAAATCAAAATTTTTTATAAGACTTCTTGTCCTTGACCATATTTCGTAAACAATCTAAACGTAATGTAAATATTATTATATTATATGGGATGTCTGAACTAGTTCTCTCCGATTTATTTTCTAAAAGGGATGGTTTATTGTGAAACATTTTTTTTAATATTCAAAGTATTTTTCCCATATTTCTGACAGCATACAGATTCCGAGTAGGAAGAACGACTTATCTTTAAAATGGTTAGTTTGGTTCCAGCCCATACACAACTCCCCAGAGAAATTTAAACTAATTTCTCGTCACGGTAAACTGATGAACTTTTTTCTTCGAGGCTATGATCTACGAAGTGGGTCGAAAAATAATTCCAGCATTGAAAAAGTCAATAGATAGGTTATTTGTTATTTGGAAATTCTTGAAAAAGTCGTCTCAAAAAAGATCAAATGAATAGAGTTCCTTCGTGATATACTTTGACAAAAATAATCCCATTGCATATTCTTTCGAAAGAAACAAAATATCTCGAAAAATGTTTACCGGATTTCTTCACTTTTTATCTATATCTATCTTCTTCTTATATATAAAAAAAAAATTCAAGTATATATCTATGTATGTTCCCTTTAGCTGAAATTCACAGACAAACTTCGGGTAGGTCATGAAAGTAATCCGGTTACGTTTGGTCAAAATCGGAGTGGGCTATTCCCCACCTCCCATACAAATGATACAAACAACTAAACGTATCTATGCATCCATTTGAAGTACAGGGACGAAATTTAGTATACATGTTATTGGGATCGGGAGAGGTAATCGTGTTAAGTTTGTTCAAAATCGGTCTAATTGTTTAAACAGTTTAGGTGTCCTCCCTCTAAGTTTCATTACTAATGGTCAGAATTACATCATTTGAATCCCTTAATGTGCCCAGCTTCCAATGAATTGATGGAAAAAAATTAAGAAAAAACCCGAAAACAATTTGTGGAAGGATTTGGAACTTCATAGTGATTAACTGAAAGAGAATGACTGTGGAAATACTAATGATGGCAATACTGGGAGGAGGTCAATTTCAAATACTGGCATCCATATTAGTGTATTATATTAGCGTCCTCAAAGAATTCTAAATTACTTATTTCCCGTTTTCTGTGAATGAATTGAATTTTAACCAATAGTTCTCATCGGTTCCCTAAGCGAAAATACATCATTTCTATAAAGTCGATTGAAGTCCGCATGCTCAAAAAAAAGGCAAATTTAAAATATGACAAATGTGTTCCATAAAGCATTTCTTAAAAGTTTGTTTCTTGTAGAAAGTTCAAATCAAAATAGAAATCAATTAATATGACTAAATTAAAATCCGGTTCTAGTTTGAATTATGAAAACACAAACAAATTTTCGTGTGAGTTAGACTCTTCGGCCCAAATCGGCTGTTGTGCCAGAAATTATCGATACTTTGCGTGAACTGATGATGCGAGAACGCCATGTGACATACCGTGAGATTGAGGCATCACTAAACGCACAAAGCAAATGGTCTCCTGTTTCTTCGGCCGAATTGATCATGTAACCACGGATCCGCTTGGGCAACGTAAGAAGGTCAATTCTGAATTCTGAATGGTTCAAAACCATTTGATTGTCTAAAGTCTTCGGCGAAATTCGCAAAACAAACCGCCCTCAACCATGACAATCCGAGCTCTCACACATCGGCTCACACAAGACAGTTTTGTAGCACTTAAAATAACGAATTGATGGGTCATCCGCCGTACAGCCCTGATTTATCAATCTACAATAAATACAATCCAATAACTAAATTACAACAATATGCTTTTATTACAAAAACACAGGAAGGGGTCAGATTTGCACGGGGGCTAAAAAGTTTTCTGCAAAGTATGGCAGCATTGAGATTAGCCAAAATCCAAAAAGTTCATTAAAATCGGATAATGAATGACGATTTTATAAGCAATTGAATTTGAACGACATATGATACTTCCGTCCTCCCTTTTTCTTTTCATACATAAAAAATGTTTTATAAGGCACTTATTCGTGCAGTGAGAAGTGGTCATCAGCTTGGTCATAAGCTCTGAAAACATTTTATGTGTTTGTTAGGCGACCTGTATTGGTACAGGGCCGCTTACAGTCGGTTACGCCCGACTGTAATTTTCTTACTTGTTTTTATTTAAATTTTCAACTATTTTTTAAAGCAAAATTTTTTTTTGTGCACATTTATTTCTCCCAGTGTTTTAATGCCAATTTCGAAAAATAACACTAGACAACAAGAAACACAAACATTGCCTCTGACATGGGCACAAAAATATTATAAATCCAGCAGGAATTTATAAGCAAAATAAACTGTCATCAAACAAAACAAATCAACAATAATAAACACCCATTGTAAGTGGCCAGAAACAGACACAGAAACAGAAACGAAAGTCCGAAATGAAGTTGCAAACTGAATAAATGTATAACTACTCTGGAGGCGAGGAGAGGCAAACAAAACACAAACACAAAAACTTCAAATCCCACATCAACAGAAGAGGATGAGGATCAACAGCCAGAGTAAAGTAGCTTCCCAAGTGAGAGAACGTTTGCTGGAATGTTTGTTGGCCCGGTATAAATGTCACTTTGAATCTTATTACAAACGGGAGATGACGAACAAGCCAAGCATGAATATGAATGCGAAATGAGCGAGCGATCCGATCCGATCGGATTGGATCGCCTCGCATCGGATTGTATCGAAATGGAATGGTTTTGCCAAACGGTGAACACAGATCGAATCGCCAAAACGATACATCATCGCCAGCAGCGCTGGGACGGGGCAGCAACAGCAGGACCTTTTGTGGTACAACTCAACGTGATCTCATCTGTCATAGATCGATCGACTTGTTGGCCGACAATTTGCTTTTGCTCTTTTACGAGTATTGTTGCTGTGCATACATAGGTTTGGGTTTCAGCAGCCAAAGTAGCAGCAAATAATGGGAAAGGTTTATACGGCATATTTTGAACAGCGTACATTCAAATTACCTGACAAGCAGCGGGTGTTCGGGTATGAAATTCACGAAAATCCACATCGAGAAACGGAGTGAAGAGGCAATTCACAAATTCGTTTTTTTTTTCTTTTTTTCTTTTCTTGTTGTCAGAGATTAAAACACATTTGTTAATTTCATCGTCAGCAATCGAGTGGAATTGTAAAACAAGATGAAACTGTGAGATGATATTAAAGTCGCTGAAGTGTGGCGGAATGTGTTCTAATGTGTGATTGAGAACAAATTTGTGGCATTTGTGGCGTTGTGAAATAAAAATAAAAAATCTTATGCATAAATATCATCAATATTTTGAGCTGAAACTGTTTAAAATTTATAGCAATGAAACTATTTGAGCGGCTAATATAAAATAAATTCGAAAGACTTAAAAAACAAGCAAAAAATTCAATGGAATTTTAAGTCCTATAAAATTTTGATCAAACTTATGATTAAATTAAGCATTATGATTCTAGTTGGTAAAAGCTTTTTTATGACTCTAATATAATATAATATAATATCTAACATATTTATGTAAATAGGTAAGATATATGGAAAATCAACTGAATTGCGATGGCAACTGAATTGGGACAGATCCATATTTTCATATTGCGTGGGCAAACCCAGCATATCAACTGACATTGTTGAGTCACAATGCTACCTCGCTTTAAATACATCTTAGGATAATTAGGATAATTGCATTCATTTTCAATCCCACGAAATCATTTTTTGTTTATAAGGTTTAAAAAATATTATGAATCGCTTGAATCATTTGAATCGGGTGGGCTGGCACAGCCATGTTAAGTTTTTAGAGTTTCTATTGTCATTTAATCAAATTTTGTGAATTATTTCGAAACTTTTAAAGTTAATAAGACGCTTATTACAGAAGAAATTTAAGCTTCTTAATTGTCACAAAAACATCATCCAAATCCAAATCACCAATAAAAAGAGCAAAGCCACCGTCATCGAAAAATGTATCAGTTAGAAGAGCATTGAATGGAAAAATATTTCCAGCAAAGTCGTCGCCAGAATCACCAAAAAAAAAAAAACATCAAAACCAACCAAGCTAGAAGAGGATGAACACTTTTGCATCATTTACATGAAATGATGCAAGAGGGGGGAGTTTTTTAGACTCTTGACTATTAGATGGACCATGAAGAATAAACGTTGGCTTCATATGAATTTCAGAAAGAGGTTGGAGTTTCAAAATTTTAAAATAAACTTGAAAAATTCCGGAGCAGTCCTAGTCGAATGCAACTTCGGTACAGGGCCAAACCACTTACAACGCAATATATCAAAAAAAAAATATCCTCGTTTCATCCTTTATAGAAAGACATGTATAAATTTGGATAGACGTCTCGGACTCGCCTAGTCTATCAGAAATATATGTATTTCCAAGAAATTTTTTCTTAAAAAAAAAAGGTTATACTTCTGCTATGGGTTCAATATAAGCAACTAGAACCCCTTTTCGTCTTCATCAGAGCAACTCCTGCTAAGCTCGTTGAATAGGACTTTAGTGTGCTGGTATATAAACTCGGATGACTCCTGTACATAGTCTCCTGTTTAGACTTCAAAGTTCTTCTAAATGTTTAAACGCGTATTCAAGGGCGTATCCAGCATTCGGCGAAGGGGGGAGGGGCGGTTGGCCTCAGTCCTCGAAGGGGGGGACTAACTTTGTATTTTTTTTTTTAGTAGGCAAAAGTTCGAAATATGTAGTAAAATACACTTTTTAACAAACTTTTCAAAAATTATTGCTTATGAGGCAATATTTTCAGAATGGTTATAATTAAGCCACAGAAAATTTGGAGGTATTTTCCTTTAATATGATAGCAAAATTGCCTCGAACATATGCCACAGCAAGCAATCCAACTCAATACGATAGTAGAAGGTGGAGAGGTCCCCGCCGAATGATGATTTCGTAATGAAGCCTCCGATTCATCAGGCTCACCGACTCACGACTTTCAACTTCCAGATCGGTCAGTGCTACAGCATTATTGAAAGCTTACTCAAGGTCTAAAAAAGCTACTAAAATGTATTACTTGTTCAACAAAGAAATTTCTATGGTCGACATGTCCCTACTGACGGCATGCTTTTATGAGAAGGATTTATCGAATATCTTCGATTAAGACCTATTAACCGTTCCCTTATCTTTGAAAAATAAGATGAAGAGCTAATTGTTTCAAAGTACTTTGGGTTAGTGTGTGAAGCTTTAATTTCTTGAGGTTAATTTGGTTTTGAGCCATTCATATTGAGTGGATCTGTAAAAAATTTGTTCTCATATGGTTTTGAAAGCCAATTTATGGGTTCGAGTCGCACTGGAGTCATACTATTTCGTACTAGTTATTAGAAGGGTTTTAACGTTCTAATGGCTCAATATGTATTATTATCTGTTGCAAGGCGGAAAAATACATCGATATGCCCTACCGAGTAAGTGAAATGCAACATAAATAATACACCAACCTTCACACATCACGGTTCCTCCATGTACAATCGCTTAATAATATGGATTAAAATGGATTCATACTATCTCCACTTGTTTCCATCATGTTTTTTGGGTTAAATGCTGCAGTCGTCATTGAGCGGCAGGCAAAGATTCTATTGAGATGTCTCTATTCATTTGAACGACCGGGAATAGATAGATTACGTTTATCTACACAGTCATACACTTAAGGATATACAAACATAGATACATTACAGTACTATACACAAATGTGGTGAACGAGGGTCTGGAGAAAAATATAACCAAACAATGTTGGCCAATGGTTATTTGTGCTACTTTTACTTCAATTGCAAACTCTAATTGGCGGGTATAACGCATGCATAATCCAGTTCTATTAACTTGGAAGTTTATTGGAAACTAAATTTCTTATATTCTATATTTGATTGTGAAGTCGGTTCTATATATATATACTTTTGCCAACATATTGAAAATATTTGGATGCTCCCTGACTACTAGACAATTTTACAGAAGTGAGTGGTGATAAGTCGACCACCCTTTTTTTGGCCAAATTTTAATATCGACCGACAGGCACTACGGTGGAACTCTCAAGGCTGCTAACGTCCTGGAGCGCCAGTAACGACATAAAAAGTACAATTGTAACTGAGTGGAGAACAGCAAATTACACATGGAAAGACATCAATCATCTACTCAAAGCAATATAATGCAATAATGGAGGCTTACAATGACAAAAGCTGGTGGAACTAACATCCAAAATTTTCAACCTACATAAAAATGTATTTTTTTTGTATATTTTTCTTTGAATGTACGTATCTAAATATCTATCCTCAGGTCATCTCACTTGCAATTCTTGCAGCCATTCGAATTTAACTTCGAATTTAACAACCTACAATGCTACGCACAATGTCGACTGGACTTCATATTTACATATTTCTTGTCTCGAATGCAGCAGCAAAGTGCAATGGAGTCAACTAACTCTGGTAGCACAAAACCGAACAGAATACTACTTACAATCAGCCTTTGACTCCAAAATGTAAAGAGAGAAACGAGCAACAACCGATAAAATGACAATAATACCAATCTACGGCTTATTAAAAAAGCCAACGATGACAGCTCGGTGGCGGCTTCTCCAATAATAATAACAATAATACAACAACAGGCACAGATATACAAAAAAAAAAAATTAAACTAAGAAATACTACTAAACTTAAACGAAGCATATCGAATTGAGTCGAGAACGAACGGCTATGCTACGCTTCTACAGCTACAGAACAGAACAGAACAGATTTGTACAAAATATGTTTCCCGACAAACAAATGTAGCCTACAAATCCATAATTATATGCCGCTGATGTCTTTATTTAAGTTAGTATGGACAACAACACAGCGTTCCAGCAGAACAATTAAGCGTTGGATTGGAGAAGTGATCAGAAATCAGTTCAAACACTTTGCCGCCAATGGTCGTCACATAATTCTGACTCATATAAGCCAGATATGTTGACAACGTAAGAAAGACTTTGTATGACGATTACACACCTGAAGATTAAGATGCGACTTGATTTTCCTTTCAGTCTCCAATAACACAGCCAGCAACTGGCAGCTTCCAACTGACTTTAGGCATGAAAATATAATAATAATACCCATAGATACATAAAGTAAGTAGTATTCAGTAAAATATATGACTGTGTCTATTCAAACAAATAACAACAACTAATAAGTTCGACGGTTTTCGGAGACGATGCTTTGTTGCACCGCCATTTAAGCGCAGCCCACGAAAACTCCAAAACAGATAAAATTATTTAAATTTTGTTTAGAAATATAGAAAAAAGAAAAAATATCACAGCTCGTATACAAAAGCATTTTCCTGCTCCATGTTCACCTTTCGTCACATAACAATATGAAATAATGGAACTACATATGACTATACCCAAGTCGTAGCATCTATTCAGCTTAGACTGCTTCTATT
Source organism: Leucophenga maculata (assembly GCA_035044805.1). Taxonomy (NCBI): domain Eukaryota; kingdom Metazoa; phylum Arthropoda; class Insecta; order Diptera; family Drosophilidae; genus Leucophenga; species Leucophenga maculata. The sequence goes on from JAWNNP010003047.1 coordinate 365,714, forward strand.
CAAAGTTCGTGCTCATTAATGTGTATCTCAATTATTGAACACTATAAATATTTGGGCTACCTGTCGACAACGACGACGCTTTACTTTAATCTCTTTCGTATGGTGCGCAAAGGAAAATCATCATCCACAGATCGTTCACGAAATGTATTTAGTCTGCCGGCTACTTAATCTGGAAACACATTTAAATAAATGCGCGTTTTGTCGGTGAGTTTTCTTTTGATTTACCAGAAACTGTTTTCTCTAATCGAGAGATCCCTTTCTCGTTGGAGAAATACGTATTCTCATAATCGTAAATATTTTCAAGCTTCATCGTCGTCATCATTATCGAGCGTGTGGAGTCAATTATGTCGTTTTTATTGAAAGTATAGAGTTGAAAGAAATACGTTACTGTGGATGGGGCTTTTATTTTATTTTATTTTATTTTATTTTTATTGTTGTTTGTTAAATGTTTTAGTGAAGGTGTTATAAACATTAGTTCCCACAAAATTTTAATAACAATAGTTTTTTTTTTGTTTTTTAAATTTTCTTAAGATAAGCATAATATTTTTTTAAATGTTTGAACTATTTTTTATAGTTCTAGAAATCTTTAACTTTAACAAAGATAAGAATGATTTGAGATTAGAAAAAGAACTTATGTTCTCTTTGACGTACATGTACCCAAAGGTCATTCGGGTGAAGGCGTTTGAAGAAGACTTCTGAACATATTGAACATTTTAATATGACTTTAGTCATGATCTGCTCACATACCGAGAGGATTCACAGTTATCGGAAATTATTAGGCACATACATAAGTACGTTAACAATCTGAAGAAGGGGAAATGTCTGCATCTTTTGAATGAGATCTCAGAAGCAAGACTCCATAGGGAAATACCTTTTGTCCAGAACGACTCCGATATAGCATTATGAATAATTTTTTTGTTGCTATTTCCGCAATTTTTGTAGACAAATTGCAGCAGTGTGCTTGCGCCATATCATAACCAAGATCATATCCAAGTAGAGAGCTATGTATATCTGAGAAGTGAACAAGTTATGTAGCGAGGCTAATGGACAGGAGTGTCTCTCAATGGCTGAAAATTTGTAAGTTTGACGGCTATATTACAGTGGTCTGCCTACCTTCTGAAGCCTTCCAGAAACACCTTATTGCGTTCAGATACCTCACTGACCCAGGAGTAGCTGGTGATAAGCGTAGTGATATAAGCGTCTATGGCTAACAATAGTACAGTGTAAACAAGACAATCCTAAGGTCACTGACCTGGTGTACACCAGTTCTAATGCGACTGATGCTACATTGTTCATCTCGGACCTTGACCATATCTATTTAAGTATGCTTAAACAGAAGATACTGGACAGCTGGGAGAAGGTGAACTTGTTCCGATAGGACAACCAGTCTATAATACATGTTTCTTAGCTCTTTTGCAGTAAAATTCACTAACAAGCGCCAGAAAATCGGAAAACCATTCGTGTGTCCCATTCCCTGAGACCGTATTTACCCTGACACGAAATCACGTCAGCGCTCTGGTTGAAGCAACTCCTATAAGACGAAAACTTTATATGGCCCATACTGGTTCACTGAATAAACAGACGCATCCTTAGATAAAAATAATTTTAAGTTCAATATTTGATGATACTCGTACACTTCATTTTCTAATTTAATAAAACCAATAAAAGAATAAAGGTTTTCTCGAACTTTTTATCGAGCTTTGGGCCTTCAGTAAAAATATTGATTTATAATATATTAAAATTAAAAAAAAAAAATATCACATGGTGATCATGTAGGAATTAATACTACGTTTATACTTCTTGTCGGAAGTATTAAAGTAATCGAATTAAAATCATCTTCTTGGATGATTTTATGGAGTTGAATTATTGTTGTATGTCCAAAGACATTTAACTTCAAGCAGAGGAAGCTCTCAGTCATAGGCTTGTGATATTGTCTTCTACAATGAAATCAATTGGGAGTACCTAGGCCAAAGACATCCATTTTGGTATTAAAATTTTCTTCTTTTTTTTTTATTTTTAAGAGAGAGTGTTCGCTGCTTCTAAATCTTCTCTACACATTTAATTAATAGATTTATATTTCTCACCTCAATTTTCTGAATTTTTTTAAGAGATTCGCCAGGACGATGAATATTTTGCTAGTAATGATCAAAAAGTTGCACAGCAGGCGCTCCCCTTCTTTTCACTGGTCTGATAGCAATAGCCAGGATGGCTTAGATACGGTGTTTGATGGCAGAGACGGTTGGAGTTGGAGTGTTCTCGAGTATCCGAAGACATTATAATGTCAAGAGAATTCACTCAGCTTTAAATCTTAAATTAGACTGAGTGACTGGGGGACAAAGTCACCATCACCTACGCCAAAGAGACCCGTCTATATTAGAGGATAACTATTATAATATGGAGTTTGTACCGCATTAAAGAAAGCATTGGATACCCTATAAAATATATATTCTTGAACAGCTCAAAGGGACGTATCGAATAAGTAGTGCCCGTCCATCAGTATGTCTCTCTGTTGGTCTGTTCCCCACCTGAATGAAATTAGATTTAAAGGCCTGCTTTGTTATTTCCTTTAAATACCATTTTTTTTGTGTACGGACAACAAATTTTGACAAAATGTATGAAAGAACTCGAAGAAAATAGAATTTCTATTGTCGAAACTTTTTGAATCAAAATCTATTATACTTTCCATATTTTTGATCTCAGCTGATATTAGAAAGAATTTCCACATGTGCGTGCCGAGAGCTCTCTTGGTATTTACTGTTCTAATAGAAAGCTAGTAGCAAGTCTACGTAACTAATAGGTTTTTCTTTAATGATACTTCTGGCATGTTGACAAAGGCATCCAACCAAGTCCTTACTTAGAATTGGTACTTTATCTCGAAACTTCTACCGGTTACATCGAATTCCTTATGCCCTAACACACACACGAGTTGTATACAGCATTACTGGACCATCTCATTATAGGATCTGCGACATTCAGTAATAGCATTTGATGTCATTATACTTTGGAAAAAACCAGAAGATCTGCATACCTACCTGAATAGCTGCAGCTTCGGCTTGGTAGACACTGCAGTGTTGAGGATTGCACTCTAATTTGTGGAGAATTAAAGTTGTTTCGACTTGGTTACTCACCTTTGAATCATCTATAAATATGAGTAGGAAGTGAGTCATCCCACCTTGTTGGACTTGTCACGCTAACCGGGTACTAATTCGGACAGCATATATTTTATAAAAAAGTAATCAAAAATCACATCATTGACCACCATACACGTACTCTATAAAACATCTTCCAACGATTATTTTACTATATACTATGTATAGCTATATAACCAAAAAACATGCGCATAAAATTTCGGAAACTCAAAAAAGGGGCAAGTTTGGACTACAACTATCTTAGAGATAAGAAGAGTTAAAGTATTCAATTTACTTTTATAATCTCGAAGATTGGAGGGTCGATTTTCGAGACTTTTTCTAGATCGACTGCCAAAATCGTGTTTTTCGAACTCAACTTTCAAACGAAACAGCGAGCGCAGCGAAATTATGTTTCACACGAAAGTTATGGCCTCAAGACTTTAGGGTGCCAGTAGGTGGGCACTCTTCTCTATATATTTTTGAACGGGTCTGCTAAGATTTCATACTCAATGTATTTTTTCATCCAGTGCAGGGTATAAAAATATTTGAATAATTGTCTCAATAAACGTTTTTAAAAAGAAACATTTCAATTCGAAAAACTACAACTTCATAAATATGAAATGCTCATAAATATATTTAAATACATCTTTGGAGGCGAAGGCAAACACAAAGGCACGTAAATCGGATGCTTAAACTTGGCGATTAATTTTTATGGCATATTTAATAATATTTTGTTAATACAGCTGTTGTGTGTGGCTGTGGACCAAAAACTGTTGCTTTATTTTAATTTTATTTCATTTTGTTCATCTTTTTTTTTTTAATTTTTTGCTACCTTTTGATTGCCGCGAAATCAAATAAAATTGCAAATTTATGTGATGAGTCTGAAAGGATAGATGGAGAACATGAACAACAACAAAAATAAAAAACAAAACCAAGCAATTTTTTAAATGGCTGCCGCCAAGCAAAACTGAATTCTTGTCGTTTAGGTTTTTTGTTTGACGTTGATAATTTAGCAAAAAATTTCAATATTTTGACAGCTATTTTCGCTGAGTTATGGAGCTAAATCAATTTGCAGTAGAAGTGCGCGAGAAGCTGAAAGCACAATTTGAAGCAGGTCTAGTCTAGGTTTATTGAAATAGAGTTCGCATTCCTTTCCTATTTTTTTTTTTCTGCTTTTCTTAACGTTGTCATAGCCAATGACAATAGCACTTAAGGTATCCTGCCAACTTTTCTGCTCCTTGTCGCTAAAGCAACTTCCGTTTCCGTTCAACTTTTAAATACGCCGCAATTAGAGCGATGTGATTTGAAAGCACATCCCTCAACTTCTTCTTTTTTTTGTAAGTATTTTAACTCGTATCTATTGTCGTACAATTTGAGTTTAAAAAACCCAATTGTGTTGCCAACAAATTATACAACCTGGCACACATGAGGACGACACCAGTGTGAATGCGCGCACCTGTGTCCGGTCCGGTCCCACGTAGTAAGTCCTGTATCAACCCCACATATCAATCGACTCGATTTGACTACAATTGCGTGTTACAATAGCTACGAGGTGTGTACGAGTGCTTATTACACATATTTATGCACACTTTGTCTGCCCCCCACCATATAGACGGGTATGTAAATAATTTTAAAGTTAAAATAATTATATATCAAGTGCTTTGCATTGCTTTCAATTCCTTACTGCTTGCTTGCTTTTGTTCCTGGTCTAATTTAGTTTAATTTCATATTTCATAGCTATGAATTGTTCAGCCTGTTGGGCGTTGGTCTTTCGGTCTCGTCTTTAACGCTCCGTACGGCACTCCGGCAGCTCATCTGCCGTATATGCTTGTACGTGAAGTTTCTTGTTTTTCCGGCACGCAAACACGCAAATGTGGTTGACAATATTCAACCGACATATAATTATACAATTGGAAACGTTGCATGAGGGATCACTTTGGAACATTTGATTTGTTGTCAAAGTTAGTTTATGTCATCTCATGTTTGTACACAAACCGTCTTTGTGTTGTTTTATTTAATATATTTGTATCGTCGTTGAAGTAAAACTGTGGACATTTACTAAATAAGATGAGTAAATTAATATTTAAAATATTGCAAAAGGTTAGCAAAAGGAATCAGAAAATAATTTCAAACGAATGACATAAACAGTATAAACTTAAGGCGATTCCTTCAAAAAGTGTAGGCAATCTCACATTATAGATCATCGACATCTATGCAGATCACCTCTTACAGATCTTAAATCGGACAACTTTCCAGTTCACTTTAATATATTGGAGTGCCCTCTACTTAGAGATCATCCATGTCAAGTCCCTAAACAAATTAACTCAAGTAAGCCAGTTTTCGTTTTAAATTTTTTGTAAGCATATTTATTTAAACCACAGATTTGCGTAGAACTTTATTTTATAGTAGTTCGATGTTGATCTACATGAAATATTTTATTAGATCAAAAATAGAATACAAAAAAATAAAATTTGGGTTTCTAACTTGATTTTCAGCCAAACTCAAATATGGGTGGCCTCCACAAATACTCCATTAAAAACTTTATGATCAAAAAGTGACTTTCTGGTTTGGTATATTTGTGAAATGTGTAATTTGGTCGTATTTCTTCGACGACGAGTGATAAAAACCAGTTACTGTCAATACCGTAGTCTTTCTCCTCTTTTGTTTCATTCAATAACTCAGAAAGGAGGGCATGTTTTTATAGGAACCTCCCCCTATCTAAAGATAGATTATGAGACATTAAATATGCAAACATGAAAGCTTGATCATCTATAGTCTCCAAATGCTTGTTTTTCATCGCCTGACAGACGAACCTTTCTATACAATCTTTTTATAGGGGAGCCACCTCTTTTAGTGGTCCGATATGGACAATATTATTAGGATTGTGGGATTAGTATACCAAATTAAGCGTATCTATCTGGATTAATTAATACAACAAAATATTTTTCAGACTAAAATCCATAAAGATGGGAAAGAAGTTTATTGGTTGGATCTGGAACAATATGGAATATTTTATAAAAATTAACATTAGTAAGACCATAATTGGTTTTTTTTTTAGCAAAATTAATAACACCAATAAAATTCTTTCATACAAGAACTCAGTATGAGGTGCAGGTTTGCATGGTAAGTGACAACTTCCCTTAAGGGTGGGGTGCTAGCATATTCGTTGAATACAAGTGATCTGAAGAAGGAATAGGTGATTCTTAATATCTAAACTTGAAGGCTCTATCTTTTATAGTCTCCAAGTTTTCAATTTTTATACGGACAACCAGACAGTCAGACGGGCGGACAAGCGGATATAGCTATATCGATTCACCTTTTGATATTGATCAAAAATTTATGCACATAAAGGGGTTTCCAGTGCTCCTTCTCCATGTTACATATATTTGCACAAACTTAGAATAGCCTGTTACCCTATGGGTACATGGTAGAGAAATGTGCTGTTCTGTATTTCCTTGGATCAAAATAAATGTCTGTACACACAAAAAATTAAGCCCAATTTTTCTAAAATGGACAAGTTCTAAATGTCCTACGCTTATTAGAGACAGTACTGGAAAGATCAGACCAGCAACAACAACGTCAGCCTGGAGATCTGGCGAGGAATCACGCTTGCAAATATATGCTTCGTTGGGCTGAGCAAGCAAAGTAAAAGGAAAGCCCTGCGGTTAAGTACTCACTAAAAGAGATGGATTTATTGCAAGGGTAACTATTTATATTATAAGCCTAATAGTAAGAAACTACTGATTGTTTTTTAACATATTATTCTTTATACCCTACTAGCGGACCCAGATTGCGATGCTACGCCCTCTTTTGTGTTCCTTTTCTAAAGGTTAGATATCACCGATAATAAAATTTTTAAAGTCTAATTTCAGAATATTTAATTTATGATGGAATGCTACGATAACTTAATAAAACTACTTTCCTAATCCCATTAACATTTATATCAAACTAGCTGTACCCGGCACGCTTTGCTGCGCCCAGTAAAAATTATTTTCTTTACACAATATATTCTCCTCCTTCTCGACTCAAAGCACTTCTCTACTTCTTCCAGCAATATGCAAAACCGATAAATCAAATAACTTTTTTAACTTTTAAACTATGAAACTTTATTGTCTATTCTTAACGTGATTACTTCATCCGATCCCATTAACATTTATACAAAATTCCGTCCATGTATTTCAAATGGATGCAAAGATATGTTGATTTTGTTTATCGCTTGTATGAGGGGTGGGGGTCATAGCCCCTCCGATTTTGACTAAACTTTACTCGAACACTCTCCTGAATGAACTGAAGTTCGTCTGTGAATTTCAGCTTAATCGGTTGGATGGTTTAGCTCGACAAAGCGAGTCTTTCTAGCTATGCGTGTTTATCCTTCAATGCACACTAGTAATTGACTACGATGTGGCCACTAACAGGTACAGCTCCCATGCAAAACATTTTGCATTTATGGAAAATATATTAATTCAAGCAATTATATTTAAATATAATTATTTATATTTAAATTTCATTAATTAAAAATGTATATAAATTGTAAAATTATGAGTTATCTATAGCTCGACTATCTATCTAGCTCGACATGCTAGATAAGCAATTCTAACATCTCAATGGTCTAATCTCCATTTATATCCACTACTTTTTTAATTAAATACCCATTATTTCTATTTAATTCATAACTAACAAAATTATGCCCCACCTATTAGACCATCTATAACCGCTTAAAAGGCATGTAATATACTTATATAATTATATTCAAATTTTTAGATCTAAGCTACTTTACTAAGATTTAATTCCTCCAAACTTCTTTTACGCTTCGTTTTCTTGTTACTTTGTATTTCAAAATATCTGGATATCTGCTCTATATAATTAGCAGCTTGTACGCACATATTAAAGTCCTAATAAGAGTTAATAGATACTTTTCTTTGCATTAAACCTATTAAAGCCAGCCCTATTACAGACTGAAGATCTCATGGCACTTTTGCCCCCTTTCCATAAAACTTCGCGCGCGGCATACGCTTTGAACAATTGAAACGACGACGTTGTACCTTGAAACGTGTGTGTAAAATGATCTCTAATCGTAAGATCGATCATTCAATCGATTCAAAACGGCAGCCATGTGTGCATGATGCTCCACAAAACCCATTCAAGATTCTCATGTTTACAAAAAGGTGCCGAAAAAGGATTACACACACATGTGGCGGCATATCACGCTACAAACACAAGTATGATCCTTTCTTTTCTTTGCTTGCGATTCCAAATGCGAAATGTGAACAATATAAAATTAGTTGGATAGATGTGCAGCAGATTAGAAGAAAAGGAGAAAAGAAAAAAGAAATGTGAAAGGTTTATGTGCGAAATTAATTGCATTTAGCACAACTCGAAATTTGATACTTGTTGCAACTCCTACAACTACTCGAAATTAATAAAAGATGCCTGACGACTGCCTTTACAGTGAAATCCAAGCCAAACGCAGCTGAACAGCACCCAAAGGCAAAAAAAAAAAAACTACAAAAGTTGTTAGAAACTCTTGTGCTGTAGGGTGCAGCTAACTTCGACATGATTATCGACATTTTTGTGTGTTAATTAATAATATTTAATAAATAAACGCTGCTTAGCGTGCTTATCTGTATCTCAGTTTGAAAAAATGCCACACAAGTACGCTGCAGACATATCTCAATCAACAGCCGCATCTCTACCAAACCTCTCTCTTTGAATCCTTGTCGCCAGTGACAAGAACACGTTAAAATGTTTAGGCTAGATGAAGATAAGTTGCGCTGCCTCTGATGTCTGTTGCTCCTGTTGATGTTTTATGTTGGAGGCGGTGCTCTGAGTGGTTGTTTAAACGCTCTCATCTTCTTCATCATCAACTTGGTAAATGCAACTCGACAGATTTGTATCTACTGAGTTGGCCTGGTCCGCAGCGCTTATGTCGTTGCCGCATTTCTCTTCTTTAGCTGCTTTGTCTTCACGTTTTGCTTTTTGCCGCAGGATCTGCGATAAATCATTGCCGTCGTTGCTGTATGTGTGTGTTCGCTCTTCGGCTTGTTTAGTTTTTTGTTCTAAAAAGTTGCTGCAATATTTGATGTCTTCATCACTTTTCAATTTATAGCTTAGTCGCACATATTTCAATCGATTCGTCACACCCGTGTAGGTCCTAAAAAGCCATTTTTTTATTTAATTTTTATTTGAACAGCAGGTAAGTGATGTATGGCGATTGGCCAATAGCACATGATTAGTAGCTGCAGGTAAAGTTTTTATTGAATTTGGTTTACTTTCTGCATTTTTTGTGGATAAAAAAGCAAACAATTTATGAGTGTTTAAAAATAGATAATAAGTAACACTGGAGTCGAACAAATGATTGAGGTCTCTAAAAATAAAAAAATAAATAAATAAAAACACGATTAAAAAATTTATTCTAATATTTCAAATGTTCCATTTTTAATGCATTAATTTATGAATATTTTTGCTTTTTCAAACCGATTTTGATAAATATGAATTCGGATTCACAGTAGATTTTGATCTGATACTTCAATTTCTGTGGAGTAAGTGCCACAAGTTTAAATTTGGTTCCAAATCTGGCAATTTTTCTTGTCGACATACCCGTTTATCAAGATAGCTAGACGTCGGCAAACTGCAATCAGAATAGATGATGTATGGCGATTGGCCAATAGCACATGATTAGTAGCTGCAGGTAAAGTTTTTATTGAATTTGGTTTACTTTCTGCATTTTTTGTGGATAAAAAAGCAAACAATTTATGAGTGTTTAAAAATAGATAATAAGTAACACTGGAGTCGAACAAATGATTGAGGTCTCTAAAAATAAAAAAATAAATAAATAAAAACACGATTAAAAAATTTATTCTAATATTTCAAATGTTCCATTTTTAATGCATTAATTTATGAATATTTTTGCTTTTTCAAACCGATTTTGATAAATATGAATTCGGATTCACAGTAGATTTTGATCTGATACTTCAATTTCTGTGGAGTAAGTGCCACAAGTTTAAATTTGGTTCCAAATCTGGCAATTTTTCTTGTCGACATACCCGTTTATCAAGATAGCTAGACGTCGGCAAACTGCAATCAGAATAGACCCGACTGCTCCGGGAAACTTATACGTCTTCTCAAGATATATGTGAGCAGTGGAAACATATTACCATATCACATTTTGGTTATACAAAACCTGTGAATAAATCTTGGTACGACGTGGAGTGTCGCAATGCTATAAATAACAAAACGGCAGGCTCTGATGGGCTGTCAGCTGAGTTATTTAAGACCGGCGGCGAAGAGTTGGATAGGAGTATGCACCAGTTTTTATGCAAGATATGGTCCGATGAACGCATACCCAATGACTGGAATCTCAGTGTTCTCTGTCCTATCTTTAAGAAAGGAGACACCGCTGTTTGCGCCAACTACCTCGGAATAAGCCTTCTTTCCATTGGATATAAGATTCTGTCGCGTGTATTGTGTAATAGGCTGAAACCATACCCGGATTCACTGATAGGACTATATCAGTGTAGCTTCGACCTGTGATCAAATATTCACATTACGTCAAATCTTGGGTGAGACCCGTGAGTTCAACAAAGACACACACCACCTATTTGTCGACTATAAAGCCGCATTCGACACGCCGATACGAACAATATTTTTCTAGGTATCACGCCAAAGATTGTCCGTCTTTGCATGATTAAGCTATCTCACATACAAAGCGTTGTAAGGGTGGGGAAAAACATCTTCTAAACTTTGCTACCAAAAGAGGTTTCAGGCAGGTCGATTTTTTCAATCTTCTGATGGAATACATACTACGCAAGTGCCCGTACAGAATATGTCGGGCTCGATCTTCCAAAAGGAAGTGATGACATCGATATCATGGGTAAGCAGGATCGGCGAGTCAGCAAGGCGTTCTCAGAGATTGAAAACCAGTCTCGGCTCATGGGTCTCGCGGTAAATGAGGACAAGACGAAGTACTTGGTGTCTTCTCGCACTCCGTAATCGCGTCTTGGACGGTCAGTGACGATAGGAGAATTTCAACTTCAGTGTTGTAGAAAACTTCGTCTATCTTGGATCCGAAATAACCAGCAAGAACAACGTCATCCTGAAAATCAGGCGAAGAATCACGCTTGCAAAAATATGCTTTTTTTGGCTGAACAGTAAAGCCCTCTCTCAAAAGACGAAAATAAAAATCTATGACGCTGATACTCCTGGACCTATTGTATGGCGCAGGGAATGGACCGTGATTGAGTCAAATGAGGCAGCGTTGGAAGTCTTCGAGAGGAAGATTCTTCGCAGGAGTTTCGGTCGTATTAGAGTCGGCGACGAGCTTAGGTCCCGTACGAGCTATTCGATGAGGTTGAAATAGCCCATCGCATAAAATTCCAGCGGCTGTACTGGGCTGGTCACCTCTTTCGAATGGATGAAAGAGCTCCAGCACGCATGGTTTACATGATTGGTGGATGCCGGAATAGAGGTCGACGGGGCACTCGATGGAATGACCAGGTATGGAGAGATATCTCCGTGCTTGGCATTCAAAACGACTGGTGCCAGCGTGCTCAAGACTATGGAGGCTGGCGCGCCTTCCTAGACGCGGCCATGACCGTTGAGTAAGTAGGGAAATATGTGAATTCCTACATAAACTCGTACAAGTATAAGTACTTTATGATCATTGTTGCATATACCATGGGTGGACTGTTATTTTCTATTCATTTTAGTTAAAAAATGCTTGAACTTTAAAGTTTTATGAAAAAAATACTATTTAACGATATATTTTGTTGTATTTTCTTTTCAAGAGTGCTGCTTCATGTTGAAATATTCTTTATTTTCGAAATTTAACTTTGCGCGCCAATGATTACATACAAAAACCTGCATGACATGCAGCATTCAAAGTAAAATTTTATTTTATCATTCACTGTGAATGAAATTTTAGTTAATATATATTTTCACACGGTTTTCAACACAGTCTCATTCTTTCTTCTATAACATATTAAATGCAACTGTACTAATTAATCTGTACAGTTGCACTTCACCATGCGTGTAAAGAGCGCAGTAATTTTAATCACGCTGCTGGCCCGAAAAGATAGAAAACAATAAATTAGTTTTCCAACTCATGAAATTCGAGCGCTTTGTTGCGCAGATAAAAAAAAACAGAAAGAACATATTGCTAATTTGGAAAAAAGTACGCTGATAACCAAAAGAAAGTTCCGAAATTATAGCCGTGGAACGTGTGAATGATAAAACGAAAGCAAAGCTGATACTTGTTTTTTTCGATTTGGCTGTCAGACGGCAAACACAAATTTTACGTACACACAACCACCCAAAGAACCACAAAAAGGTATGAAAATTTATAAAGTTTATGTGTATAATTTTTAATTGAATTGTTTGAAATCTACGACAGGTTTCCATGAGAGCGCTAATTGAGCACTGCGAGCAGCAACAAAGACGTTCCAATTTTGATACACGAATCAACACACTACAACAACAATAACCGTATTGCTTGTTTTTTTTTTTTAATTACAACAACGAAACTGCCAACGGAAGTGAAACGGTTTACAAAACAGCGAAACTTCAGCTTCAATAGATATAAAATACAGACAGCGGACGGACAACAGAAACATCAAACATGGAAGCGGACGGCCTGACAAATGAACAAACCGAAAAAGTACTACAGTTTCAAGATCTCACCGGCATTGAAGACATGAACGTCTGCCGCGATGTACTGATAAGACACCAATGGGATCTAGAGGTTGCATTCCAAGAACAGCTAAATATACGCGAAGGTCGTCCCACCATGTATGCTGCATCACGCGATGTGCGTGCGCCCGCCGTTATCAATGATCGTTTTCTGCAACAGGTATTCTCGGCGAATATGCCCGGCGGACGTATGGTGGGACGTGCACCAATCGGTCCAATACCGCGCAGTTTTACCGGCATACTCGGCTATGTGATTAATGTGGTGTTCTCGTATTTCTATTCAACAATAACGAGCATCTTTAGTGCATTTGTGAATTTCGGCGGCAATGAAGAGCGCAGTAAGTGTGAAATAATATGATATTGAAAAATATATGTGAGATATTTAGATAATAATGTCAATTTTACTTCACAGTTGTCACAGATCCACTTGGCGATGTCATGCAATTCATACGAGATTATAATGAACGCTATGGATCAGCCGAGCAGCATCCTGTCTTCTATCAGGGCACCTACGCACAGGCGCTAAACGATGCCAAGCAGGAATTACGCTTTTTGCTTGTATATCTGCATAAGGATCCGACGAATAATCCAGATGTTGAATCATTTTGCCGTCAAACACTTTCGCAGCGCTCAGTAATTGATTTCATAAATACAAATACCCTTTTTTGGGGCTGTGATGTTGCTACGCCGGAGGGCTATCGTGTAATGCAAGCATTGTATGGTACACGCAACTATCCGCTTTTGGTGATGATATGCCTGCGTGCCAATCGTATGATGGTCGTTGGCCGTTTTGAGGGTGATTGCACCGCTGAAGAATTGGTGCGTCGTTTGCAAACTGTGATTTCCGCCAATGAAGTGTGGCTTAGTCAGGCTCGTGCCGATCGTTTGGAGCGTAATTTTACGCAAACGTTACGCCGACAACAGGACGAGGCGTATCAGCAAAGTTTGCGCGCCGATGAGGAAAAAGAGCGTCAACGTGAAATGGAACGCGATGCAATGCGTCAAGTAGTAGAGGCTGAAGAGCGTGAGCAACGTGAATTGGAGCGTCGCAAGGACGAAATTGCTAGACTAAAGATTGATCTGGCAACCATGGTGCCCGGAGAACCGCCAATAGATGCTTTAGATGTTATAACTGTTGTTTTCAAGCTGCCAAGCGGTATGCGTCTTGAGCGACGTTTCCATCCGACAGATTCGGTTAAGGTGCGTATTAAAAGCTAGCATTTTGTTTATTTTATATATTTAATTTTATTCTTTACTACTACTTTCTAGGACGTCTACAATTATCTCTTCTGTCATCCAGAATCGCCAGATGAATTCGAAATAACAACGAATTTTCCTAAACGTGTACTCTACTCGAAGTCCAGAGACGATAGCACATCGGACTCATCCGCGGAGGGTACAAATGCACGCACACTAAAGGATGTCGGCCTAAAAAATCGTGAGGTGCTGTTTGTAAACGACTTGGAGGCGTAATAGATTTGTGGTGTATAGAGATTTAGTCCATAAACCACAAGATGTCGGATAAAAAGAAGAAAAAACATCATTATCGCTAAGTGAATTCGAAAGCATTAAAATACATTGATCTTGTGTGTGTCTGTGTGTATGAAATATTCCTAAATTAATTAACATAAATATCTGTATGTGTATTTTTAGAGATGAGCAGTCCGCGTATGCTGGCTGCTCCAGAAGCAAAAACAGAATCATGTTTTCCTTATCATTTTTTAGTTAAACGGTGCACATTGATAACAAAAAAGAAAAATAATGTTTTCAAAAATCGTCAGTCTCGATTGATATACCATAAAATTGTAATTGATTTTTATGTTAATTTTCCAATTACAAGATAGTTTATTATCCACTAGGATAATCGAAAATTAGATCACTGAAAATTTGCTTTAAATTACTTATAGACTAAGTATTTTGTTGGAGAACAATTATCTTTTTTATATACATAAAATATGAAGACAAATTAACATGTGAAGGAACTTGTTTTTTTTTTTAGTATTAGGTGAATTCCAAATTAATTTTTATTTAAAATTTGGTTTGCAGAAAAACAATTTCATTTCACTCCCGAGATTGACATAATAATCGTATATCGTTTTGAAGGATAAAAGAATGAAAGGAGTTCTCTGGCTGGAATATTTATTTCTATAAGCAATGGCAAATGCTCCGACAAAGGCAAAGGATGTTCTGTCGAGGTTATGTAGTGTTTTTCTGGAATTTGCTAAACTCAGATAAGATCTATTAACTATTCGCAACCGGTCTTGATTAACTCATTATTTTAATAACCGAGTCAGTCGACCTCGTTATTGTCCTGTGGTACTGAAACCATCATTAACTGGCGGTTTTGACATAGCTTCTCTATTGGCGGCGGCGGCGTTCCGTCCTTTAACAAGTAGGTTAGAGAAGTGACTTCACCGTATTCTCAGTGCTTGCTGTGAATCTGTAAAAGGGATCCCTTTCCGATTTAGCAGAAGTAACTCGTTCAGATTCTTGACCTTTCGATTAAATTTTTGAGCTTCATTTCAATTGCTTCTGAAATAATGTTTTTCCTCTCTCTGAAGCGTAATGCTTCAGACTGAAAAGGCGCCGTTTCCTTCGCATTGTAATACTACCCATTACGGAACTGGTGTCCCGCCAGGTCCCATAGAACATTCTTGCACCTAAAAGGCGCCTTAGAAGAAGAACAATTCGATCTAGAACCTTGGAATCGAATTCTGTGGAAGCAGACAGCAAACAACTAAGAAATGCGTTTAGAGAACTTCGAAAAATAAGGCTGCTGCTGTCCTTATCCAAAATATGGGAGAGGCTTGTTATCAATTGGCTAGGTGAAGTTCTACTTCAAGACAATATATTGCCGAATCATCAGTTAGGTTTCAGAAAGGTAGACGGAACCGTGGAACATATCCATAGACTGGCGTTGCAAAAATGAAGGCTGGAGTAGCGCAAGGCAGTGTGCTTGGTTCACTGCAGGCAAAACATCTCGGCGTAACACTGGAGATGTACATATATGTACATTGCGTTACTCCGATATGGCTTAACGGTATACAAATATGAGGAATTGCTGCAAAATCTAAATACAAACGCATTCAGGTTCTGCAGAATCGTACCCTAAGAAGCATTACGAATTACCCATGGTATGTGTACAGCTCCACTATTCATCGTAACATCAACCTGCATACAGTAGAAGAAGAAATAGTAAGGCACACCACAGATACAATGGTAGGTTGCTTAGTATGCTAATCCCCCAACGGGCTTCTAAGACGGTTAAAGAGAATGGGGTTTGCGAAGATAGTTAGTGAACCGTAAAACCCCCTGGACAACACAAACGGTAGCCTAATATGTGTATACAAATAGTAATGAAATGAGTCTCCAATGATCATATATGTATATCTTCAGAACACGAAGAGCTTTGCTGGTCGAATGTGGTTGCAGCCTTACGATGTCTATCGCTCGATGAGTGTTGGAACGTGCTACGTGTACCATTCTGAGTCTAGAGTGTACCTTGGCAGCGACAAGATAAAGATCCGAGACGATCTTGATCGACACTTAATGATCGGACATCGAAAACAATTTGGTTGCGTATATTTCGATCGGGACTGAACCATGTATTGAACCTTTTGTATTTTAAGATCTTGAAACATGTTGCTGCTACCATGTTCCGAGCTGATCTTTCAAAATTTCACGACTGGTGGGCCACAGATTCTTTTTTTCCCAAAATATCGACCAATGATTTTCGATTTGATTTAGTTTTCAACGATTATTATATGTTTACAAACATAAAGTCAGGAAGTTAAATAAAATTTAGGGTCCTATATATTGGACTTCATCATTGGAATTCAGTAATTTGATTAAAAATTATTTATCGCGATGTTAACCATCACTACATAAACAAAGTATCGAAAATTTTGCTGCACTAGCAGTTTGGTGAATGCCAATATTTACCATAACAAATTAATTCACTGTGAATGTCACTTTATTTGTTTACATATTTTTAATACCATATTCTGCCAAAAAAAACAGCAATAATGGGTGGTAAAAGTTATTATTGTGACTATTGTTGCTGTTTTATGAAAAACGATATTAATGTGCGTAAAAAACACAATGAAGGACTTGCACACAATATAGCTAAGACTACATATATGCGACAATTTGAAGGTAGACACATTCATTGTTAAAGTATTTTCAATATTTGGCATAAATTAAATTTTAATTGCTTCAAAACTAAAGCACCAGCTAAACTACTCGCTGAGGAGAGCGCTAAAGTGCCGTGCACACGTTTTTGGAAGGGATACTGCAAATTTCAGCTTTACTGCCAGTTTGGACACTTTAGCGACAGACAGCTGGAACAGCTGCGTAAAATCGGTACTACACTCTAAGAAACTATATAATATCAAACAAAATTATAAACAATTGCTCTCTCTCCGCATAGCTGCACGCATGAAACGTAAGCGTAAAAACAAGTCTAAAGCACGCCCACATGGACCGAAACTAAAACGCCAGCTACCACCCTCGTTACGTGCAATAGATGCAAATAGACTGCATGCAACAACAATTTTGGAAGTATGGAGTTAGGATTATACGCTGTGCTTTAATAAGTATAATTTTTAAAATTAATAAAACAATATTTTACTTATAAATACATTAATAGTAAATGTCACGCATTAAAATAATCATAGATCTTTATCCAATATGACGGTAACTTTATCCATTACGCGCGCCACCTTCAAACTCAACTGCAGTAAACGTGCAAATTCGTAGTGAAAGACCCGCGCACTTTGTCCGCTATGATTTGGTGTATTCGGATCGCTCAAATGCGCCAGTAAAAAGTATGTAAAGTGTTCTATAATTCGTATATTGTAGAGATTATTATTGTGTACCAAAAACTTAAACTTGCAACCAACATACCCATTTCATTTTCGACGGCATAAAACAGCGCCGTATTTCCGCCACGTTTCTCACCCAAGTCGAGCAGTTGTCTTTTGAATTCTACTTTCGACCAGTCGGTTGGTCTTTCAATTTGCGCACAGATTTGCTCATAATGCCGTGCAAATTGTTGCTCCACTTTTTTTCTATCCTTTGTTGTAAGCTCATCCTGTCCATTTTGTTCCGCCTCTTTTATTGACTTCTCATGTACTAAACCTTTATACAACGGAGCACCGAATTCACGTTTATCGATTTGATTGCATATAATCTCAGCTAAATAAAATTGATTTTGACGCAACGCAAGATGCATTGGTGTATAGCCATCATCGTTGTGTTGCAATAATATTTTTAGATCAATTTTTTCCATTAACATTTGTAAACAATCTCTTTCGATATTATTTAAAATTGCCAAATGCAAAACCGTATTTGAATTCTCATAAATATTATTCACTGCTAGCTGCGTATCAAGCAAAATGCGCATTACTTTGGGTTCGCAATCGTTAACAATAGCAAGCTCGAGGCAATCCTCATCATCAGCGGTTAGTACATCGTTTAAATCGTAAGCTTTTAGTTTACTCCAAACAAAAATTTGACGCTGTAGCTGGAAAATATCGTTCTCTAGAATTGCATTGTGTATAGGTCTGTAAAAGTTAAATGAAAATCATTAAATAATTAAACAAAAAAGAAAACTTTTCGATAATAGCACACAAGCTTAACTACGCTTCACACTTGTAAGCAAAGTAGACGAAAGTTTAAATAACAAATATTACCTTAGTCCATTAATAATTTCATCAGCTTGCAGATATTCTCTAGCCATTGTTTTTATTACACGGTCTTGTACGGGCAATTCAAAGTCCGATTCGTCGATAAGCTGATTTAGCAAATTTAAGTCGAAACAATCCACCACAGCAGCATCAATGCTATTAGTTGCGCTAGTTTCATTGAATTTTTTCTTGGTTTTATCAGCCGATATATTCTGAAATAAAGTCGATTTGTTTCAATTATAAATTTAATGCTTCTTTCTATTTGTTGTACCCACCTCTGTGCGTCGTTTTTTTGTTGTAAGCGGTGTCAATTGTTTGTCATCACGTTCCTGCATCATTTGTTGCGCATGTGAACGCTTTACCACCTGTGGCACGCAAGTCTTGCGCTTACGTCCACGCTTTGCTTGCACATAGGGCTTTACATTTCTGCTACTTTGAGTATGCTCCGGCGATGTTGTTGAAGGATGCGGTGTAGAAGCGTCAGGTTTTGACACTAGTTTCAGTGTTGCCGTCGTATTATGCGACTGTATTTTAGTTGTTTTTGTCTTATCGCTGCTGCTGTTGTCACAGTTGATTTTACCGTTTAATGTTTTTGTACTTGTTGTAGTGGTAGTATAGTTGTTATTGCTAACAATGACGCTTGTTGCGCCATAGCGTTCTTTGTTGGCTGCGTCATCACTGCACTGTACGTCGCCCGCCACTGTTTGTGTGCTGGCGTCCACAAAATTTTGTCTCTTGTGACATTGTGTGCAATACTTTGTCTCTTTGGCATCAACATTTTTTTCATTTGCTGCTGTTACAGTGCCATTAATTGCGGCCAGCACACGCTGCTGCACCTGTTTATCGGGCAATCGAAACAGTGCGCTGAATAGCTCACTGTAAATAGGAACATGAGATCGCCGTTGTTGGTATGCGGCGTTATCAGCTGGCATTGTCGCAGTTGTTGCTGCTAAAGTCCCGGGCTCACTCTTCACTTGCATAATTAACTGCGGCGTCACTCCGTGCACATTGTCGACAATGATTCTATGCTGCGACGAAGACTTTGTCAATAATACTTTCTTCATTGGATAAAACACTGTATTGTGTATTGCGCGTTGCAGTCGTCTGTTCAATATTTGTGTTATCGGGGGATTTGTGCGTTTAAAAATAAATGATAATCTATTTAGTTTGGTTTTCCCCCAAAAAGATGCCTTGTGTTTGGTTGTAGGGTTGAAAGTCTAGTGTTGTACAATCGATTAAGTTTAGTGTTGACATATAATAAAAAACCACTAGAATTTGAGTACAGGAACAAAAAGAATAAAAGAGTATTCGTAAGATTTATATGAAAGTGTTTTGAGCGGTAGACATATAATAACATTATTCAAGGTACACAAGTGCACGCGCGTGTAAATCATAAAAAATTTATTACTTAAAAGCGAGTAAAAAGTATTTGTTTAGTATATTTTTTTGCTTAAATACACTCGATACTCAAACGATTTGTTATTTGTTGACATTGAATCAGAAACTGCAGAAATATTTCTTCATAAGTATATAAATGTATGAACTTATTTCGCTCCAAGTGTGCGCGATGCTACCAATTGCTTAGTTGCCTCTAATCGTTTTAACTTTTGCACATGAATTGGTATCAAATTGACATTACCTTAAGTTATTTTCACCACCAACTATATCACATCAAAGAGTTAATGTCTGTATGCAAAAAAAAGCTTCTAATCATCTTAACTTTCGTACACCAATTAGTATCGAATGTTGAAATGGTATTTACACTATCAAAAGCGTATTCAGGGGTCAGGCTGTCCTCGAAAGGGGCTGAGTTTTTTTTTTTTCTTAATCTAAAGTGCTTAGGACCCTTACAACCCATCTACTAATTACAGCTACTAATTCAGTACAACAGTAAGAATATGAAAAAATATGTTGTAAAATAAATTTTTTTAAACATTTTAAAAATTGGGTGGCAATTGCCCCCCTGGATTCGCCCTTAGACACTATCTTATGTTATTGTACTACGCTTTAGAGCAGTGATTGATGGTGTCATGTATAATATAATTGTTCATATGTCACCAATCTATATGCCATCAAAGAGTTAATATCTGTGTTAAACAAAAAGAATTTTTGCCAAGATGCTTTCAGCAAAAATAAAAATGTTTGTCTTAAAGACAATTTTAAGTTTTTACATAAGTTCCTACTTGTATGTGCGGCAGTTAACCGGAATGATGTAGATGATACAGATTTAATTTAAATACAAAGTGCAGTCCTAGATATTAATATATAATCAATATACAAATAAGCTGTGCCAAAATAAGGATGCATGAAATTGGGTTTCGTTGTGAAGAGCTTTGAGAAACGCATGATCCCTAAAAAAAATTGATGCTGAAACGTATATATAAAAGCAAAATTAGGGGCGCTCGGTGCGCTACGCTAATAGATATATATTAAACTTCATTCAAATCAATTTAAATAATTGCCTGCACATCTCTATAGCACATCAACATTTTACAGCACTACTCACAACACAGCAGCGCTTCGCCGCATACATCTGTTTTTTTTTGCTGTGTGTGTTTTCATTAGCTAAATAAAGGAAATATATTAAATCTACAGATTAATTAATTGGATTAAACTTGACTGCCAAAAGCTTATACAATATAAATTAATTAAACAACAACAAACTCATATTGTTGTTGCTAACAGCTGTTACAAAGTATATTGCGTATTATCGATCCATCACTAACAAGAAAAAATCAATGCAAGTTCAATAGTTCAATTACATGAACAATTTTATGAATTTTGGATTAATAATCAATTTTATAGTATTATCATTATAAATGTGTGCGCGCAGCTGAAGAAGTCAATTAGTAAAAGCAATATTAGTACGAAAATTTAGTGCCTCGTGTCTCGGAATACATTAAAAATGTTTACATTCTGCTGACATCCTTTGTTCAAATAGTCAATAGCACAATCATATTTGAAATTTATTAGTTTAAAATAATGTTTAGAGGTTCACGTAACATGAATTCACCACCGCGGCGTTATGCGCGTGGTAATAGTGGCGAGGGTGGCAGTTGCGGCTCCTTCAGACGCTTCAACAGCCGCTCGCGTTCACGTTCACGCTCCCGGTAAGTAAAAATAATTGTTTTTTTTTTTGTTTCTATATTTACATTTTACATTGTTTTTGCAGCGAACGCATTCGTGAACCACAATATCGACGTCGCAATACGAGATCACGCAGCCGAGAGCGCTATGGCGGTGGTCCACCGGCAAGTTATCGTCGTGGTCCGAGCGAAGATCTATATCGTGAAATAATTGACGATGACTATAAAAATGAACGTAATTACGGCAATAATCGTTTTAATGGCGTAGGAGGCTTTGATAGTCGTCTTCAACGCGGAAGTGGTTCACGTGGTGGTGGACCACCTGGCGAAGATGATTATGACAATGCCGAAGATCAACGTAATTGGAGAAGTGGACGTGACTATGAACGTGATTATGATAACAGCGATCGAAGGTATGTATAAAATGGCTGAGTGTTTTTAAATGAATAGAACAACAACACTGCCGTCAGTTGCTCGACTGATATATCGTAGGCTTTTTATTTAAAGCATATATTTGATACTAATAAAATGGATATTGAACCTTCTGAGGAAGTGTGTTATGAAAATCATAAAATTCCGTCTGTGAAAAGGAACCCATAAAAGAAAACCCACATATAAAAACTTGAGCCTTGGCATATATTTTTAAGTAACTCTTCAATGTCTAAAGCGTGTCAAGTTTATATAAATAAACTAAAAACTTAAAATCAATTTTATTGGCTCTCAACGTCCTATCTTATTTTTGAACCGAAAACTGAGTTGTTGATGCGACATGTATAGAAATATCTGCAGTACAAAGTAATTCCATTCCGGTGTAATGTGTGGCGTGGCACACTTAAATGGATTTCGTTTTCAAAATAACTCAGTTGTTATTGTATAATATTAACAGTTTATAGAGATTTAATTCTAAAAATTAATTGTTATTTAAAATTTTAACAGAGAACGCGACTACCGTCGTCATGGCAGTGTCGGTAACAACAGCAATGCCAGCAATCGCAGCTTTGAGAATAACACTGATGATAGCGATTCCGGTGACCAGTATGGTATACCGCGCAAAATTGCTGCTGGCAAATATCGTAGTCAATGGCCGACTAATACTATATTTGTAATGAAACTGAAGAAGCACATAACCGAGGCAGATGTGAGTTAAAAAATTTTTATTAAAAATTTATTAATATTTTTTAAATTAATTGTTTTTAGATAAAAAGTGCGCTGATACAAGTGAATATGACGCCAAAAGTTGTACGCCTTATAAGAAAAGGAAAAACACGTAGGTTTCGCCAAGCATTATTACCTTTTAAGTTAGTTTATAAGTCTTATATTCAAAAAAGAATGAGATGTGTAAGTATTTATTAAGTGCTTGAAAGAGGGCAGGATCCTCTTTCATTTATAACAATCGAAGCGTATCAAACTAGCTATGCTCGTCCGTCTGTTTTTGAGTAGAGTAGACTTAGAGAAACTAGACTCTATGAGTCCAGCACGCCGTTACAAGTTACTTTTTTTTCCATCAATTTTTTTTTAATTTAAACACCTACCTAATAACTCTTCAATATCCTTGTTTGACATTTTTTGCACGAACTTTCTTAAAACATCTCAAATAGACGAAAATCAATCCCAACAAGAAAAACCAAATAATAATGTCAATCCAAGAAAAAAACATAATTTTTTGACAAAAACCTTTGTATTTGCTTCTATCTAAAATTTAGGTGAATCACGTGGTTACGCATTTGTCGAGTTTTATACGATTGATGAAGCAGCACGATGGATGGAAATTACAAAGGTATTCAAAAATACAATTAAAACAACAAAAATGATGATAACAGAATATAAGACTTGTTGCTTCGAGAATATGCTTTCGAAATGCAAACATTCTCTATAAAGTTCGCCATTTTTTCAACTTCGATTACGATTTATCATGTTTAGCGACTCTATACTAGTCCTCATCTATCAAAATTTTAATATAATTAGTTATGAAGTATCATTTAAATCAGTGCAATTGACTTAATGGAGTCTAAAAAAGCAAATATGTCCATTATTTCGCGTAGTGTTGTCTTCAAGAAACAACTTTTACTGAGTTGCGTAATTTAAATTAGAACGAACCGAATTTATGGAAATATTTTATGAAAAAAATTTTTTTTTATTTAATTTAGCTACTAGACACAATGTTACGTAGAGGCAGTTTACCATTTTATGGCCTTTATATCACAACTGTTCCAAAATTCAATAAACAACTAAAATGTAACATTTGCCCAAAATCTTATACGAGATATTTGTTTTAGGTTTGCATAAATTATAAATGTTTTTGATAAGCATCATAATCTAGCTATATTCGTTCGCCTATCATACTTTACTTCAAGACCTAGGTAACTATAAATCATAGAGCTACCAATACCAAGCTATTTCCCATGCTCTAAAGATTTTTTATGTTGTAACTCTCAACTATTGCACTTTCCAATCAATCATAGACATATATAACAATCTGTTAAAAATATTATTTCGTTAGCATCAAACGAACAACAAGCAAATAATTAATAAATAAGACCTTAAATGGTTAAATGAATTCAATATATAAACTACAACGTAATAAGTATAAAATATCAACTGTAACATCATCGACTGATTGATAAACTCCACAAGAAAACATCTACAACAACATCAACATGCAACAGCAATTGAAAGCACAGAAATGTAGCCGACAAAACGACCAAGCGGTGACTGTGAAGTCTGTGGGAATTTTTCTAAAAGAACTCTACTAATCTATTACTTTACGGTTTTCTCTTTATTCTGTCTTTGCTCAGGGTGTTTTACAATTGCATGATCAACGTGCTCAACTGGAATATAGTCATACTGATGCGTTTCGCAAGGTTCATATTGATACATTCGATTGGACTTGTGGCAAAGTAAATATTGATTCCGGATTTTATTTAAATAAATATCTAAGATATTACTTCATTTTGTTTCAGTGTGGCCTTAACAACTTCAGACGTCGTGTTGTCTGCTTCAATTGCAAAGCATCACGTGAAGAAAGCGAAAAGGGTGGCGAGGGCAATGACGAGATTAGCAACATTCTGACAAAAAGTATACTGATTATCTCATTTACTGTCTAGCAAATGTGTATAGTGTGAACTATGCAAATGCAAAATTAAAGAACCAAAATTCATTTTGTTTAAACATCCACTCAATCGCTTAACTACTCTAAACTTCAATGCAGAGATCATGCTGCGCAATCTGGATGCACTAACTAACGAGGAAGCTGTACTGACTGCCCTACAGAAGTTATTGCCCGAGTTAACTAAGAAAGTCACTAAAATATTGATCAGCCGTGATACGCTGACACAGACATCGCGTGGCATTTGTTATCTTAATTTTGAGACGCTCGTCGATTCGATGAATCTGCACAATGCGCTGTCAACGTTGGAGCAGCCATTAAAAATCGATGGACGTATTGGTACGTAAACTAATAATACTAAAAGACACTTAAAAATAACGCAACATTTTGTTGTTTATTGCAGTTACCTATGTTTATTGCATAGATCATGAAAATCGTCAGTTAACAACGTGTGATAATGGCAGCGGCGGTACCGCTGGTGATACAGCTTCTAGAGCCACTGCTACAATAACAAGTGCTGTTTTGGCATCAAATAGTAACGCTGCTGCCGTAGCTAGCGGTAGTTATACGCTTGCCGATGTGCCGCGCTTGGCGGAGTATAGTGCTTCGTTATATGCTACAACGCCTGCCGAACATGCACACTATTTGCGTTATTACACAGAATATTATATTAACGAAATCAATAAGGGAGACAATGGCAATTTAGCTACTGCGTCGGGCACTCAAACGAATTTACCATTTGCTGAAGCCAATTCTGGTGCAGCCTTGGCACTTTCCGCCATACAACAGCAGAAAAAGAAAATGAGTAGCATCGAAACTACAGCTACTGCAGCAGCGATGGCGGCAGCTCAAGCTGCTGCTGCGGTAAAGGCAGCTATTGCCGCTGCACAGAAAGTCGACACGCCGAAGGGCAATGATGGCAAAGTTTATCGTAAGTCATACCAACGCAATTAATTTATTTATTATATAATTTTATTCTTTCTAGCCACACCGGATGTCAGTTTATATCAATACGATGAATCCTCCGGCTATTATTACGACTCGACAACTGGCCTATACTACGATGCACATTCGCAGTACTATTACAATAATGAAACAGGTGCATATCTGTATTGGGACCAACGTAAAAGTACTTATGTATTGGCAACTGCAGCTTCGGCGCAAGCTGCAGTGCAAGATGTTCTTAGTCAGGAAGGCGTTACGGAGTCAACAAAAGCTAACGATAATGGTGATGCCAAGAAAGACAAAGCCAAGGATAGTAATAAACCGGATAAGGTGAAGGTTGCCAAGAAGATTGTTAAGGATATGGAAAAGTGGGCGAAGCAATTAAATCAGAAAAAAGATTACACTGTAGTTGCCACACCACAGCCCATACTCGGTGATAAGAGCGATATAGAAACATCTTCAACATCACGTTCGAACATTGGAGGCAGTAGTGGAGTGTATGCGGATATTGGTTTTTCAATACTGGAAAAGAAGGAACGTAATAAGCTGTCGAATAGTATAGCAACACCAGCTGCAACAAGTATGCGCGGCATGACTAAATTAGTCAATTCATATGCTTCCGATTCGGATGAAGAACCGCAACATGCACTTGCTCAAGCATCGTCTGCGGCTGTTGGCAAGTCGAACGAACAGAACTATGTAGATTTTCAGAAACTTACTTGTTTGCTGTGTAAGCGTGCATTCCAGTCACTTGATATACTGGAAAAACATTTGAAAATGTCCAATTTACACAAAGAGAATTTGGCTAAGCTCAAGGAAGGCACCAACGGCAGTGCCGGCGGTGGCAATGCAGATTTAGCGGCAGCATTGGCAGCGTAAGTATACTGAAATACTTTAAATTACATGATACAAACTTGAAAAATTGTTTAATTCTTTCCTTTAGCAACTATCGCGATCGTGCCAAAGAGCGTCGTCTTAAATACGGCGAAAGCGAACCACCGCCAATGAATCACGTTCGGAATCGTTTCGAGCAAGAAATTATAGCGCTGCAATCGCGAAAAACTGCTGATACAGCTGCCTTACCCATCGGTTCCAGTAATGTGGGCAATCGTTTGCTGCAAAAAATGGGCTGGTCCGAAGGTCAGGGTTTGGGTCGCAAAAAACAGGGTCGCACAGATATTATTGAGGTATGTCATTTTTTGTTCATTATGAATAAATGTTTTATTTTGATTATGTTTGTTTTGATTTTATTAGGCTGACGGACGCTCTACCACTGCTGGTCTTGGCACAAAGTCTATCATGGCACCCGGCGATGACTACAAATTGTACATGAAAAAAATGATGAAAGCACGTTATGAAAATGCTTGATTCGATAAGTTATTATATTAGAACTCTATTTTAAATTCTGCTTCATTATTCAAGATCTGTTTTCAATATCTTAGACATATTTTATTCGATAGCCTTTATATGAGCTCAATAGCATAACAAAAGAAAAATTTAATTTTTTTTATTTTTAATTTGTACATAATTTTTTTTTAATAAAGCATTTTTACTCTAAAATAAAACAACACCAAATGTTGCTTTTGAGAAAAAAAACTAATGTGACAAAATATTTTTGTGATCGGTGTAAAAATGAGTGTTGAACACAGAGCCAATATTAAGTTTCGTTTTAAACTTGCTAAAACTTTTACCGAAACTCACGAACTGATGAAACAAGTTTGTGGGAATAATGGTCGGGAAAACTTGAATGACCGAAATCTTCAGTGAAAGAACAAAATATCAAAATTGTCCGTAAATTCATCACAAATGAGCCAAAATCAACATTGTGGTTCATGGAAACGGAATTGGGATTAACCAAAGACTCAATACATCGCATTTTGGTCGATTATTCGGGCTTCAGGAAAGTGATTTGTTCCGCATTAATTGAAAGATGATGAAAAAGCTGTTCGGATTGAACATTCGAAAGATGCCAAAATGATCAAAACTTCCTTTTCAACATTGTTACTGGTGACGAGACATTGTGTTTCAATACGATCCTGAAACCAATCGTCAAAGTGCCGAATGGAAGCCGCCCTGTGAGCCAAAACTCAAAAAATCACGTTTAAAGAAGTCAAAAGTGAAGACAATGTTGATTATTAGCATTATTCACCAAGAGTACGTTCCACCGGGCCAGACAAATAATGGGCTATTTTATCTTCGTGTTATTAGGCGTTTGCTCCGTCGTATTCGGCCAGAATATCGCGAAGAAGGAATTTGGCGTTTGTTGCACGATAATGTGCCATCTCATCGATCGACACTTGTGACCGATTTTTGTACATAAAATCGCCTTTTGACCATCAATCACTCGCAGTATTCGCCTGATTTGGTCCCAGGCGAATCTTTTCTTTACGGCAAACTGAAATTATCCATGAAAGGACGGCGCTATGCGGATGTGTAGGCCGCCTAAATGGCGTGCACCGACGTCGTAAATGTCATTCCACCAAAAAAACCATTTGGCTGGGTGTATACATAGTATAAAAACTTAGCCGGGAGTTTGTTAAACCCATATGCCCTGCTATTTTTCAGCTTGCTTATTGCCAAACAGATTTATTCAGCTGTAGGCGGGTCTGTTTATATGTTTCTATTAGTATATCTTCATAATCTATCAGCAGCAGGTTTGGTATTTTGTAAAATGAAATTTCTGTTTTCAATGCATTCTAAAGTTGATCTACATCTGAGGTAAAGGTACTTTCATCCATAGGTAATGGAAGTAATATGTTTTAAGTATTCAGCATCCTAATAGTGGCGTTTACTTCTCTGAGATTCTTTTAGCTTCACAGGATTTTTCATCTGCAAACAATCTTTTATCAATTTTCACCGCGCCTTTAAATTGGCGGAGCAACTCGTTGTACGCATTAAGGAATCTGCCACAATCAAGGATCATTATCATTTGATGAGTTGACAGTTAGTGTTACCGCGGCTTTCTTTTGTGGTGTTGGCGGTCAGTTATTTTTCCCGCTGCTTACAAATACGCATTTAAAATGTGCGCTCAAGTAGTTTAAACTATTCCAATACCATATCGTTTCACATTCCTTTTCAATTGTTTCCATAACTGAATTAGCATTATTGATCCATCACTAGCAAAAAAAAAAAAGCAAAATTTAATAATTGAATCGCGTTTGTTAAACGAAAGTTGTAAACAATTGAGCATTAAATTACATACAAGCACCTTATTAAAACTGAAAAACGTTTATAGCATTGTTATTAGCAAATTGTAAAAAGAGTGTTGATTGATTGTATGCCTGTTTGATGCCTCGTGCTGCATAATATATGTACATAAAAATTGTCAACATTGATATAAAAAAATTTGTCAACGTAGTTACATTTGAAATTTAATAGTATAAAAAAATGTTTAGAGGGTCGCGTAACATGAATTCCCCACCGAGGCATTATGCACGTGGTAACAGTGGCGAACGCGGTGGCGGCGGCTCTTCCAGATACAATGATAGCAACGCACGTTCGCGTTCACGCTCTCGGTAAGTGCAGTCAAATTGTATTTTATACACATTTATTAATTTTTTTCTAACGCAGCGAACGCAGACGTCGCTATTCAAGATCCCCTAGCCGAGAGCGCTATGGTGGTGTTGCGTCGAAATCTTACCAGCATGGCCCGAGCGATGATCTATATCGGGATATAATCAATGACGACTACAAAAATGAGCGAAATTACGGCAATCTTAGAAATGGTAACGGCGGAGCGGGCTTTGATAATCGTCAACGCGGAAGCGGACCAACTGGTGATAGAGAATATAATAATGATGAAGATCAACGAAAGTGGCGTAGTGGACACGACTACGATCGCGAGGAGCAACGTGATTATGAACGCGGTGAGCGAAGGTATGTATTGGAAATAACTGAAAGATAGGATTAAAAAGTCTTGAAATAGCTTTTATGGCTTTTTATGGAGCAGTTAGAATATAAAAGTTGAAAGACAGCTGCAGCCTTGCATGCCCTATATCCCGTGTAAAGGCTATATTTCGCTATAGATTCATGTGTGCTATTTTATTATTAATGAGAGAATCTATTCATAAAAACTGTTTTGTGCTTGTTGAAATAGCGATTGGTTAAAGTAGCTATCGCACTTTAGAACAACGTGAATCTACTGTTCAGTTCAACAATGGTCCGCGCTATACTACACTTGTTTTAAAATGTGATTTGATTGTAGCAAAGTCTGCAATGTATTAGTGGCAATTACTGTTGACTCACGTCCATATTAGTGTTCTTTAGTTTAAATCAAGTTTGTAATACTATTGGCTACCATTTTGATCAATTTTGTTTTAAGCTATCTCAGTGACTGTTGCATTGAATTCTCAGTATTTAAGCATTTTAAAATTTATTTAAATATTTTTGATTTTAACAGAGAACGCGACTACCGGCGACACGATAATAACTTTGAGCATAGCAACTCGGGCGATAATGAGTGTGATGAAGCGCTCAAAACTAAAATAAATCGTGGTGTTATAATTGTGAGAGAACTGCAGAAGCACATCACCGAGGCGGATGTAAGTTAAATATAATCTTTGAAAAATGCATAACATAAAATAAAAATTTATATTTTTTTTAGATTAATAGTGCGCTGATGCAATTAAACATGACACCAAAAAACGTACATCTACCACGAAAAGGAAATACACGTAGGTTTCGCCAAGCTTTTTTTACTTTTAAGTTAATTTATGAGTTACATATTATAAAATAAATAATTTGTGTAAGTATTAGGCGCTTGCAAGAGGATCTTTTTCATTTATAACACTCTATAAACCAAAAGTATATGTACTCATTACAATTGTCCACCAAAGATTCGAACTAGAGTCGTACAACAAGCTCTACTACACGTACAAATTAGCATAAGCTATACTAGGCATCGTAACGGTTATGAATAATGTTTATTAATATTATTTTTAATAATTTATTAATTTTCATTATTAAATGTTAACAAATATTTTTATACTCGGCTCAAAAAATATTTGTAACAAGGTATATTGTGTAAGTTTAAATATATCTTTCATAGCGTAGGAGGCATCAGAGAATGCGAAAATTATATAGGAGATGTATACCTTGTCTGACAATCTGTATGATTGAGTAAAAATTTCTCATAGCAATAGGCTCTCTACGAACCACACAATTACAAGTTTTTCGTTAGATTTAGCAGGGTGTTTTGTTTTCAATGATTTTCCTCTGGTTTCAAGCTTTTTCTAGCGAAGTGTCTTAAAATATTTCAAACAGATGAAGATTAATCATAAAAAGAAAACCAATTGCCATAAAAAAAAAAACAACAATTAAAAACAATTCATGTCCATTATTAAACAAAACCTAATTTTTTTGACCAAAACCTTTGTATTTGCTTCTATCTAAAATTTAGGTGAATCACGTGGTTACGCATTTGTCGAGTTTTATACGGTTGATGAAGCAGCACGATGGATGGAAATAACAAAGGTATTCATGCAAACAATAAAAAAAAACAAAAAATAAAATGTGATACAATCAAATTTTAAAAACAATATAAGACTTGTTGCTCCGACACATGCTTTCGAAATGCAAAAATTCCATGGAGGGTCCACAATTTTGCATAACAGTATGCAGAAGCATCGATATAGTATTAATATTGATATACAACGCCTACTTTTTGGGGTTAGCCCATCGATCTTCTAAGGTTTATGTATGTAAAACTTTTTGATTTAAATTAATATCAGTTTAAAAGTTAATATGGATGATTTTTATGGATATCCACACGCCATTTATAGTTATCGATATGCTTGCTTCTTATGGACATTCACTTCATGCATATATTAAAAGGCGAGGAATAGAGACAAAGTTCCTTTATAAACATCCATACAATTTCATAGACGACTACACACGACTTCAGTGTAGCATCGATATAAGATTCCCATATAAATTTTTCCAACATTTTTTATTTTAACAAAATTTTGCAAAATATATTTTCGAAAGCATCAAACGAACAACAAGCAAATAAATAATAAATAAATCCTTTAATAATAAAATAAATTCAATATAATAAATAAAACGAAATATTTAAAATGTCGTCAACATCATCAACTGATTGATAAACGCATCGAGGAACAACTACAACAACATCAACATGCAACAGCAATAGAAAACTCAGAAATGTATCCGACAAAGCGACCAAGCGGTGACTCTGAAGTCTGTGGAAATTTCTTGAATAGAACTCTACTAATCTATTTCTTTTCGATTTGCTCTTTTTTTTCTTACGCAGGGTGTTTTACAATTGCATGATCAACGAGCTTACCTTGAATATAGTTTTACTGGTTCATTCGACTGGAAATGCGAGAAGGTAGATACTGATTTCGGATTTATAGTAAAATTAATGACTAATTTGTTTCCCTCTTTTTTCTGCTAGTGTTGCGTCAACAACTTCAAACGACGTGTTATCTGCTTTAATTGCAAAGTACCACGTGAAGAAAGCAGCAATGGCGGCGAATTCAATCCCGAGATTAGCAACATTCTGACAAAAAGTATACTGATTATTTCATTTACTGTCTAGCAAATGTGTATAGTGTGAACTATGCAAATGCAAAATTAAAGAACCAAAATTCATTTTGTTTAAATATCCACTCAACCGCTTAACTACTCTAAACTTCAATGCAGAGATCATGCTGCGCAATCTGGATGCACTAACTAACGAGGAAGCTGTACTGAGTGCCCTACAGAAGTTATTGCCCGAGTTAACTAAGAAAGTCACTAAAATATTGATCAGCCGTGATACGCTGACACAGACATCGCGTGGCATTTGTTTTCTTAATTTTGAGACGCTCGTCGATTCGATGAATTTGTACAATGCACTGTCAACATTGGAGCCGCCACTAAACATAGATGGACGTGATGGTATGTAAACTAAAGAACCGTAAACATATTAAAAATCTTATTTATTTTAATTACAGTAAGCTGCAATTACTGCGTGGATCAAGATGCTCATCAATTGACAAGTGAAACTACGAGCAAAGAAATTATGGCAGATATGTCAGCTACAATACCTAGTGCTGTGTTGGCAACAAATAGCAACGCAAATTCTGTAATAAATGGTAGCTATACGCTAGAAGATGTACCAGGTTTGGCGGAGTACAGTGCTTCCTTATATGCCACAACGCCCGCCGAACATGCACAATATTTGCAGTACTACACTGAATATTTTATCGCAAATGCAAGTCCTACGACTACTGCGGCGGCAGTTGCACCTAACACGACTGTAACGAACAGTGGAGCCAATTCTGGCGCAGAGGTGGCGCTTTTCGCTATGCGACAGCAGAAAATAAAAATGAATAATATTGAAACAACAGCTACGGCAGCTACAGCTCAAGCTGCGGTGAATACAGTGCAGAAAATCGACACACCGAAGGGCAATGATGGCAAAGTTTATCGTAAGTCAAAACATTGCAATTCATTGTTAGTTAAAAGTAATATTAATTTATTATTATTGTTTTTAGCCATACCAGATGTCAGTTTATATCAATATGATGAATCCTCCGGCTATTATTACGATTCGACAACTGGCCTATACTACGATGCACATTCGCATTATTATTACAACAACGAAACTGGTGCATATCTGTATTGGGATCAAAATAAAAGTACTTACGTACTGGCAACTCCAACTTCCGCAGAGCCTACTGTGCAGGATGGCGTTACGGAGTCAAAGAAAGTTAACGATAATAGTGATGTCAAGAAAGAGAAAGCGAAGGGTAGTAATAAACCGGATAAAGTGAAGGTTGCCAAGAAGATTGTTAAGGATATGGAAAAGTGGGCGAAACAATTAAATCAGAAAAAAGATTACACTGTAGTTGCTACACCACAGCCTATACTTGGGGACAAGTGCGATATGGAAACAGCTTCAACATCACGTTCTAACATTGATGGCAATAGTGGAGTTTATGCGGATATTGGCTTTTCAATACTGGAAAAGAAAGAACGTAATAAGCTGTCGAATAATATAGCAACACCAGCTGCAACAAATATGCGTGGCATGAATAAATTAGTCAATTCATATGCTTCCGAATCGGATGAAGAAGCATCGTCTGTTGCTGGTGGCAAGTCGAATGAGCAGAACTATGTAGATTTCCAAAAACTGACCTGTCTGCTGTGTAAGCGTGCATTCCAGTCGCTAGAAATACTGCAAAAACATTTAAAAATTTCCGATTTGCATAAGGAAAATCTGGCTAAGCTTAAGGCAAATACTAGTGGCGGCATTTCTGAGTCAGACTCAGCGGCGGCAGATGCTGCCGCGTTTGCAGCGTAAGTATTGAAAACTATAAGTAAACAAAGACATTTTTTAGAAAATTATTTTTACTTTAATTAGCAACTATCGCGATCGTGCCAAAGAGCGTCGACTCAAATACGGCGAAAGCGAACCACCGCCAATGAATCACAGTCGCAATCAATTCCAGAAACAAATTAAAGCGCTGCAATCGCGAAAATCAGCTGATACGCCCGCCTTACCCATCGGTTCCAGCAATGT
This sequence comes from Leucophenga maculata, assembly GCA_035044805.1. Lineage (NCBI taxonomy): Eukaryota > Metazoa > Arthropoda > Insecta > Diptera > Drosophilidae > Leucophenga > Leucophenga maculata. Next base: position 399,877 of record JAWNNP010003047.1, read on the forward strand.
GGGCAATCGATTACTGCAGAAAATGGGCTGGTCCGAAGGTGAGGGTTTGGGTCGAAAAAAGCAGGGTCGCACAGATATTATTAAGGTATGCCATTTCTCGTTCATTGTCAATAAATATTTTATTTTAAATATGTTTGTTTTGTTTATATTAGGCTGACGGACGCTCTAGCACTGCTGGTCTTGGCACAAAGTCTATCATGGCACCCGGTGAAGACTATAAAGTGTATATGAAAAAAAGGATGCAAGCACGTTATGAAAATGCTTGAATCATTTGTTCGTTTTCCATATAATTTAATTAGCTTTAGATGTCTTTTAAAAGTAGTTTCTACTATTTTCTTTGTGTCCTCATTTTAAACGCTTTTCTATTCTGTTTTTATTTATAATTTTAGTTTGTACATATGTTAATAATAAAGTATTTATATAATAATAAAAAATAATTCTATGAAGCATATTGTTATAAATAATTGTACTACAGCATGCAATTTTTCAATATTTGCATAGGATAACAGCGGTGAATGCTACCTACTCCACCACGGGCGCTTGGGTTTACACTCCAGACTGTTCTTCACGGATCTATTAAATTGTCTCTTATAAACCTCAAAAGAAGGTTTTAGAAGTAATTAAACCATTAGAATATAGCAATCCTACGTACCCTCGAAAAATTTCACCAAATTTGATTGAAATTGTATAACTAAATCATATAGCTGTCATATAGGATAGATCTGTTAAAAAGTCAAGAACTTGTCTGTTAAAACTTACATATTTCATTTTTAACGCTCAAGCATACATATGGTACATATGGAATATTTGAGATTCTTTAATTATTTATTTATTTCCAAGATATAAGGAATATATTCCTAATTAAAGTTTAGATAAACATCGAGAGGCCTGTCCGATCCCCGCAAACGATATAAGGACCTCGATTTACTGATATGCACCTGGAATGTCTGCACCTTTAAAGGTATAAGTCTGACATCACTGCAATCCAGGAAATGTGATGAACAGGACGGGGTTGCTCTAAAAAGGCATCATGTGACATCTACTATAGGTGTCATAAGAATTTGGATGCGGTTTCGTAGTGAGTAGGAAACTCCAGATGGTCCACTCGATAATTTAGTCATAAATTAGATTTGTTCTACAAATCTTCAGTACACAGCTGATATATAAACTAATTTAAACTGTCTCAGTTCCATATCATTTTTCGATACTTTTCAGTTGTTTGCAAAGTTGAAATTTCTTTATCGGTCCATCACTAAAAAGAAAAAATCAATTCGAGCTGAATTTTTACAATTCAATTACGTTAATTACATGAAAATTTGCAAGAATTGTGCATTAATGAGCACACAGGCACTTTGCAACAATTGAGTTTATACTTTTCACATTAATATTAACAATTTCTGCTGCAATTAATAGAAGGAAGTGAGTGAAAAAGTGTTTATGGGTCTGTTGAAAGTCTCGTGTCGGAAAACATTGAAAATGTATAAATTTTGCTGATATTCTTTGTACTTAAAGTCACTTTCAAAGTTAAATTTGAATTTTACAAGTTTGTGCAACAATTTAAAAATGTATAGAGGCTCGCGTAATATGAATTCGCCGCCTCGGCGTTATGGCCGTGATAATAGTGAAGGGGGCGCCCCTTACAAACGCTACAACAACAGTCGCTCGCGTTCACGTTCACGCTCCCGGTAAGTGCATGCATTTAATTTTTATTCACATATGCTAACATATGTATATTGATGTGACGCAGCGAACGCAGCCGTGAACAATCTCGACGTCGCAACACAAGATCTCGCAGTCGAGAGCGCTACGGCGGTGGTCCGCCGGGACATTATCGTCGTGGTCCGAGCGAAGATTTATATCGTAATATGATCGACGATGACTATAAAAATGAGCGTTATGGCAATCAACGTGGTAGTTACGGCGGAAGTGGTTATGACAATCGCCATCAACGTGGCGGAGGTGGTGGTGGTGGAAGTGGACCACCGGGTGATGAAGACTATCACAATGCTCAAGATCAACGTAACTGGAGAAATGGACGCGACTATGAGCGCGAGCAACGTGAAACCGAACGCATCGATCGAAGGTGTGTATGCAAGGATTTATTAATACTAAGTTCGCTTGAATTAATAATAGCATTATTAGGAGCGAGAAGTTCTATATATATATATATATATATATATATATATATATATTCACAATATCAGTTTACTTTACTTTATAAATATAACCAGTTTGCGCTGTAATACAGCTTAAAAAAATCGTTCTCCACTTTTTGGTTGAATTATTTGTTTAACCTAAAACAATCTTGCAGCATTCGGTGGAAAACTGGTTCAAAATATTATTAAACTAATATTTTATTCTAGTACACAGTTTATGATCTAGTAACCGGTCTTCAACTATTATCATAGTTGGTTTACATATAATAAAACGAGTCTTGAAATGTGTTGTCATATTATTCATATTTGTATCAATGGCTATTTTTTGAACCAAAACATTACTTGTCGATGCGACATTTATCGTAATAACGACGTAGTAGATGTTTCTCTTATTGATTTCGATTAAGATTAATTGTTTTTGTGTATTATAACTATTATATGTCAACCTAATCGAATAGTTTATACAACTCGCGCTTCATACGTCGCCGACCCTAATAGGACCAAAAATCGAGCGGAAAAATATTTCTCTCAAAGACTTCCATACATACAGTAGGACCGCAAGCATTAGCGTCTTATAGATTTTGATTTTCGTCTTCCGAGAGAAAGATTTACTTTTAATTTTCTTGCTCAGCCCAAAAAAGATAGATGAAGTTTTCTACAACATTTAAGTTGAAATTCTTCATCATCACTGACCGTCCAAGACGCGATGACGGAGTGCGAGAAGACACCAAATACTTCGTCTTGTCCTCATTCACCGCTAGACCCATGAGCCGAGACTGTTTTTCAAACTCTGAGAATGCCTTTCTGACTCGCCGTTCATGCGTAACGCATCACTTCCTTTTTGAAGATTGGGCCCGATATATTCTGTATGTTCGGGCACTGGCAGAGGATGTATTCCATCAGCAGATTGAAAAAATCGTACGACTGCGCATTGGCCTGCCAGAAGCCTCTCTGTTTCAAAGGGTTCGGCGTCAAAAAACTTCGATCGTATCGGCGTGTTGAAAGCGGGTTTTTATTCGACAAATATGTGGTGTGTGTCTTTAACGTCACGGGTCTTTTCCAAGATTTGGCGTAATGTGAATATTTGGTCACTGGTAGCCCATCAGAGCCTCCCTCTTAGTTTTTTTCAGCTATTTAATAACCGAAACGACCTCGTTTTAGTCAGGTGGCTCTACCATAGTGTCAGCATTAACTGGTGGTTCCGTTGTCATTATATCGGCGGGATTGTGCGCTTCATCGCCTGCAAGTATGTTACAAAAATGGCTCCTCTATAATCTCAGTGTTTCCTGAGCATCTGTTTCCACTTTCGTCTTTAATAATTTTCGAGCTTCATTTCTGTCTCATAACCACTCAAACTCCCGTCTTTCTTGCTCCATTTACTTACGTCTGAAAATCTCTCTAACAGCTCGCTTTGCTCCCGACTGCAGAATTCGTTGATAGGAAGCGTTCTTCTCTGCAGTAGCATTGCGACACTCCTCGTCGTACCAAACATTAGTCACAGATTTTGTATAACCAATAACCTCCTTAGCAGCCCTATTCGTTGAGAGTGTGATATGTTTCCACTGCTCACATGTATCGTGAGAAGATTGTGAGGTTTGCACGGGCGGCGTACACCACTCTCAGCCTAGTGAGTATCTTGGCTGCGACAAGATCCGATGGTCCGAGTCGATGTTTATTTGATCTGGACTCAGTCATGTATCCTTGTGGATGTTAAGGTGTTGAAATCTGGTACTACTAACTACCATGTTTTGACCTGCGGTGAATAGATAAGCCTCTCTCCAATATTGGAGATAGTGTCGTGAAGGCTTATTTTTTCCGACGGTTGGCCCATAAATACCTTCCTTCCCAATTTTGGCGTTGAAATCTCCAAGCACGTTTTTGACATCATGTTTGGGACAGCGCTCATAGAACTCATCTTTAGCATCGTCGTCATTCTCTTCCTTCTTAAAATATTTAAATATTTAGCTTTGATGCGCATCGCGGTTTGGCGCTCGTCAAAAAGCGTGGAGACGAGGCAACGTAGTTTCGTACTCAACACCAAACCGCATCCAAATTCGTGTTTACTCTCGCGGTAACTAAGTAGATATCACAGGATGCACAACAACCCTGTCCTATCTATTGCATTTCCTGAATTGCAGTGATGTCAGCCTTGTATCTTTCGAGGACAACCTTGAACCGGCTGATCCTTGTTTGATGGAACTATTATTTATTAGATATTATTTTGTAGAACCTTTGCCATAAAAACGAAAACCAAAATCGTCATATCAGAGCAATTATTTAATCTATTTCATTCGATGTACTCTAAAATTATAATTTATATTATTGAATTTTACAGAGAACGCGACTACCGGCGTCATGGCAGCACTAGTAACAACAGTGTCGCCAGCGGGGGTAATCGACGCTTGGAGAATAATTCTGAAGATAGCGAATCCAGTGACGATGAATATGCCATACAGCGCAAAATTTCACACAGCAACAATCTGGGTCCATGCACTACAAATACAATTTTTGTGATGGAACTGAAGAAGCACATCACCGAGGCGGATGTAAGTATATTATCTAACTTAAATTCAATTGGGTAGAACAAAATTTATTGTTTCCCTTTTTTTAGATTATGGATGCGCTGACACAAGCGAATATGACGCCCAAAGGTGTACGCCTTATACGAAAAATGAAAACAGGTAGGTTTCGCAAAGTGTTGCTTACTTTTGAGCTCTATTTTATAAGTTATATTCCGAAAAAAATTTCTGTGTAAGTATTAAAAGTGTTTAAAAAAAACGAGTTCTGTTCATGAATTCAACTATTGTCAATCAACACCACTACTACTCGTACTAGCAAGAGGCATCCATCCACGTTTGCTAAAAAGATAAACAAAAATTACAATTTGAAAACTGAAAAAAACAAAAAAAAATCTTTTAAGTTTTCTACCACAAAATTTTCTTAAAAATTTCGCAAATGAACAGCAAGAATCAATCAATGACAGCAATCCAAACAAAATAATAATGTCGAACATAGAACAAAACATAATTTTTTGACAAAAACCTTTGTATTTGCTTCTATCTAAAATTTAGGTGCATCACGTGGTTACGCATTTGTCGAGTTTTATACGGTTGAAGAAGCAGCACGATGGATGGAAATTACAAAGGTATTCACACAGACAACAAAAAATGATGATAAAAAATAATATCAAATTCTATGAATTCTTATTGCTTCGGTATATGCTTTCGAAATGCAAATATTCTTTCAACTCTTCCAACTTTGTGAAGGATTCGTCACGCCTGTTGTATAGCGAATCAACTTTCACGGCTATCAATAGCAAAATATTTATAAATAATTAGTTTGTGTATAACTTAGAACAGTGCAGTTGACTCAACAAGAGCTCTAGTCAAATGAAATGACACGAAAACGCAAAAAGGTGAAGCGTACACAAGGAAATCTGCGCATTATTTCGCGCAGTGTTGTTCCCAAAAAACAAACCAGCAAAACATCATCAGCGGTGCGTATTTGAAATGAGAAGGAACTGAATTTAAGTAGTATTCAAATATTAAAATTTTACTTCATTCTGTTTTGAAATGTGCGTCGAGCTAGACAGGTCCTTCCACCAACCGCTTGACGCCTTATGTGTCGGTGACTGTTAAAAATAAATTCATTCAACATCAAACTTCCGGTACCCATTTTCGAGTAATTGTAGACGAAGTTTTTCTTTCAAAATTAATACGGAAATTTTTCTTAGTTCAAACTTTTCAAACTATCTGCTAGGCACACCTTTTTCGAAAGCATAAAACGAACAAAAAGCATATAATAAATATAAACTAAAATGGTAAATGAATGCCTATAAAGCAACATGCCATATATAAACTATAAACTACAACGCAATGTATAATATATCATCTGTAACATCATCTACTGATTGATAATCGTATCGAGTACATCTACAACAACAACATCAACATGCAATAGCGATTGAAAACACTGAAACGTATCCGAAAACAAAAAAGCAAACGATTGGTGACTGTGAAGTCTATGGGAATTACGTGAAAAAAACTCTACTAATCTATTTCCTTTCTGTTCTCTTTTTGTCTGTCTTTTGCTCAGGGTGTTTTACAATTGCCTGATCAACGTGCCTGTCTGGATTATAGTCACACAGATGCATTCGGTATACGCGCGGTGAAAATCAAAGCATCCGATTGGTGGTGTGGAAAGGTAAAAATTTGTACCCGATTTTTATTAAAATAAATGTTTAAATTGTTTCTTTATTTCTTATTCTCTTAGTGCGGCCTCAACAACTTCAGACGTCGTGTTGTCTGCTTCAATTGCAAAGCATCACGTGAAGAAAGCGAAAAGGGTGGCGAGGGCAATGACGAGATTAGCAATATTCTGACAAAAAGTATACTGATTATCTCATTTACTCTGTCTAGCAATGTGCATAGTGCGAACTATGCAAATGCAAAATTAACGAACCAAAATCCATTTTGTTAAAAGAAATATAAAAAATATGTTCACAAATGAAATCCACTCAACCGCTTAAATACTCTAAACTTCAATGCAGATATCATGCTGCGCAATCTGGATGCGCTTACAAACGAGGAAGGTGTTTTGACCGCCATGCAGAAGCTATTGCCCGAAGTAACGAAGAAAGTCACTAAAATATTGATCAGCCGTGATACGCTGACACAGACATCGCGTGGCATTTGTTATCTTAACTTTGAGACGCTCGTCGATTCAATGAATGTGCACAATGCTCTGTCAACGTTGGAGCAGCCACTTAACATCGATGGACGTGATGGTATGTAAACATAAACCGTAACTTCACACAAAAAGTCTTAATTTTATTGTATTTACAGTCACTTTCAATTATTGCATGGATCATGAGAATCGTCAAATAACAACTGATAATGCGAGCGGAAGTACCGGCGCACGAGCAAATGCAGATCTCTCGACTACAATAACAAGTACTGCTGTAGCAGCAAATAGCAATGCTAGTGCTGTAGCTAGCGGTAGTTATACGCTTGCCGATGTGCCGCGCTTGGCGGAGTATAGTGCTTCGTTATATGCTACAACGCCTGTCGAACATGCACACTATTTGCGTTATTACACAGAATATTATATTAACGAAATCAATAAGGGCGAATATGGCAATTTACCTATTGCGACGGCAACTCAAACGAGTTTACCATTCGCTGAAGCCAATTCTGGTGCAGCCTTGGCACTTTCCGCGATACAACAGCAGAAACAGAAGATGAGTAGAATTGAAACTACAGCAACTGCAGCAGCTAAGGCGGCAGCACAAGCTGCTGCTGCGGTAAAGGCAGCTATTGCTGCTGCACAGAAAGTCGACACACCGAAGGGCAATGATGGAAAAGTTTATCGTGAGTCACAGCAATGCATTTTATTTATTTATTATATAATATTATTAATTATCTTTTTAGCCGCGCCCGATGTCAGTTTATATCAGTATGATGAATCCTCCGGCTATTATTATGATCCGTCAACTGGTCTATACTACGATGCACATTCGCAATACTATTACAATAATGAAACGGGTGCATATTTGTATTGGGATCAGCGTAAAAGTACTTATATACTGGCAACCGCAGCATCGGCACAGGCTGCTGTACAGGATACACTTGCACAAGGTGGAGTTACGGATTCGAAGAAAGCAACTGACAATGATGATACAAAGAAAGACAAAGCCAAAGATAAACCAGACAAAGTGAAGGTTGCCAAAAAGATTGTTAAGGATATGGAAAAATGGGCGAAACAATTAAATCAGAAAAAAGATTACACTGTAGTTGCCACACCGCAGCCTATACTCGGTGGCAAAGGAGATGCAGAAATGGCAACAACATCGCGTGCTAACATAGTCGGCAGCAGTTATGCTGATGTTGGTTTCTCAATACTAGAAAAGAAGGAACGTAATAAGCTGTCGGATTATGTAGCTGCTCCAGCTGCAGGCAGTGTGCGTGGCGTGAATAAATTAGTTAATTCATATGGTTCCGATTCAGATGATGAACAGCATGCATTTGGGCAAGCATCATCGTCCGTTGCTGGTGACGAGCCGAGTGAGCAGAACTATGTAGACTTCCAAAAACTTACCTGCCTGCTGTGTAAGCGTGCATTCCAATCGCTTGAAATACTGCAAAAACATTTGGTAATGTCCAATTTGCATAAGGAAAATCTGGCTAAGCTTAAAGGAAATACAAGTAGTGGTATTTCTGAGTCTGATTCAGCGGCGGCAGAAGCTGCAGCGTTGGCAGCGTAAGTATTGAAAATTATTAATATAAAAAGATATTTTTTTAAAATTATTTTTACTTTAATTAGCAACTATCGCGATCGTGCTAAAGAGCGTCGCCTTAAGTACGGCGAAAGCGAACCACCGCCAACGAATCACGTTCGCAATCGTTTCGAGCATGAAATTAAATCCTTGCAATCGTGCAAAGCCGCAAGTACGCCTGCCTTACCAATCGGTTCCAGTAATGTGGGCAATCGTTTACTGCAGAAAATGGGCTGGGCCGAAGGTCAGGGCCTGGGTCGTAAGAATCAAGGACGCACACAAATCATTGAGGTTTGTCATTAAATAATTAAATTATTAGTTCTGTCTTAAATTATTTATACATCGTTTATTAGGTTGAACAACGCGCTAGCACTGCTGGTCTTGGCACAAAGCCTATTTTGGCACCCGGTGATGATTATAAAGCGTACATGAAGAGAATGATGAAAGAACGTTATGAAAACGCTTGATTCAAGTATTTGTTTATTAAGCTAAAAACAATATTAATAGTGTTTTGATAATAATTTTTAATACATTTCTAATTTGCTTAGAAGATTTATTTATCTTATCCTTTTCTATTGTTTGTCCCGTTGTGCACTGACTTCAAAATTAGACAAAAGAAAGCGATTAATAATTTATTTGATTTTGATATTCACAAATGTTAATAAAGAATTTATAAAGCTTGAAATAATTAAATGAAACACGGATGATTTAATATTTTTTCACAAGTATTTACCATACAAATATTTTGAAGTTTGACTAATCCAGGTATTCTTCTGAATGTTAAAATATTGAAATCTGGTGTTGAACTGCGAATAAATTGTTTAGCCTCTACCAATTACTGGAGGTTATGTCACGAAGGCTTAATTTCCAGAGGTTCTCTATATGTTTCTTAGAAGAAATTCCTTATTAAACTTAAATACATGTAGTAGGCGCAATGTTAAATTTCTAACTGAACATCTGTCAGTATTATTCCTTTGTTACGTTAAATTATATTCTTCAATAGTTTGATGATTCGCTTCAAACTAATATAAAAATAAAAAATTAAAAAAAAAAAATAAAAATTGCAATAAAATTGAAAAAAAAAGGTTCAACAAAAATGCAACGTGCCTCGACTAAAAGAATCTCCAAAGTAAAGGAGAACACCGAAAAACTGGGCGATAAACCATTTCAGGGCTCGAAGTTTGCATTGCTAGCAAAACATGGCAGCAAGCCATCACATAAGTTCAACGGTGGTGAGGCTTCCCACTTCAAGGTGCAAGGCCGTTCTTGGGAATCCAAGGGATTTGCACTTATTGGTGAACATGATGTCAAGCGTATGCACAGTCAGCGACCGCCAACAAGCGATGAGGTGGCAGAGGAACAGCGAAAACGTGAAGAGGAGGAGAACCAAATGAGCAGAGAGGCTGAAAACTTGCGTCAATACTTTCAGTCGATTGACGATGCGCGCAAGGAGCGTGAAGCTGCTAACAAAGAGGTTGACGAATTCGCTGAAGAGGACAAGGAGAAACGTAAACAACTCTTGGAGAAGGCACTCATGGCCAAGTACGAGCAGGACGAAGTCGTACAGCGTGCAAATCGCGCCATAAATGATGCCAAATGTAATGCAGTGTGGATACAACAGATGAAGCAGCAGGAGATTTCAAAACGATCACTTGAAGAAAATGATCGCATACTGCAATGCAAAAATCAGCAATACCACAAGCTGAAGTACAACACGCAGGATGATGATGACGCACGTAAACGTGTCGCGCGTGAAAAATTCAGCGCCGAAGTGCGCAAGCAAATGGAAGATAAACGAAAGTTGCGTTTCATCGAGGAGGAGCGTTTGAGCCGTGAGGCGAAGATGGTCTGTGACGCTAGAGAGGCACTGAAGTTGGAGAAAGCAGCCGAACAGGAGAATCTGAAGGAACGCAAAGCCAACTATCGCAAAGCCTTAGAAGATAATTTAGTATTATCGGCCAATTTTAAGCGTATGATGTGTGAGCAGGAACGCGAGGATGATATACGTGCTATAAACTATCTCAAGGATATCGAACAGCGGAAAGCGCAGCAGCTTGAACGTAAAAATCAACAGAAAAAGGAACTGGAGAGCAAAAAAGATCATCTCTTCAGTGTGGCGCAAAAGATAATTGATGCACGCCAAAATCAAGAGGAGATGCACTATTTGACCGAAAGAGAACGCCTTGAGCGTAAATATCGCGAGGCAGAACGCCAGGCTGTTGAAAAGCGACATGCGGCTGCCGTCGATTTGCGCGAAAGCCATAGACGCCAAATGGAACTGACATTGGCGGCCAAAGCTTGCTATTTCACGCAGGAACAGAAGGAACTAAAGCAACATATGGAGTACATTGGGAAACAATATGAGCGTCAGGAGAACGAGGCAAAGCATGCGGAGTGCAAGCGGAAACAATTGCGTTCGGCTATTGCCGGACAAATTGAAAGCCGCGAATTGAAGCGTCGCCGTGACGTTGAAGAGACACGCTTCGAGGCCGAGAAGCAACGTGAGATTTTAAACCAACGTAAAAATGAGGTTGAAACTGTTATACAAATGAAATTGGATAAATTGCGTCAGCGAAACTGTTTGCCCTTGGCTCAGATGAATTCACTGGAATCGCGCATCAAAACGGTGCAGATTCGTCAGAATGGAGCCTAAAATAAGTATGTGTTCCGAGGCATGATAAAGCAAAAAAAAAAAATACGTATAAATTGTTACACATTTTTAATTTAAATGTTTCACTAACCAATCTAGGTTGGTCTTGTTTTGTATATTTTTGTTTTATGGCAGGCCAACCTAGCTGCATCTTCTAAATAATATATTTTAATCACCGCACGCACAGCACCAACAAATACAGCACTAATAAAGACCGACTTGATGTATTTTATGCACTTTAAAATAATATTTTGGTTTTATTTCGTCGAGAACTCATTCTAATTATGTCTGTCCATCCAGAAAGTACTAGAGTATATTAGTTTAACATCAATGATAGATCATTCATCGCAATTATTCTGTAAGAAATCTTCATCGTCCTCAAATGTATGTATTTGTTTCATACTCGTCCCTAAAAAGTTTACCTTTAATAAAACATTTCCATTACTGGAACCTAATCTCCCTATTCTGGTTATCTTTGTCGCTACCGCCTATAGTCATTTCATACATTGAATCTCTAAACTATATGTTTTCTTATATTCAATATAATCTTCGAAAAGTTGGATAGGATTGAGTTCTATAGAAAGAAGACAACCAGAAAAGGGTAGCATGATTGCGACTATCTTCGAATATCCAGAATATTCATAAATGTTTCTTGTAGCCAATCATCTCCAGAAAATGGTAAAATGAAGTAAAATTTTTGATAATTGAAATTAATTTTTTGATTGTTAAATGTGTCATCATTGCGGTTTTTAATATAATCTGGAAATGATTTGTAACTCGTCTCTTATTATGGGAGCTCTACTATTACGACTCTCTCAGATTAATTCTTGTACTATTTCTAAAAATACTTCTTAGAAGTTGGCACTTGTGAACTCAGAAAGTGAACTCCTTTCATGAGATCACTCATTTTGCGACCAACTAATTTAAAAACTGAAACAGAAAACAGTGTAACCAAGTGAAGGACAAATCTGAAGATAATGTTTGATATACGGTTCCACCGATGTGACTTTTCTGCCTACCTTCGATTTGGTGTGTTTCCGATTTTTGTTCATTTACGCAGCTTTTTGTTACACGGTGCGGTGGAACAAACGAACAAACATTTAAAAGCTCAATACGAAAAGCAATTGAGATCACTGCAAAAGCTTAGCCATGGGAAAAAGCTTTGCGGAGATATGAGTACTGGTAGACAGACGAGGAACGAGAATATGACGCATTCGCAGCCAATGAACGCAACAACAACTTAAGCTCTATATATCTACCATATATAAATATATATATATAACTTTTTTTTTTTCTCAAGATGTTTTTTTTCTTTGCTTATTGAATTTGTTTTTTTTGTTGTTTTATTTTGCTGTCAGTCAAACCAAAAAAGCTAAAAAGAGAGCCAGAGAGTGCGATCAAACATGAATTCTGTGCTTTTACTTTTTTTTTTCTTGATTTGTTGCGACGTCGACGTTGTCGAACAGTGGTTATACAAATCAAGAGTACCATTAAATAGTTTCGCTTATATTTATTAGCGACCATTCTCTTGATGTCTGAGAACAGGAAATAGTCGCTGGGGCCAGATCTATAAAAAACGGTGAAAGCAATTCGAAGCCCAATTCATGAAATGTTGCCTTATTAAGATACGAAATTCCTTTTTATTCATTTTTCCAAACACTTAAAAAAATGTAGTTTTTGGTGATATCAAAGTATTTCCTTGGATCGATGTCATTGGAGTTAGCTTATGTGTGTACCCAGTACCCAAAAGGACAAGGGTATAAGAAAAATGTGTGAAAATGTACCTCAGACTGCATAAAAAAAAAAAAACGTATATTTGTATATAATATGAAATCTTCTTAAAGCAGTGCAGACGGAACAAACTAAAATTTTTTTTGAATGTTCTGGATGGATTAGAGGGTTGTGTAGGATTTTCTAATTAATAGAATTCACAGGTACCCACTAAAAAAAAATATTTTAAGTAGTGTTAACGCCCACATCCTCATATTTTAATATGTTTAAAAAACCGCGAATGGCTACATTGTTTTAAGAATGTTTTGACATTTTGAGCAAATTGATTATTGAAATAATTGGATGCCAAGTCAGGGCTCTTATAATCTAAATACTCTGTAATAATCGAATGCAAACACCATTATTGTAATACTTCCAAATTTCATTTTATCAATCGACACGAGCATTTTTTAATGCATTTCCAATGTGTGGAAGTCTTACAATTGACCAAGGATATCTCAATCTCATAGTTTATCAGATGCCGATCCTGAAATATCAATTCAAATTAGTATAAAATTCACCAAGTTTGGTGTTTCTATCTAAACTAACAACAAACATTTTTTTAAAAACAAAAATCCAGTGAGTTATAAATCGGACCCTCTGGTGATTCGTTTTGAATCTATATAAAATATTTTAATATTGTATAATTCACGCTAAATATATTAAATTTGGCATTTCTAGCTAAATTAACAATAACAAAAAATGTTTTGTTTAAGATGAGCTATTCATTTTAGCTGTCGATTCTGGACCTTTATGAAAAATTTTATTAGGATATCCATAAACTTCAGCAAATTTGGTGTTTCTAGCTGAATTAACAAAACATACTTACTTACTTAAATGGCCGTCAACCGTCTTCCGGTCATGGACAGCCTCCACAGACTAGTGCGCGCTGGCGCCAGTCGTTTTGAATGCCAAGTACGGAGAGATGTCACCATACATGGTCATTCCATCGAATGCCCGGTCGTCCTCTATTTCGGTGTCCACCATTCAAGTTTGGGCCCCCATGTAAACCATGCGTGCTGGAGTTCTTTCATCCATTCGAATGAGGTGCCCAGCGCTGGACTATGCCAACCGCATCAAATAGCTCGTACAGCTCGCGGTTCATACGGGATCTAAACTCGTCGCCGACTCTAATAGGACCAAAGATCCTTCGAAAACTTTCAACACTGTCTCATCCGACTAAATCACGGTCCATGCTTCTGCGCCATACAATAGGACCGGGAGCATCAGCGTCTTATAGATCTTGATTTTTGTCTTTCCTTCTCATTTGGCATTTTTTAGCATAAACGTACTCATAACCTTTTATGTATAAGCGCTATTTTTGTTGAAAAAAACATCGATGCTGTGCTTGAACTGATAATGCGAAATCGTCACGTGACAACATTAGTTCCAACAGCGTATATAAGATTTTGCATGTACATTTTACCGTAAAAATAGTTTGTTCACTTAGGATTCTGCGTAATTTAACAATCGCTCAAAAAAAGACTCGTGAGGATTGGTGCAAAGAACTGTGAATCAAATGTTTGCCTGTTTCTTCGGCCGAACGGGACATATGGCCACTGTTCCGCTTGAGCAACGTAGGACGGTCAATTCTGAGTGGTAAACGACCATTTGTTTGCCTGAAGTCTTTGGATAAATTTGCAAAAGTAACCACCGAAGACGAAACTCCTTTCAACATGACAATGCAAGCTCACACACTCAAAGTATCGAATTGATGGGTCATCCGCCGTACAGCCCTGATTTATCACCCAAACATCAAATATAAACTGCGTGGTGAACGTTTTTCTAAGCCCGAAGAAGCTGTTGATGGCCATGTTTTTGAGGTGCCTCAATCGGAGTGGAAAAATTGCTTCGAAAATTAATTTGAGCGAATGTATAAATGTTAATGAAGAATATTTTGAAAAACAAAAAAGTCATTTTTATTTTAAAATGTTTGTTATTATTTGCTTTACCCGAAATATGAATAGTGTCCCTAGTATATGGGACTAGCCACTCTAGTAATCCGTAACGTATATAAACAATTATATAATTTTTATCTGAATAGAATAGATATGAATGGGTCCTTAGTAGGGCTTTGAGAGTTCACTGTCAAATGTCATAAATACCCAAACTTAAAGACTATATCTCTTTTGGTTTTGAAGTTCTCGCTATTCATACAGACAGCAAGCTAGACGGTCATGTTTATATCGAACCAAATTTTATGCTGATCAAAAATATATACACTTTATGGCATTATCCTCGTTTACTTTCGCCTTTTACCCTATTGGTATAAAAAACTCAACATCTCAATTTTGCAAACCCGATTAAAATCAATTTACAAAAGCTGAAATTTGAAGTCCTCCTTCCGATTACCACTTGTACCAATTAATGAGTAACTCATTCATCTAATTACGATGAAGCTAAAAAATGGGTCAATATTTGAAATGCTTCTAAAAACGAGTAATTTTTCGAACCATTTTTGAGCATACTTTTTAAAAAAAGTTTAACAATTTTAAGAGAAAATTCGTTAATACTCAAAAGCATATAAAAATAAAAAATAAATCTTAAAATGCTAATAATAGGGTTTGAATACTTCATTCTGCTTTTTAATCACACATGGGTTGTTAGGGCTACCCATATAAAAATGGTTAATATCTTCATTAGTTTATATAAATATATGAAGCTTTTGTTCAATATAATTCAACCTATTGAATTTCAAGTTGACATTTTTTCTGTAATAGAACATTTTTTAATAGAAAAACAGAATCGTTGGTGGATTTCTTTTATGGCAAAATTTCTCAGTGTGCATGACGTTAATTAGTCTAGCACAGAAGATGTCCCCACCCACACACACACACACACAATTTTAAAATTTCTCACTAAAGAAAACTTTTTAAACATTTTTTCACTACTGCAACCCACTGTGCGCTTGACGCTGTTATTGCAACAACAATTCTAGCGGCAACCGAAACGAGACAGCAAAGCTTCGCAACTGCGATCAGTTTGCAAACAACAGCTGCTGCGAACGGCTGACAGAAATATTTTTCGCGTGCGCGCATTTCACGGCATTAAAAATTCGCTACGATCAGCTCGGATCTGCTTCGGTCACGTCATAGATACAATATATTTTATTTTTGTTGTAATCAATTTCGCAGATACTACTTCGATAAAGAAGCAGCAAACAACTCGAATAACAACAACAACAACAACAGCAGCAACACGAATCAACAACGGTCGTCGTTAACACTTGCTCACGGTTAGTTTCAATACAGAATATTTAAATTAAATAAAATAAAAAAAATAACTTAAAAATAAAAAAAAAAAACGAAAATACAAAAACAAAAAAACGAGCATAAAAAACGTGAGTGAAAATAATTTAATACATATTCACAAAATCTTATAAGAAACTATTTCAAATAATTTCATAAATTTTCCAAATGTTCACCTGTCGCCATATGTGGTAAAAAAAAATAGAATAAAAAACGCTTAGACAAAAAAAAAAAAAACAAAATCTTATAAGAAACAGCAATTCGTGTGTGTATATATATATGTGTGTGTGTGTGTATTAATACTCATATACCTGTGTGTATATCAGCTACTGTGTGCGTGTGTGTGTTCATAAGTATTTATTTGTTTGTATGTGTGTGTCAAGTGCTTTTTATGGTTTGAAATTTTAGAGTTTTTGCTATTTGTTGTTGTTGTTAAGTCGTAAGACTCTTACAACAACAACAAAAACAACACCAAGTGTATTCTGTTAACAACTCAATTTCTTATTGGATTATATACATACATACGTCTTATACATTCTAACCAAAAATTTTTAACCGGTATTTATAAATCAAAAATTTTCATTAAGAAAACTTCATTTCGTGACCACATTTAAAGAAATTTTCCATGCACAAATTAGGCAGAATTTTCATTTATTTTTGGGTCACTACTAAATTCATTCGTGTTCGCGTTGATCGCGAATTTTTTCTACCATGAAAATGTATCTCATGCTTTCTTGGCATTTGAAAATTTTTCTTCAATTTTTCCTGCTGTTTTTTCCATTTTTTTTTTTTTTTGGTTTTTGGTTTTTGTTTTTCAATTTTTCATGGTTTCATTTCTTTAAATAAGTTTTATTTTTAGCACTTTTAGTTATTTTTGTGTGTAAATTTTTACGCTTTTCATTTCTCGGTTTCGGTACTTTTGGAATATTATGTGTTGAGATACATTTTACAGGGTCTATTGGAATTGTGTGCTTGAGTGTGTTGGTGTGTGTCAAGTACATGTTTTTCTTTTGTTTGGAGTGAGAAAGCAAAATTTTTTATTGTTGTTGTTAGACATTTAGTTAAGTATGGAGGGAGTCATAGTATAGTACATATGTATATGAAAATTTATCTTTGTGGGGAAACTAGTCATACTAAATTATTCTAGATTCTATACATCCATACATGCATACAAAAAACAAAAAAACATTAAAGTGTCTGTGTGTGATTTGGATATAACCACTTTTTCTTTACACAAATATTTGTCGGGATTTTTGTTTGTGTAGATTAATCTCCGAATCGGTTGAATTTCAGGATTTTCACAGCAGGTAGAAATAATTTTACATCTTAAACTATATAAATGTGTGATGCCACGCCCCCATATAAGGGCAGAATAAAAGGGTTCATGATATAATTGGGTTCATGATATAATTGAACTAAGCATCTGATTGAGATTTCTTAAATAAGAAATTGTTTTAGTGGAAAATTTTTTCGAGAAATATTTTCTAACAGAAGCAAGAGAAAACACTTCTAAATGTTTCATATCGCTCATCAAGTGGTCAGCTGATCAAATACAAAGTAGACTTTCAGTATACTGGACTTGTCAAAATATTAAGCAAAGATCCATATAAGCCAATATTTTTAATACTAAAACTCAATAAGTAGCAATGCTGAGATCGCGAGCTTACAACTTCCAAGTATCCTGCCATCTTCCTTATACATATTTTATTTTTGGGCAGAAATTTAATACATACTAGTGTACCCAGTTTGCTTTGCTACACCCCCTCTTTGCATTCCTTTTGTAGATTTGAGGCATCGCCGAGAATAAAATTTTTCAAGTCGAATCTAATCGATTAATCATGGCATGCTATGATTTTTAATTGACCCCGCGTGCTCTGCTATGCAAGTCTTTGCAATTGTCTTTCATGAGATCTCCCACAACATGTACATTTCTAGTGACTATAGTCTTAGCACCATTATAATATCTCTCCCTCTTCGGGGCTTACCCATTAAATAATCTACAGTATTCTTTACCAACTATATTCACCTTCCTAGCAGACTTTCCTTTTCCTTACTTCATAACCACGAATTATAGGTGCTTGTTATATAACAAAAAATCTCCTTATCACTCTCAGCTATTATCTCTAATAACTTTTGTTGCGCCAATGAAAACATTTGAAACCATTCATTGTATTGCTGGATATGAGTCAAAAAATGTATAGGAGGTGGTCCATTTTCGGAAACCATAACGAGCACATTTGAAGTGAGCAATTCTGTGGAGCCAATATTGCATCACTCTTGTACATCTTGTTCATCAAGTTCAGCCAATCTGTACAAAAAAGTCATCCAACATGGTACGATAGCGAACTCCATTAACATATAATTCTATAACATGCGGCTTGAAATCCGCACCACATGGTGACTTTTTGTGGATGAATCAACAGATTTGGCTCATTTTGAACTGAAACAGTTACGGCTTTGACCGGTGTTTTGTCTCTCTAGCATAGGAACATACAATAGTGAATATGTTGATCCGAATTTATCCACTGTAGCACGTATATTGTGCCTTATTGAACGATTAATATGAACGAATTATTATGAATTGCGAGCACCCACTCAGAATTGATAGAATCCCTACTGGAAAACACTTTTATTTAAGTGGTCTGCGAAGCCTCCTTACATAAATTGTCACAAACTTATTATACACTTGGCCCTCCAGGAAGAGTATAAAGAAATGTGATTGGGTTTGCTTGGAATGATTCTGTTTGACCATGGCTATTGGCGTTTCTAGCATGTACGAATGCCGGCTCCAGAGAGTTTGCATACCGATTTTTAGTAAGGTTGCATGAAAACTAGGATTATATACTAGTTTAAGACAAAACTTAATATTAGCCCCTTAATTTTCAAACTGTTACTTTAAGCGTAATATCTCCTCTTGCAGTGGACTAAAGAACATAAAGTTTAGCATGAAAGTATGGTGAAACATTAAGCTTTTGAATGTACATACTAGGTGAAATATAGGTGAAGGCAATAAATTATAATTTTTCAATCGGATAAACCTTCTATGTTCGTTATCGCCAAACCCCAGGAACCACTAAATCTGTCTGTAAAGACATTTGTTCTATGATTCATTCCAAAGAAGTGTCATGCCCACTATATAAGAGATAACAGAGTACTTAACTACTGGCATATTCCTTTTGGTGCAAGTGCTCACTAAGGCATACTATAAAACGGGGTTTCAATGTTATATGCAAATTTATATTAAACTAGCGGACCCGGCTTGCATTGCTAGGCCGCCTCTTTGTCTTCCTTTTGTAAAGTTGAGATAGATCCGAGAATGAAAATGAAGTCGAATTTTACAATATTAGATTTATAATGGCATGCTACGAATTTGAGTTGACCCTGTGGAACCCTTTGTGTTTCGCTTTTATTAGACCACGTCGCAATATGTAGTGGAACTCCGTTCGCTTCGTCCGCGGCTAATAGAGCCAAACTTTTGTTACACTTGTCCAATGGACCTTATTAGCATTACTCATTTAAATAACCCATTTTCATGTATATATCAGATTTCATCGCTGTATCTTAAATCAATGCAATGATATGGTGCATTTTGTGCATCGCTTTCAATACGAAGGTGTGGCGCATAGCCCACTCAGTTTCAGAATAAAAATTATAGAGTAACATATCCCGATCCCATTAACATGTATATAAAATAACTGAAACTGATGCAAAGATATGTTGAACTATCTTTATCGCTTATTAGGGGGGCTGGGGTACCGACCCTTATGATTTTCTTCCAATCCCATTAACACGTATACCGTATCTTAAATAGATAGAAAGATATGTACTTAGACTTTTGTTTATCGCTTACCACCTCCTTCAACCTTGAAGATTTTAAAATAGAACCTATTCTATCTTTTAAGTTGTAAGAAATCCAGTCAACTGAAAAAAATCATCAAAATCGGTTGAATAGTTTCAGAGTTCATCGCGGATAAATAACGTGACACGTAATATTTATAAATATATATAGAAAAAAAATTTTCAAAAATTTAGAAACAAAATAAAATTCTTCTCATAAATCTATTTGTTGAATCATAATAAACGAGAGTCATGACAGCCCATCATATGATGCTAGTCAATGTGTATAAGTGAATCATTTTAGCGCATGGTGGAGAAATTTGATTTAAAGCGAGCTCTTCAAAGCTTTGTTTTTGGAATATCATCATGTCTAGATAGGCTGAAATACTCCTCGAGATATAAGAATTCAAGAAGAGATTTTGACTGATACTTTGTACTTTATGCATATCAAGACGATCTTCAAAATATGGTTCCAATGGTTGCAATTTTAAATCGATATAGAAGTAGTGAGCCTACGTATAAACAGAAGGACATATAGTCAGACGGACGGACAAATGAACGTACATATGCAAACATATTTAGGCCCTGTACCGAAGGTACAAGAGCCTATTGGGTTTGTGCAAATGTATGTAACAGGTAGAAATAATGGTCGGAGACCCCCCAAAGTTACCCCCATTATGGTCAGGAGTGATAGAGGAGTCGATATAGCCATGTCCGTCTGTCCGTCTGGCCGTCCGTATGAACGAAAGGATCTCGGAAACGGTAATAGATAGAGACTTCGTGTTTTTTGCATTCGACTAGGACTGCTCCGGAATTTTACAAGTTTATTTTGAAATCTTGCCCCTCCCCCCCTTCCCCATAAAATCACCCCCAAGGCTAAAAATTTCCTCGGCACAAAAAAAGTAAGTATGCCAGTATAAAGATATCGTCTTTCTAAGCCAAAATCCAAAAAGTTCATCAAAATCGGATAATAAATGACGATTTTATAAGCAATTGAATTTGAGCGACCCCCCTTTTCGTTTCATACATAAAAAAATGTTTTATAAGGCACTTAGTGGTGCAGTGAGAAGTGGTCATGTGTTTGGTCATAAGCTAGGGGAACATTTAGTGTGTTTGTTAGGCGACCTGTGCTGGTACAGGGCCTCTTACAGTCGGTTACGCCCGACTGTGATTTTCTTACTTGTTTTAAATCCAATTTGGGGATCGATTTTATGAACTCTTTAGAGGCAAGATGAATTATTAATAATTTTTTGGTAAATCCAGACTTTCCAGAAACTTGAAGGAAACCATTAAATTTCAAACAATTCTTTAAAAGCCGAGTTTCATTTATATAGGCTAAAATTTAATTCATGCAATAATCAATTAATTACTAGTCTTACTAATTTTACTTATTTCTCGACGAATTATCTATCTATAAACCTTATGAAATTAAACAAACTTTCGCGCAACTTTTATAAACAAAAATCTTTCATGATTACTAATTGTAAATCAATATAAAAATCGTGATTCAAACGATTAGTTGCCAACTGGAATTCAATGGAACACGTATACAAAAAAAAAAAAAATTCATTATTCATGCAAAAAAACCGCGAAATTATTTTACAATAAATAAAAGAAAGGCACATATAAAATTTTTGTGTAGGAGGCTGTCCCCGAAAAACAAAAAAAATAGTTTTCAAGATTAGGCGATTTATGTAAACATATATAAATGTCGGGGGTGTTTGAAATTGCTCAATCCAAAAGCAAAACTTATTGGAACAATATAATTACAACAAAAAGCTGGATAAATAATTATATGTATAGAAAGAGATGGAAATAGTTTTTAAATAAACAAAATCCACGCGAAATGTGTGGAGAACAAATGGTAACAAAAATAATAATAAAAAAAATTGATTATTAAACAGAATCTCAGTTGGCCTCCAAACAAAAAAAAAAAAAAAAAATATACAAAAGATAGCCCAAAAATCAGTTATTATATGACACGAAAACCGAGACAAATATTGAAACGAAGCGAGAAATATTTAACTCCATGAAACCGAAGCTTTAATGCGCTTCAATAGGGCAAAAAAAAAAAAAAAGCAACCAGAGCTAAGATAATTTTTTTTTCTATATAATTTGTACGATTTAAAGCAACATTTCTTATGGAAGTTTCTTTATCTATATCTAGGCCTAGTCAGTTATATTCCGGTAATTTTTTACCATTAAATCTGGAGGTGTACGTGTGAGCGATATCATATTTAAAATTTGAGTAGAACAAATTTGAATGAATGGTTCTTAATAAATTAAAACCCCACAAAAAATTATTTTTACTACCAACAGAGATAAAAGAGAACAGATGAAGGTTTAAATGGCCCACCCGTTATATGATTTGCTTCTACTATATTAATATGAGTTATAGAACCGAAGCTTTGCCCTTTGTAGTCTCCATATGATGATGTATACTACGATACCAAATTTAAAGTTGATATTGCCTATAATGAAAATTTTGTTTCATATAAAAACTCAAAAGTGAGTGAAGGATTGGCTTGGAAGCTACCCGTAAAATTGGGAAGGGATCTTACCCATTAATATAAATATAAGAAGTGTGTCCATAAGAAGCCACCATATTGTAATTTAAATTGATATCGACTCTTAAAATGAATATTTCAATACAAAAAGGCCAAAGTGGGAGTGTAGTTTGTATGAGTGGGCGTGGCAAAAACAACAGTGTAGTAATATTTTAATACCAAGTTCCTCAAAAGCACGCAAAAACTAACCATAAGATAATAGAGGGACAAATAAACGGATATGGCTAAATGGACTCGTTTTGATGTGCTGATCAAGAATATATATATATAGTTTCTGAGATAGATCTATGGAACCTACTTTAATATGTTTTTCCAAACACGGTCTGTGAATGGTATAAAAAGGAAGTTTGCTCGAAATCATGATACCTTCTAACCCTTTGAATCTTAATATTTTATTGGAGATATTGTGCTTGTTGTTGTACTACTAAGGGTCATTTTCGAAGAAAATGTCTGTATAGACTTCGAATCCGAGCTCAGAACTAGCATATTAGTTCAGAATTTTAAGGTATTTGAGGATATGTACATGGATAATGAAATTTTGAAGTCAGTATCTTACGGAACAAAATGTCGTAAATTTTTTTTTTTTTTTTTTAAATTTATGACAATTTCAAGAGCACAAACAAACCTTTCGAGCTTATCACATCATCTTAAAACTATCAGAAATTTTGAAAAAAAAATTGTAGAACACCATTCGAAGTTTCATTTTGAAGAGAACAGATAGTAGAACATGAGATTCGCGAAAGCTCCGCGAATCATATTTTTCGGGCAAAATATTAAACCGATTTTAACATTTCCGGAATATCAAATAATTATTGTTTTTCAAAATATTCTCCAAACCAAATTTCGAAGCACTTCATCCACTCCGATTGAGTCACCTCCAAAACATGGATTGTGAACGCATCAACAGCTTCTTTGGGTGTAGAAAAACGTTCACATGTAAGGTTGCAAGGTGGATGACCCATTAATTCGATATTTTGTGTGCTCAAAAACTCTTTTGTGTGAGCCGATGTGTGAGAGGTTGCATTGTGATGGTGGAGGTTGTTTAGTCTTCGGCGGTTGGTTTTGCGAATTTTTCGGAAAACTTTAGGCATTCAGAATTGACTGTCGTACGTTGCTGAAGCGGAACAGTGGCTACATGATCCATTCGGCCGAAGAAACAGGCTGCTTTGCAGTGCTTCGTGTGCGTAGAACATTTGTTGGATTTGGCTCGTTTTGGAACACCCACACGGTCGATGGCTGTTCTGTTACCGGCTTATAAGCATATATCAATGATTCGATGCTTTAAAAGTCTTTTAAAGCATCGCGATCGTTTTTTTTTTTAGCACATGAGCCTTTTTTTGAGCGGTTAATATTGATATACGGCAAGGTGTTCATGCAAAATCTTATATACGCTGGTGAAACTAATGTTTGGGGATGCCTCCATCTTACGGTATGTCACATGACGATCTCGCATTATCAGTTCACGCACAGCATCGATGTTTTGTGGCAAAAAAAAACCGATTTTATGCGAGTTTCAAGGAATTCTTCGCTGAGTGAACTACGATCACGATTAAATGCACCATCACCATTGGTTTTTGATGGTGCTTCATCGCCATATATAAAACTGAGTCTATCGACACTCTATTGTTCACTTGAAAGTAAGGAAAACTATGTATAAACCCATGAGAAAAATACAAATACAAAATATAAGAAAAATATTCTAGCTACTTTCTGTAAATGAACCCTCGTTTTATATGGGATCTTATAATCTATATGTATAAGCGAAATACTACTGATTGTTCATGAGAACTACGAAACTATAGGTTCGACTGATTTCAAATTTTAAACAGATGTTTATTTCAATAAGTAGAGATCCGCTAAGAACAGGTTTCCAAATCAGAGGGACGATGATAAACCATCATAGTTTCTATGAGTTTTTCTTTTTTTTTTTCTGGAATAACTTTAAAAGTTTTCCTGCCAATTTATAAAAATACTTCACTATTCTTCCGTTCCAGTACAAATATAATACTTTATGAACTCTCCGTTAACTTCTCTTGCATGCTACAAACTTCATAAGCAAATTAATAAACCATTTATATTGAGTAGATAGCGTACAAAACAAAAAAACTAGTTTCGCGAATCCACCGAGTGCAAAGAGCACGCGATCTATAATCATATATTTCTTGTACAACAACAAAAACAACAATAATAATAATAATACAAAGTCTCGTAACATTGAAAAAAGAAGCCAAGACAATTATTGATGAAAATAAATATATATAAAAAAAAAAAAATATTAAATAAACGAAAATTATACAACTTGTCAGTGGTCTTTAGCTTTACCGTTGCTCTTGTTGCCTGCTTTAAGTTTTATTTTGTATTTTTAAATTATGACACATTCAAAATGAGAGCACCAGCGCGCCTACAAAGTCCATACAATCAAGCAACCCATACTATATTCTTCGAGTACTAACATTGAACTAACTAAATATTATATATAGTACCAGATAAATAACACTCTTTCAAGTTCTCACTAAAGAAATCGAAAAAAAAAACACCTTAAAAACCTCTTGAGAATGTTTATGCTCTATTTTACTATGTATAAATCTTCTATCCTCATTTACGCTCAGCGCAAATAAACTTTTCTTTTTTTTTTACTTTTAGTTTCTGATCTTGTACACATGTTCGAAAATCGGATTTAAATTTGAATATTTATTTTAAGACTTTTTGCAAATTAATAATAAGATTTTTTGTGTGGGGTCAGCTGTAATAAGTCATATAAAAAAGTGGCATAGCCAATTAAGCAATACGGAAATGTTCTTTTAAAAATTCATTAACGCAATCATCGTCATCATTACGAACATTGTCGGAGTTGGCGTTGTGTTGTGTACTTTTTTTTAATAATTAATTAATTAATTAATTATAATTAGAGGCTTTCATTTTGTATTAACCTTCCGATTTACTTGATGTCTTATAAGGATCTTGAATATTTTATTCTGTACATTCACTCACATTTTTTAATTATATTCGATTTTTTTCTCCATTCACTCAAGTGTCATACTTTCCAGTGATCGACAACTTTGACAGCGGTACTCATCTCTAAGCACAGAAATCATTTTAGTGATGTGCAAATATGTATTGCTATTTCGACTAAAAAACTCAAGCACACGCGCAGCGTATTAATATTTCGTTTTAATTGAACAACACATCATCACTCTTGAATTCTGTGCGTTAAAAATAAAATTTTTCGTAAATTAATTGCAATTTTTATTAATTTTACATTTTTTTTCTCATTGTTTTATACGTAGTAGCAGCTTCAATGCTGTGTCTGGAGAAATATAAAGGTCAATGTATTGCTTTCCTGCGCTTTCTAGCTCCATTATCATGAACGTGATCATCATGTTTCGTATTATCATTATAGAGTTAATGTAGCGTATCTTGTGTTGTGCGTGTCTCAGTTGTTGAGCGAATTTTTGTGAAATTTAATTGTGTTTGTTTAATCATAAATGAATTGTAGCCAGCGGGTTTTTTTTATCTATAATACATATATGTAAAAGCGGTGTTTTAGATGATGTTGTATTTTCCCACTCTTGATTTCACTTTAAATTTTTGTTAATGTAGATATTATTTGAATATGTTCTTGAGT
Organism: Leucophenga maculata; assembly: GCA_035044805.1. Taxonomy (NCBI): domain Eukaryota; kingdom Metazoa; phylum Arthropoda; class Insecta; order Diptera; family Drosophilidae; genus Leucophenga; species Leucophenga maculata. The sequence continues at coordinate 426,004 of JAWNNP010003047.1, forward strand.
ATTTGTTTAATCAATAATACTTCGGATTTATTTCCATTTTATTTTCGTAAATATCTTATAAACCATGCGATGAAGCAACTAAAAGTTATGCGTGGAACTCCTTCTTATTCCAGTATAGAATTAACGTTCCTCTAAGCAAAAATCGGATAATAAATGCCGATTTTATAAGCAATTGAATTTGAACGACCTATGATACTTCCGTCCTCCCTTTTCTTTTCATACATAAAACATATTTTATAAGGCACTTATTTATACAGTAAGAAGTGTTTGGAGCAAAATACTTTTTGTCAGTACTATTATTATTATTAATTTCCAACCTTTTTGTTTTGTACTGCTTAGGGTATATGCTAGGGAAACATTTAACGGATTTGTGTTGCAGGGCCTCTTATAGAATATAGGACATTTATGACTTGTTTTGTACTTATATTTGTATTTAAGATGTTTACGCTGCATTGGTCGTCTTAAAATCGTCGGCAACACATAATGAACGATCGTAAATTTAACGACCTCTGCGATAACAGACAAACGTGAGCATCATTTGCTCAGCTTTTACGCATAATATCGCCCGATTTGAAGCTGCTGAATTTATGCTTTAATTTTTTTTTTATGCTTAACGATGCTGCCGTCTTCATTATCTACCTCAATGTTATCTTGAGAATAAGCATTGCAAGTTATTTAATTATTATTTAAACATTTTTCATATTCAGGATTTCATAATCAGTCTTAATCTTCATCAAATTCATTCAAGAATATTAAATGTATGTCGCCAGCTTCCTTCCATGTAGAACACTTTCCAAAACCAGATTTTTTTAAGCAGTTGGCAATTGATGGTTTACTAATCTCCATATCCTTCGTCTGCTTTAATTTAAGATTTCATCAGTTAAACATTTAGTTTAGTACTTCTGTTTTCATATATCAAGCCCAGCTCTGCTTGCCTTAAAATTTTCATCTCCAAATCGTTTTGCAAACTTTATTGTTTTTTCTTTTAATATAGCTCCGGAAATTGGAACATATATATAAGGAGAGCTTTGTCTACATTTTAAAACACGAGTTTCTTCATTCTTTTTTTTATTATGTCCAGAAGTTGCATCAGATTCGAACGATATTATTGATTCTTCCTTGTTTAAATTTAGGGGGAACGTTACTCACAGCTTGTTTTGTTCGACAACTTTTCACTTCACTACTTAATTGAAAGCATCGTCATAAAGATATCACCCATAAAGTTTTATAGTAATATTAATTAGCTATCACCGAAATATGAGCACAAAGTATTGGTCTCAGTTTTTGGAAAAGCACCAAAATGTGTTTAAAAACAAAGAAACAAACTTTATTTTGCTTTATCTTCAGCTTTTTGGACTGATCGCGTCTATTAGGTAAGGTAAAAAATATTTAGGAAATGTTTCTGGAGTTTCTTGAGTGAGGGACTCCATAGTAGCAGACAACAGAATATTATGCAGCGGAAAATGGTATACAAAGTTTCTACAAATGTATGAAACAAGCAGAAGGAGGCGTGATATAATTTATATATATTCTTCATCCGTATCAAAAGTGGAGCCGATATAGACACGTCCGTCTGTCAAGCTGTCGTAGGAAAACTAAGATCTTGGAGACTATAAGAGATAAACCCTTAAAATTTTGCATATTTAGCTTCACTTATTCAATAAACACGCCAACTTCCCCTCCCTAACAGGGTGCTGCAAACCTAATTGCCAGTAGAAGTTTTTGTATGAAAAAGATTTATTGATGTTGATTTTTTTTGCCAAATTTGGGTTACCTTGCTTCAATCCTCATCAAATATTTCATTTACCTCCAGATCGGACCACTGTCCAACCTTTCTGAATTTTTGTATAAAATTTGTTTTTGTTGCTGTAGTGTATTGTGCATAATTCCTAAGAAATATTCCATGTAGGTCAATATAGGACTACTAGAAAGGGTAACCATCATACACATCGTTAGAAACAGGGTATCACGTAGACTGCAGCGTTTTTTTTTTGTTTATACCCTGATTAGATGGGCAAAGTGTATACTAAGTTTGTACAAATATATCATGCAGACGGCAGAGGCATGGAAACCCCCCTAAATAAATAATCTTCCTCTATATCAAAAGGAGAATCAATGTAGCTAGCTATATGCTTCTGTTCGTCTTTAGTATGTCTGAACAATGAGATATCGGAAACTGTTGAAGTGTTGGATTTTTAGATTTGTCTGATTCATATGCAGGTAATGTGAACAATATGGCACACACTTCTCAGATATTATCCTCCTCATATAATCTCTTTTTTAACGCTTGTGACTGATGCTTTCTTCATTGTTATATAATACTGGTTTTTTGCTGTCAAAACTTTTTCTCTGTATATGAGTATGCGTAGCTAAAAATATATTCTTCCAGGAATATTATTAATCAAAACTTCAACAGAAAACCAACACAGCTTAATGCAACATATTCAAGTTCAAGTACTAAAATAATAAATAAATGTTTAGTTTATAGAAACTTCTGGTTTATGTTTAAAGTTTTTTTTTTTATCTTTAAACATTGAATCACGCATTTGTTCTCCAAAATATACTGAACACAATTGTATTAAACGAAAAAAAAGGTCAAAAGAGAAAGGTTCTAACACGCTCTAAATAAGCCAGCCAGCCAGCCTCTGTGTAATATCTTTCGACTTATACGCACCATAATTAGCACCTTTTATTATAAAACTCAGCAGCGCATGAAGTTTATTCACCTCCATTTGCATAGTTTGTGAAGAACAAAGCTTACGTAGGCATTTAGTATACATTACAGAGCAAATAATTACGAAATCTTTAGTTTCCAAAAATAATAGCAAATATTTTATTATGGAATCTAAAAAGAAATAAAGCAAATCCAGTATTTATAAAAATGTTTAAAAATATATTTCGTAGGTGTCTAAGCTGAAATAAAAATAAAACAGACGCCAAAATGACTAAGCGCAAATGCGCGAATATAGAATTAAAAAAAAGAAAAAAATCTACCAAAATTTGATGAGAGGTTTGGTGGAAAAAGAAAAAAAATCTGCTCTGTATTTCTCACAAAACATATTTTATCTTATTTTTGACCTTCAAAGTAATCCCCTCAGTTATAATACACCTTTTTCAATTCTCGATCTTTTTCCGACTTGCATTTGAGCTCTTTCAGCGATCTATATGGGTCATGGGATCATGGTTCGTTGCAGTTTGGAGAACAGAAGAAAACAGTGGTCTAAGTACATGGGCTAAGACCACTGTTTTCTTTGTTGGTTTTGACAAAAAATCACGAACAAATCTATGTATTGCTTTATACAAACGATTATATCTTCCTTATTGTTCGTACGACCTTCTGTTAAGAACTCACGGTGCACCACAACATTGTAATATAAGAAAAAAATGTGCAAACATTTCACATATGACCGAACTTGCCATGCTTTTTGCGGTCTTCGATCTTATGTTGCTCTTGAGCAAATCTGGTTCTTCGTAGACGTCATTCAACAGCTCCTAAGTGGTGCTCATGCGATGGATCTTTTCGTCGAACAAACTTCGGTGCCACAAGTTATATCCGAAAAAGCCAAAAAGTCGACATGCTCAGCCACTTCTCTAATAGGTATTTGATGATTCTCCATAATTTCCAGTACGGGCATAGTCATTTTGTCTTCTCGACCTTCTGTGAAGAGCTTGTGCCACTTATTAACATTTTTTTTACTCATAGTAGACCCAAAGTGCTACAGTCAAAATTTTAAGTGTGTTGATTTGAAGAGTCATCTATTTGATTTAAGCAAACCTCGCATATTGAACTCCAAAAAAAAACAATTGGAAAGCAATAGTTTTTATTTTTTTTTTTTTGGAAAGTAGCCTTGTTGTAAAGCCTACACATTTTGTTTGGACAGATTGTCTGCTCTGTAATAAATTTGGTTGGGCATAAAAACGCCAGTTTCACGCCAGTCAGGCTATGTACATCTGTGGATCCCATTTACAATTTATGTATTTCAATGCCAATTACAAAAGTCTCTTGTGATGTTTTGTTTGATGATTTTTCGTATTTTTATTTTTCAAACTCTTTGTGTGCTCTTTGAAATGTGATTCATGCAGTTCGTTTAATTCATTCATTCAATATTTCATTACCGCATTTGAGTTGTTGCTTTTAATCGTTTTGCAGCGAATAAATAGTACGTTTATACGAGAAAAATATATTAGCATGTAAACGCATGCACATGAGATATAGATAAAACATTTTATGAATTTCTCGCTAGTATATGTCATCATATATCAGTTTTAAAGTGCATCAATAATTTCTACTTTTTTTAAGATATTAGTATTTAATAATGAGTTATATATTAATCGCTTTATTTTTTTTTATTGAAATATGTTGCCACTTCGCTACAAACAAATTTCAACTGATTTTAATATATGTATTATAAATCTTGCATACTGTGATATCACACAATTCCTCGTATAAACGTTCCAACAGCTCCAAAAAATAAACAAAACGAAAAGTTAAAAAGATGTCAAACACGTTCGAAAGTGACGCGAATATGGCATTCCACAGTTTAATAAATGTTTTTGCACTTGAAATATTGTGTGCGAATAAATAAATAAATAAGTAAATAAATATCACGAAATTCGCATGGAAAATGAATTACAAACAAAGATTTATTTTCATGTACTAAATTGCACTTTCAGCAGTTTCGAATCGGGGCGGAGTATGCAAAATTTTTAATATTTTTTGTCCACATAATTTTTTTTTTTAATTAAAGTTTCACACACTCATTCAGCGTTTCAACTGAATTTTATATCAACTATAAACAGTCAAAATTAAAAAATAAATTCTATTTCCGTTTATTTTGGCATTTGTCATAAAATTTGCATTTTTTGGAAGTACTGCGTCGAAATAAAAATAAAAACATAAATTTTATAGCGAAATAGTAAAGTAAATAATACATACGATACATATAAGCGTATTTAAATTGAATAATTTGCATATAAACTGGTTTAGTGACTTTGTATGGAATTTGGTTGACTGCGTCAAATTTAAGCATGAATTTTTTAAATCGATTTGAAATCATTAAACGCTAAAATAAGTGGAAACGTTTTGTTGATATATTCTTGATCAGCATGGACAGCTGATAAGATATAGCATATAACGTTGGTTTATACGACCGTCTATGTTTATGTATAAACAGCGGCTTAAAGTTTCATATTTAGATTTTTCTTTTCAAGTGAATATAACAAAGCCCAACATGTTAATTTTTCGACTATAGCCTTTTATTTGCACACTTCTTAATAACGCCCAAACGGATTATTTTTTAAGTTTTATTAATTAATTGTTCTTCAAATATTGTTTATTTTCTCTACATGAACTTGTTGGTTAGGTAGCAGGTGCTTGACTATCGGTTCTTCATTTATAATCGGTCTGGTTAGTTATCGATTCGACTAACCAGTGTCAGTCGGCTAAGCAACAAATGCAGACGTGTGCCCATAGCATTTATAAGAAATTCTGCTAGAACTGTCATTTAGCATTAATTTATATACGAGATGTGTTCGGAAAGTATCCAACCTACGTTTAGATCTACGCGTTGCTGCTATTCTTCGTCATCCGGGCAGTAGCACTCTTCGAATTAGTCTCCATTTGATTGAACTACATGCACCCAGCGGTGCTTCCACATCTTAAAGCAGACCTCGAACTCAGATTTTGCAATGGCCTTCCGATCGCGCGTGTTATTACTCGGAATTGTATCGATTTCATCAAACCGCTTTCCTTTAAGCGCCATTTTTAATCCAAAATACATCCAAAAATCGCAGGGAGCTATGTCGCTACTGTATGTAGGATGAAAAAGCTGTACAATTTTGTATCTCTCGTGTTGAAGAAACCAGTCGCCGCTTGACCAGAAGTCTTTTCAGAATTTTAACATAATATTCTTTGTTGATCGTTTGACCTTTTGGAGCACCTTTACAATCGAAAAAAATAATCAGCATTGACTTGACATGGCTACGACTTTAACGTGCGTCTGGAAGCATCCACGGTGAAGATTGTTGTTTAGTTTCAGTATCTTAACCATAAACCCACGATTTATCACCAGTAATAACCTGCTTAAGAAGATATTCATCATAAAGTTGTTCTTAACGATTTCAGAGCAAACGTCTTTCTGATCGATCGTGAGTAATTTCGGAATGAATTTTTAGTATTCCGAGATCATCTTCTAGCACACGCTCGATGTTTTCTGGTATTCTTGTTAGCAAAGGTCGAGGATCACTGTGAACAGATGTACGGCCATTTTTAAACCGCCTTGTAGCACTCCTTTATCTGTGCTATTCCCATACTTTCGTCCGCAAAGTCCTTCTGTATGATTTCAATCGTCTCCGTACAACTCTTGCCGAGATTGAAGCTAATTCGTTGATCTGTTCTGTCTGCAATTTATGCAAATTATGTAAAAATATTCAATAATACGAGTATTTATGCTTATATAGGTCATTGTTCCTGAGGAAACCTGATCCTGAACTAAATGAACTAATTGTTCGGTTACTTATTTAATACCTACAGAGGGTATAATAAATAAAAAATATAATAATACAGATTCCCCACAAACTACTAACTCAATGGCCCAACTGGGAGAATTAAAAAAACAAACTAAATGAATGACTTAAAAAATACTAAATGTCTGAACTCAAAGAACTAATAATTCGTTGATCTATTTATACGGTATGGAAATAAGTAAAATTGAAGATAAGATTAGTTTTAGATCCCCAATAAATAATAATTAAATAAGCCAACTGAAAGAACTAAAGAAATGACCTAATGACCGATATATAAAATCTAAATGACTGAACTAAAAGAACTAATAGCTACAGATTGAACTTGAAACTTTTAGAAATACAAAATTTGCTTTTTTTACATACACATACTATAATGTCCTTGTGCAAAAAATAAATAAATATATTTATTATACTTTTTAATAGATTTGCAAAAATAGAGATACACAATCGAACAATAATATCTCAGCGATCTGTGTATACCAACAAATATTCTGTATTGTATTTAAGTACATTTTTCATTTTATTTGTGCTCGTCTTAACAATGCGGTTTGTTGATTTTACTTTTCGCTTAAAATAAATTTCAATAAATCTTGAAAAACATATATAAAGACTTCATATATTATTTTGGAAAATCACTCAAAGTGGGTGGAATACAAGCGTTTGACCTTGTCGCGGTTTTGCTTTTTTGCGCTTGTCAAGATCAATGTGAAAATATTTCTAAATGATTTCTATTTAAATTAAATTGAATTCGAAATAAAAGAATGCATAATGAAGTGTGAAGAGTGTGAAAAGTGTGTTTTTAAATCAAGCAATTGTTATCGATAGCAAATACAAAGCAAACTATCGACGATCGGCTTTAATCGAACCTATTGTTCAAGAATATATCATTTGATTGACTAATTGCTTATTCAAAGCAGACACATCTATACACATTGTTCGCTGTTTAACGAGTTCGACGACAACTCAATTTGTCGATATGACAGAGAATATACATTAAATCAATTAAAATGACTTTGGGGCATTATTGAATTTGAGACATGTTCGTTTGCAAATTTGTTTTTTATTATTTTTTAAAAATTGTATTGTTTCTCTAAACGTGAAAGTGTGTTGAGGGTCATTAAATGTACAGAAAAAAAATATATTGCATGTAGGAGGAGTTGAAATAGCGTTGGATAAATGTGTCAATGTCGTAGATACATTATGCAAATTAGTTTAATTGGAATTGGATTTCTATTGACATAAATGCGATAAGAGGAGAAATATTATCTGATAATATTTAATAGTAGTGAAGATATGCAAGAAAACTTGATTAGTACGTTAAAAAACTTTATGAAAGTAACCGTCCAGACAGAACATTATGAAAGTAACCGTCCAGACAGAACATTATGAAAGTAACCGTCCAGACAGAACATTATGAAAGTAACCGTCCAGACAGAACATTATGAAAGTAACCGTCCAGACAGAAAGACGATTCGCCGTTCAATGCTGATCCAGAATGTACATAAAATACATTTGCACAAACTGAGTATAACCATTCTCCCCACTCCCATATAAGCGATACAAAAAAATTCAACATATCTTCGCATCCATTTGAAGTACATGCATGAAATTTGGTATAAATGTTAATGGGATCGGATGAAGTAATCAAGTTAAGAAAAGAGAATAAAGTTTCACAGTTTAAAAGATAAAAAAAGTTATTTGATTTATCGGTTTCAAATATTGCTGGAAGAAGTAGAGAAGTGCTTGGAGTCGAGTAGGAGGAGAATATATTACTTACTTACTTAAGTGGCCGTCAACCGTCTACCGGTCATGGCCGCGTCTAGGAAGGCGCCTCCATAGTCTTGAGCACGCTGGCGCCAGTCGTTTTGAATGCCAAGTACGCAGAGATTTTCCCATACCTGGTCATTCCATCGAGTGTTCGTTCGTCCTATATGTCGGCGTCCACCAATCAAGTTTGGGCCCCCCATGTAAACAATGCGTGCTGGAGTTCTTTCATTCAAATGGGGTGCCTAGCCCAGTGCAGCCGCTGGAATTTTATGCGCTGGGCTATGCCAACCTCATCAAATAGCTCATACAGCTCGCGGTTCATATGGGATATAAACTCGTCGCCGACTCTAATAGGACCAAAGATCCTTCGAACACTTTCAACACTGTCTCATCTGACTCAATCACGGTCCATGCTTCTGCGCCATACAATAGGACCGGGAGCATCAGCGTCTTATAGATCTTGATTTTTGTCTTTCGAGAGACGGCTTTACTTCTCATTTGCTTGCTCAGCCCAAAAAAGCATCTGTTTGCAAGCGTGATTCTTCGCTTGATCTTCAGGCTGACGTTGTTGTTTCTGGTTATCTCTGTTCCAAGATAGACGAAGTTTTCTACAACACTGAAGTTGAAATTCTCCATCGTCACTGACCGTCCAAGACGCCTTAACGGAGTGCGAGAAGACACCAAATACTTCGTCTTGTCCTCATTCACCGCTAGACCCATGAGCCGAGACTGTTTTTAAATTTCTGAGAACACTTTGCTGACTCGCCGTTCCTGCGTACCGATGATATCGATGTCGTCGGCGTAAGCGAGCAGCATCGTTGCCTTTTGGAAGATCGAGCCTGATATATTCTGTATGTACGGGCACTGGCATAGGATGTATTCCATCAGAAGATTGAAAAAATCGTCGAAAAACTTCGATCGTATTGCTTTATAGTCGACAGATAAGTGGTGAGTGTCTTTGTTGAACTCACGGGCCTTTTTCAAGGTTTGGCGTAATGTGAATTTTTGGTCACTGGTCGATCAGTGAATCCGTATATAGCTTCAGCCTATTACACAATACACGCGACATAATCTTATATCCAATGGAAAGAAGACTTATTCCGCGTTAGTTGGCGCAAACAACGGGGTCTCCTTTCTTAAAGTTAGGACAGAGAACACTGAGATTCCAGTCATTGGGTTTGCGTTCAGCGGACCATAACTTGCATAAAAGTTGGAGCATATTCCCAATCAACTCTCCGTCGCCGGTCTTAAATAACTCAGCTGGCAGTCCATCAGAGTCTGCCGCTTTGTAATTTTTTAGGTTTTTTGATAACTAAATCGACCTCATTATAGGCCGGTGGCTCTACAATAGTGCCATCGTTAACTGGAGGTTCCGGTGTCATTTCTCTATCGGCGGAATTGTGCGCTTCATTGCCTCTGAGAAGGTTGGAGAAATGACTGCTCCATAGTCTCAGTGATTCCTGTTACCAGATTTCTTTAAAACCTTCAGTCAGACGCTTGACCTTTTGATAGAATTTTTGAGCTTCATTTCTGTCAAATAACATCTCAACATTCTCAAACTCCTCGTTTCTCCTCTCTCCGTTGATGAGCCTAGTGCGTACTTTGGCTGCGACAAGATAGTGGTACGAGTCCGAATTTGTTAAAGCACCCTTTATTTAAAAATAATTGCCAATTATAATTCAGCCGCCCAATGTTCGACTTCTGTAAATGTGTTTCATTCCACAATGTTTCGCATGTAAAAATTAAAAATTATTACCGCAATTGAAATATAAATTTCGCATTTAAATTATTCTTCACTGACAGTTACACGAGATTTTTGGTTATATATGTGGGTGTGGTGCTCTGACATGCATCGACAGCATACTACATTGGCAACAATATCTTCCGGAATGGCTTTAACGATTAATTTATACAATTTTATGCACGACATTCATATACTCGTACATTGTATATATAGATCTTCGGTTTTAACGAGCAATAATATTTCATTATATAATGTATATATAATGTATATATATAATGTTTCATTTTATTTATTATATCATTAAAAATATGAAAAAGAAATGTTTATGAAATTGTGTCTCAGATAAGGAAACATATGTACAAACAAATATTTTGTAAGAATTTTACCAACATTAGTTACTATAAAATCTTAAAAATCTAAAAATAAAAATATGTAATTAAACAAAAAACTCTTTAACTGATTTTTTTTTTCATTTACTTTTTTAAGCGCGTAAATCATTTCGCATAGTTTCAAACACAATTAAAACCTGAAATTGATGAAGGTCATCAGTTCAAAAGCAAATAAAAATAAAAAAAAAAACGCTTAATACGATTAAATTAAATTGAATTTGATTTATGCATTTTAGCTTTTAATACTTTTCCACTATTTTCCCTTTATTTTTTATTATTTATTATTTTGCAACGCCTTGTTGCAATAAATTATAAAGTCTTTAGCGCGAATTTAAAAATGATATTGCAAAAAAAAAAAAACAAAATTGCATTCGACAATTAATTTCATAATTTATTGAAGACACATTTTCAATTGTGATTTATGAATGAATTTAAATAGAATTGATTGAATTTCGGGTTCGTTGCACTGCAAAATAAAAATTCTGAATTAAAATAATCGTGAAAATATTTGAACAATGATATATTATATCAATTGTACTTTGAAATTTGTTGTGCGGTCGGTAACAGAATAGAAAGCGCACCATAACAATCTGTAATAAAATCTAAGATTGGATTTTATATATCTGCATATATGTATTCCAATAATAAGTTTATCAATCAATAATTGATTTTATTTTTATTTTATTAAAATTTTCGCGCAGACTACGCAGTGCTTGTATAACAGCATGGACCTCTTTTTCCCGCATTAAGAAACATCATCGTCTTCATCTTCGCTTTGATTTGGTTCTTTTGCATTGAAGCATTCTAATAGAGCCTTCTAACATTTGCCTCCAGCTGGTACAGCTGTGGAACCATTCTCTGAAGATGTCTGCAGTCATCCATGCACTCTTAGAGGTCATGTAGTCTACCGGCAATTCATACGGCCAATTATTAATGGTTTGATTTTATGCAAACCAGTTGTATTTATTGCAGACAAGAAAAGTTATTCTGACCTTTTTTGCTTTTCTCCATAAGTTCTTTCAGGAAGCATCTTTCAGAACAAACTTGTCTCGTCTGAGTTGTAAATTTGGTCCTTGCAAAGCTTCAACTCATAAATAATTTTGCTGAGTTTATGCTTAAATGGTTCAACTGCTTGGGGTTAATAGATAGGAAACTACAAGGCCAGACGGGTGGGCTATTCTAGTTCTCACTAACCGACATGTGCTTCAAAAGACTCCATAATAAGTGACCGTGCGGTGTGTATTTCATGTCAGAGTTAAAAATAAACACCATGACACGATCAATGAAGTTCGCTATCATGCCATGTCAAAGGACTATTTCTGGCCAGAATTTGATGGACTGGACATCAATGATATGTGGCTCTAATAAAATGGGTACACATGCCATTTTACAGCTGTTCAAATAATTGATCTATTTACACATCTGTTCAAACATTTGATCTATTTAAAGAGAAATTCCGGTAAATTATGCAATACAACTTAACGTCGTTAGATTAATTTTCATGGAGTTACGTTAAGTAGATGGCTTATATGAACCTGCCAACACAATATTACAGGACAGAAACAATATCGGAGGAAAATTGGCTCTTAAGAATCGATCAATGCAAATAATAAATAATAAATTCTTTCAATAATGAAAACATTTATTGTTTTTTTATAATTGGCGCCCAACGTGGGGCATATGATGTTTTTTTTTTCGGTACGTTGACACATTGAAATTCTTTTGCATCCCTAAAGCATTCAATAATTTACATATGATCAGCCAATACCGTTGAAACTGTGTGAAACTTGTGATTTTCTGTAAAACAATGATTTCTACTGGAAATGTTTCTAATCGCAATATGCGATATCCAAATAGCAAAGAATTTCACGTACGGTTCACAAAATAAATATAAAAAAAAAAATCGTCTCTGCATGGAAATGAGCGCATAATTAGCTGGGTTTGGATTGGCTAAGGTTTACAGCGATATATTGGCGAACATTATGCTTCCAAAGCTTGCTAAAAATTAGTTAAATGAGAAAAAGATCAACCTTCTTCGAAAAGAGGTGAAAAGAAGGTTCATTTATGAAAATAATGTTCAAGAGGAAAACACTATTTTGTTCGACATAAAAGGTTTTATACATCGAAATTTTTCAAAATTTATAATGGCCCCACGTTGGGCGCCAATTTTCTGTGGCGTCTATAAATCTCTATGCATATGTATTTTCAATGCCATCGTATATAGACTCCAACTCCTAATTGTCGACAAATTATAAATCTTCGTTTTCTTTTTACTGTGTTATATCTTGCTGTGAAACCGAAACTCTTGACCCATTATACCCTGTCTGAAATGCTTGAAGATGTACAAATAAGTTTTTTTTTATAAAAAAATTGGTTGTTTATTGTGAAAGGAGGGAGTCTTATGTTTTATTGGAAATATTGTAGAATACCTCATCTTTTGAGACCATCCACAAATCGACAAAATTTTTTGGTATTTCCATATGATGTGAATTTTTGCTCAGATTGGCCTTTATGTCATGGAGCGAATCAAGTGTACCATATCGATGAGCATTTTATTGCTTATACACGACTCAAAGTTGATCCCACCGATTAGACAGCCAGTATTTTTTTTTCATGAATTTATCTCAAGATGATAATCCATGGTCAGGTGGTCCCTATGATTTCTTTCTTTTTAATTTATCAAAGTTTCTACATTTTTCATCACCACAGACTATACGCTGAAGAAAAACTCTTTCGTTTTTGTCTTGAATGCAGCATTTTGAAGAAATAATAATGTTTTGGCGGTGCTTCTATATAATATAAATAATAATTCACTAGAAGTAATTTTCAAGAAATATTTTCTTCTTTCAAGATTTATCCAAATATTGACGCACTTTTCTATAAACAAATTCCAAGTGTAGACAGACAAATCGTAATTTAAATCAAAAACAATTTTCACCTTCAATAAAAGAAGAAGAAAAATACATATTTTGAAATAAAATAAATAGCTAAGAAAAAGTGAACACAAATTGGTTCCAAGTATTTCCTTATGTTCGTTCGCTCGTTTGTTTTTCTTGATAATATTTGTGTTTGATAATTTATTAAATTTTCAAAATTTTTCGCAAAACTTTTCGACGTAAGCAAAATATTTTATTTTGAATTTCGGGTTTTTCTTATATGCCATATAGTAACTACATATATAATGTATATATATATATATATTTTTTTTTTTTGTCTTTTGTCGATTTTATGATCGTTTGCTAAATTTAACAAAGGCGTGGGTTGTCACCATTGATCGTGATGGCAACAACGTACAATTCTTATATTCTGTGACGTTTCTGTGTCTATTTATTAAAATGAAAATAATAAAGAATAGAATTTAATTTGCTAAACAAGTGTTAAAAATAATTTCGAAATCTTTTTATATATCTGTTTTGTATATTCATTGAAAATTCTGTAAAAATTATAAATCACATTAATTGTATTTTATTTATTTTCTACTAATTACAGCAACTGAAGAAATAGTATTGCAAACAGTCAAAAATGATTAAATGTGCCATTATGTTCAACTAAATAAGCCAGTTTATAGAAATAAAACTAGAAGAAAAAGGTCGAAAAGAGGTGGAAGCTGGTATTAAACCTCTACTAAAAATTGTGAGTAACTACTTTCTAACTTTAACAATTTAAATTATGGAACTTCTTACAGATATACGAAAGCTGAGAAACTAAGCTAAAATAAAGCATCACTACACATCACATCACTACACAAACTTAAATACAGTTAAAAATGGGTAAAGATTATTATAAGACATTAGGCCTGCCAAAAACTGCCACCGATGAAGAGATCAAGAAGGCATACAGAAAATTAGCGTTACGCTATCATCCGGATAAGAATAAAGCAGCAAATGCAGAAGAGAAATTCAAAGAAGTAGCCGAAGCATATGAGGTGTTGTCGGATAAGAACAAACGTGAGGTCTATGATAAATATGGTGAAGAGGGACTAAAGAGTGGTGGTAAGTAGTACATATATAGCAATTCAGACAAATATATTTCTCACACTTTTTTTTTCAACCTAACAGGCAGAAGCAATGGCACCAATTCAAATAACACCTTTACATATCAGTTCCATGGTGATCCACGAGCTACATTTGCACAATTCTTCGGTAATAGCAATCCGTTTGCTTCATTCTTCGATATGGGCGATAATCTATTCGATAAGAATGTTTTCGATTTGGATACGGAACATGATTTCTTTTCATCGCCATTCGGTGGTCTGGGTTCACGGCATGGTCTTGGCAGTCCATTTCGGTGAGTAGCGTCTCTGTTCGTATATAATTTTGTTTTTTTTTTTTTTTTGTGTTGTCCATATTGATGCTTAGCATATTAAGCGCAGACCTTCTTTCAGATCACATTCATTTAATGTGCATACACCGTTCGAAAAGAAAAAATCACAAGATCCGCCCGTTGAACATGATCTCTATGCTACACTTGAGGAAATCTATCATGGCTGTGTTAAGAAAATGAAAATCTCACGGCGTGTTGTACAAGCGGATGGTAATTCGAAGAAAGAGGATAAATATGTTAGTATATCGATAAAACCGGGCTGGAAGTCGGGCACGAAGGTGACGTTCCAGAAAGAGGGCGATCAGGCGCCGGGTAAAATACCAGCGGATATTGTATTCATCATTAGAGATAAGCCACATGCTATGTTCAAGCGTGAGGGTAGCGATCTGCGTTATACAGCGAGGCTGACGCTTAAACAGGTGAGTGTATGTTTGTTAAATGATTGGGTATATAAATAAGAGCTGTCATAGATAGATTAGATCTAAGCTATAATTTGAAAAGTGGAACATCGGTTTGTACAACTTCGAATGAGTATTGTTTGCAACATAGGTCTTTGGATTGATAGCCAACACGCTAGAAATAGTTACCAATGAATTGTTTATTAATGTGAAACTTCTTAGAAAGAGCTTGAATGCAAAGAAAAATATTGAAAGATTGTAATATTTAGTGAGAGACTTGACTAAAGCCTATCACACACACATTTGCAGTTTATTCCTGACTACTTTCCTACGCTTTGCGAGCCATTGCTGCATATAAAGCATCATCTTGTTTTTTAGCCTAAAAAGAAATTTTATAAAAAATATAAATTACAGATCTTAACATAGACAGGCTGTCGCATATATCTGTTTATTTCTTTAGATCTAATTTGACGAAAACAAGAAAAATCCAGTTGATTTGTTAATGGGTGAGAAAGTACCCAAACAGCTTATACAGAAGTTGTTTTAGGGTGTTTCGAGAAGTTACGCAAGTCAAGCAAACAAAACCTCTTCTCTTAGTATATTCATTACTCAAACCAACTTGCTTCTTGTCAAAAAAGAGAAGCTCCTTTTGTCTTTTCAAGTTCTATTCCGTATACATTGATATTGTGGCGCTTGGTGATAGCTCCATCTTCTGTTGACCTCATTTAATCCTTTTCAAATTTGGATTTCAAATGGATTTTTAAAAACGAATGACCGAAACAGATTTAATTTACTTCCATCTGGGAAACTAGGTCAATGGTTATAGGGTGTGAAATTGGAAATGGATGGGAACACTATTAGAAAATTTTTTTATTCAATCGAATATCTTCAAAAGGATTTGTACTCATTTTTTTAAATTATATTCTTAGACTCTACCTATTTCTCTGTCGATATAAAGTAAAGAATAACAAAAAATCTATTGCCAAGTGTGTGCTCAGCTTATTTCGAAAAGGAAGTAATTTTTTTTTTAATATTCCAGAGTGATTAGGTCCCTTAGGAACCATCTACTAATAGTTTTCACTAGTTCAGTACAACAAAAATATTTAATAAATTAAAAAAATTATATACGCATGCAAAAGTATGCCGTAAAATAATTTTTTAACACCACTGACCTCCGCCCCTCTTAGTACGTCCTTGTCTATTGCACTTGCTATTTTCTTTGACAAAGCATTTTCTTTGGTGCCTTCGCTTTGAATGCATTGATTGAAAGAGATGCGCATAACGTGCATTGGTGTTTGTAAGTACATTCGGATCTCTTATAACGCGGTACACTCGTCTTTGCGAATCTACGCGGTATAAAAAATCTCGTAGCACGAGGTTCACATCCGATAAAACTCAAATTAATGTTAGCCAAATTAGGAAAAGTAGTAAAATTCTGCAGTCGTTAATCCACGACCTCGAAATACCCTGCCACCTTGGTAATGTAGACTTCAGCATGCTCTAATAGAATCTTAAAATTGTTTTTTTAATTATTTTAGAAATCGAAAAAATATTGTGTTGAAGGAATAGCCCTGAAAAATGTATGTTGGGAGTGGCACCCACACTGTCATAGTTTATAGTTCGATATGACATAAAACTTTTGAGTTTTCAGGACCTAAACTCGTCGCCGACTCTAATAGGACCAAAAATCTTGCGGATAAATTTACTCTCAAAGACTTTCAACGCCGTCATGTCTAATTTAATCACAAGCCTCTGCGCCATACAATAGGACCGGGAGTATCAGCGTCTTAAAGATCTTTATTTTCGGCTTTCTAGAGAGGCTTTATTTCTAATTTGCTTGCTCAGCACAAAATAGCATCTATTTGCAAGCGTGTTTTTTCGCCTGATCTCCAGGCAGATGTTGTTGTTGCTGGTTATTTCGAATCCAAGATAGATGAAGTTTTCGACAACGTTGAAATTGAAATTCTGCATGGTCACTGATCATCCAAGATGCGATGATCCAAGTCCGAGAAGACACCAAGTACTTTGTCATGTCCTCATTCACCGCTAGGCCGAGATTGTTTTTAAATCTCTGAGAACGCCTTGCTGACTTAATGTCATCGGCGTAAGCGAGCAGCAACACTTCCTTTTGGGAGATCGAGCCCAACATATTCGTATGTACGTGCACTGGCGTAGGATGTATTCTTTCAGCAGATTGAAATCTCTCTTGGTATCAAAGGGTTCGGAAAGGTTTTTCCACACCCTGACAACGCTTTCTGTGTGTGATAGCGTCATTATGTAAAGACGAACGATCTTTGCCGGGATATCTAGTGTACACAGGGCGTCGAAAAGCTTCGATCGTATCGGCTTTATAATCGACAAATAGGTGGTGTGTGGTCTTTTCTAAGATTTTATGTAATGTGAACATTTGGTCACTGGTCGACCTTTTTGGTCTGAAGCTACACTATCCTATCAGTGAATCTGTATATGGCTTCAGCCTATTACACAATACACGCGACAGAATCTTATATCCAATGGAAAGAAGACTTATTCCGCGGTAGTTGGCGCAAACAACGGGGTCTCCTTTCTTAAAGATAGGACAGAGAACACTGAGATTCCAGTCATTGGGTTTGCGTTCAGCGGATTATAACTTGCATAAAAGTTGGAGCATATTCCCAACCAACTCTTCGCCGCCGGTCTTAAATAACTCAGCTGGCAGCCCATCAGAGCCCTCCGCTTTGTTATTTTTCAGCTTTTTAATAACCGAATTGACCTCGTTATAGTCCGGTGGCTCTACAATAGTGCCATCATTGACCTCCATGTAGGTTAAAACAATTACTTCTCAATGATCTCAGTGATTCCTGAGCATCTGTAACCAGACGTGACAGAATCTTATATCCGATGGAAAGGAGACTTATTTCGTGGTATTTGAGGAGGTTCCCGAGCGTTGCTTCAAAGTATAAGCTGAAAAAAATTTTTTTTCTATAATACTTAAAGTATTTTAAACGAAATTAGCTGCCTAAACTTGCCTTAATACATGCTAGAATAATAAAACTAGAGCAACCTCAAAAAAAAAATAGTGTGGGAAAAGAAGAACCCGATGCAGGTATAGCCATGACTTAATTTTAACTTAGGAGTAATAAGATATATCTGTTTCCATATTTAACTGGCTTCGAAAGAGAGCTCAATATAATTTCTAGAACATTTTTCTTCCAGTTTCGCAAAATGTGTTGTTGCTTTTCACATTATAACTCGCACAGACAGATATGGAGTAGCATATATTTAAACCGTTAAAGGTTCATTTCGACTATATTTTTTGTGCAAAGGCTATATTTGAGTTTTTTGCTTTGTTTGAGTCTTGATTTTGAAAGCTTTTTACGTACAAAACATGGAACCGATTTTAATAAAATATAGATATACAGAAATATCTTTAAAATGGCATATTTTTCAATAAAATCATTCGAACCAAAAAATGAAACACTTGCTTCTATTAATATACATATATATATATACGAAGATTTGTCATCTCCACATCGCTAACCACTTAAAATCAATCAAACACACTCTCAATTTAGATATCAATCAATTGTCGCACTTCCAAAATGCTTTGCGACTTCTTCTTCCACGAAATTTTCTCACAGCTTGAGCCCAATTAAATCTAGCACTAAAAGCAAAACTTTGACGCAAAAATTTTGAGCCTAAATTAAATTGAAATGAAATCAATTAAACCACCTTCATAATATGGCAAATTTACCATATTAGCGCGTGCAATTGCATTGCAACAATCTCTTAGCTGACTGCATTTGGAATTTGGACATGGTCAAGTTTCAATTAACAATTTTGTGCACAGCAGTTGGTCCTGTCTGGCTGTATGTCTGTCTGTCCGGAGCCAATTGAATGCGCCAAAATTGAAAACTGCTCAAATCGAAAACGACAACATCGTCGTCGTCATCGTTGCAAACAAACGTTGAAAAGGTGTTAAATTTTTCACACATATTCTCTAGTAATATATATATAGGAGAGTATAGAATTATTATAGTGCCGCCGTAAAATGTTTGTAAAAGTTACGCTTTTCCATATTCCCGTATGCTAGTCACGTTAGTTTGTAGTCATGTTAAAATTGTTAATTGGATTAACTAAAATGTTGTCGTGGTTACCAGCAGCAAAAGCCACACAACTTGGTCGGTCACACAACATAGTCGCACTACACTGAGTATCTGAGTATCTGAGTGAAGTATCTATGCGTTTGTTACTTGTAAACTTTGTTCAAAAACATTTTTAACATTTTATTGCTTGTTAGCGCGACAAATTTAGCAAATATTTCTATTTTTATTTTTTTTATTTTTACTGTTTATATCTCCATCACTTGTCGTTTTTTGCTTATACGGTTTTTGTGTTAAAATTATGAATTCCATTTGCCTAAAATTGGTAATTTTTTCTGTCAGAATTGAGATTGAGTTTGAGTTTCTATATAGAAATATTTGACACTGATTTTGTAATCGACGCAGTTGGTTGGTGTTGGTGTAATTATGATTCGATGGATTGACTGTTTTTTTTTTTTTTTTTTGGTATGAGCGAACAAGGCAGCTGAACAATTTTAAATGATGAAACTTCGCGGCGCAAACCCGTTTCTTCTTAAATCCCTATATTTTTTGTTTGTTTTTGGTTTTTTAATTTATAGCACTCAAACAGTTGTCGAAGATATTATAAAACAACAAAACTGTCTGACATAAAAAATTATGCCATCCATATATGGAGCGTATAATTATATTACAGCACATATTTTTTTGCTTAAATGAGTAATAAAATACTTATGTGCAATATATGATACTTATACATATATATATATATATATCATATGTAGAGTCTATCGTTTATTTTGCGTTTAATTTGTCTTATGTTGAGCATTAAATTTAATTTGCACAAAGTAAATTGCGTCATCCTTATGGAGATATACTATTAAAAGTATTTATTAACGAGGGTAGTACTTGTAGAACTCAAACTGAAGACGATACTTAGCTTGAAACTTCTTATTTCTGAACGTTTGTCTGCTTTCAAACTGGTTGTTACAGAGAAACCCAATGACGAAGATCGTTGCCAATTTTAAATTTCCAGCGATCTGTGTCATAAGGTTTATGTTTGACAGTCAGTTTGAAAGTAGATATGAAAGGCAGAGAGACGGACAGTTATCAGACGATTATAGCACCGAATCGGACAGTGTTTCTGATACTGCTTGTCCTCTAATGTGTTGTGTTAGCATCATGTTTCATAAACTTTTATAAAAGAGTGCCAAAACTTGATTACATCATATCGACTTGACCTATATCGATGTCACTTTTGTTTATTTTTGCCACTTACATGTTTCTGTCCGTCTGTCTGGCTCTCATATCTCCGCTAAATTACTGTCAAATACAAATTTAATGCAGTCCTTGCTCTAAATTAGACTAATGGTGTGTAATATTCTTGATTTCCCATACTTCTTTCAAACCTATATGCATCATCTAACTTAATAACTAATACTTCTAGTATTACCCTCGCTTATATTATATATACATATGCATTAAACAAAGTCTGACCAGTTAAGATTATTTATCTCCACTTGCTGCATGCATGTACATACATCATTAAATTGTGCATAAGTTTAAATGTTTGTTGAAAATTGTCTGCTACTTGAATTTAATAGCCGCAATGCACGACTTTATAAATCATCTAATTGAACCGTTTAATGGATACTGTGACAGTGACGATTCATTACTGATGACCTACAATTTGAAAATATCAGCAAGCATACTCGTACGAATTATTTACTAATAGGTTAATATGAGCAGTAAGAATTGGAACTTTCAAATTTAGAATTTATAAGACATTGAACAGAATAAAGAATAAATTGCATAGTTAAGTCGATTATTTGTTAGTTAATAATTAATTGGAATGAACTTGAAAGCATTGGCGAATGCAAAGGGGAAATATGAAAGAATCTTGAGAAAACCTATTTAAATTGGACTAAATGTATCGAGCTAAATGGAGACTATCAGCTGTGCTCCTATTTTCACTTACACTTCTGTTATGCAAAACGCAAAAAATTGCTATCGATATGTTTAATTTTTAATGTGTTTCACATTGGTTGTTATCGGTTATCGGTAAGCAAATCGCAAATTGTTTTTGTTATGATTCCTTAGAAACACTAAGGTACGTTCATTAAATTATTATTTAGTACTTGCAATCAGTATCAATAATATTGAAAAGTAAATCGAAAAAATCTTTAAATATTAATTACAGAATAAACGAAAAATACTTTTAAATGAAAGGAAGTTGGTTTTTGTGTGAAATATTGCGTTTAATCCACTTGCATAATTGCAACCGATTCTTGCGATTTAAAAAGTAAAACTCAAAATTTTTGCGATTGCGAAAATAAGAGCATGGCTGTATGTTGAGAATTTAAATGAAAGAAAGAAAGAAATATCTTTTATTCAAAACGTCACTGACTTCAAACCATTTCGTCAAGGGCGAAGTGAAGGGGAAGGGGGGGGGGGGTGGGTCGGTGTGGGGTAATGATACGTCGGCTGATGCTGACAGTGCCCTTGACTCTCGTATATAACATATATAACTATGACTTATTGTCTTAAGTGAAAAAATCAGAGATCCACCATGGTTTGGTTGATTATATATATGTGCCGTTTTGAATGCAAGGTCAAAGGTTCGTGAGCCAGTGGCATGTCTATAGTCAGCTGGCTAGGCATGGGTTATTTAACCAGTATTGCAAGGTTATGGATGCACTCCACTGGCTTACAGATTACACATTACATTATTACTCTGATGGTGTAATATTACAAATGGATAGTTTTTTCACTTTGCTCACCTTTTTTTAGGTACCAAATGTCATGCATAAAATAATAACAAGAAACGTACCAACTATTAACAACAACAGGTAATCATTCTATCTCTTTTGTGCTCACAGTTCTACGGATGGATCGCTCTTGTTAACTCTTTCGCCTTCAAAGTTGCTTAACGAATCCTAATTCAAATCTACTGGTACCATCCATTAATGAGTTCTAGCTTGAAAGACTTTGTGTTATTATTGCTGGAACTCTATAAATTTGGTGCTCCATACATAAATTGGTTCAGTAAAGTATATAGCTCCCATATAGATTCATAGACAAGTTATAGTAATTTTTGAAGAATTATTTTAATGCTATATGCACCGCGACTGATCCGTAGGAACTCCACTCTTTTCGTAATTTTTTCTTTGACATTTTTGGAGAATTACGGAGTGGTCCCACAAAACTTATATACTGTTCCGGTTAAAGACTTAAATGGATGGTTAATTATCTTCATAAAGATTTCCTAAAGAAAATAGATCAACCGAATAACCTCGCATAATCTGGGGTGTGAGTTGATACCAAAGTATGATGATATGAAAACCACATGTTTTCCATCTTGTACGTCCGGCTAATCCGTAGCAACTCCACTCTTTTGGTAATATTTTTCTCTGCCATTTTTGGAGAATTATGGTTGTCAAAAACTGATATAATGTTCCGTTTGCAAACTGAAATAAATCTTGAATCATCTTCATATAGATTTCCTATAGAAAATAGTCTAACGGAGTAATTTCGCATAATCTAAAATGTGTGAGGTCAGACCACCGCGAAAATTTAACAGGTTTGAAAATTTGTGTATGATGTGTTGCCATTCCTGCGCTGCAACCTTTATATAAAAAATTCTTCTAACATTTCGTGGCAGCGCTCTGAATATATCTAGTCCTTAATCTTCCTTAACGTCAAAGACAGATTTACCCAACGACGGGCCCATAAAATACATTAAACAATAATATGTGGTGGACGCGTCGGTTCTTCCATGATCTATTGTGGATTTTTGGAGTTGTATATGCAGCCGTTCTGCTCGTTTACTGTACTTGCAGAGATGGGAATAAAAGTCTTATAGGTAAAAAGTATTTATTTTTAGAAAGAAGCAACTGAGAATTTAAAAAACACTTTTATGATTTTAATACGTGTTTCCTTCGTATAACGTACTATAACTAAAGTGACATAACAGTGACCAGATCACATATATATAGTAGCATTCCCGATATGCGTTGGTACGCCTCCTTTTGTTTTTTATCCCATATCCGTAGTGGAACATATATTTAATAGTACTGCATAAACTCCTATATATACACAAAGCGAACGTCGCTGCTAGGAATTCTCTAGATGCGAATAAGTAAAGAACTCTTTTTATTAGAACTCTTTATTAGAACTCTTTTTATTTACAATTTTCTTTTACTTAAATACTATTTTTAAAAGCTAGTAGTACTGTGTCCTTATGTGTTAATTGAAAATATTATTTCTATTTGTATTGCATTGGTGATTCTGTCATCCTCGCCAACACGTAATTTATGAATGATCGTAAATTTAACGTCCTCGGCGATCACAGATAAACGTGAGCAGCGGTTGCTCTGCTTTTACACATATTATCGCATAAGCAGCTAGTTTTAGTTTATATTTGAACATCCTAGCATCTTTTCCGCGACATTATCTGCGCTCATTTCCAGAAATAAATGAAAATAGAAAGGTTCAATACCAAGTCTATCAGTCATGCTCTGCTATACAACTTTTTGTCTTATTTTTTTATCTAAGCGTAAATGGCATTTGTAACAATGGCATCCATCATTTTTGAAATGTTGTTAAGATATGTTGTGATGTGTGTGATGATGTGTTGTTGCTCTCTCAATGTTTCTGGAATCTCATAGTTCTACATTCAATTATTGCTGAAATATGACGTTATTTGGTTTTTTTTTTATATACCTACATATTAATTTGTAACTGTTCCATCAAAACCGGCTCTGCTTGTTCAAAAATAGATTTATTTAAAATTGATGAAACACTTGTTTAATTATTTGTTGTGTATATTTTTCAGGAAAGGCCTTAACATACACAAATTTCTTTAATTATTTATAGATATAATGTATACAGGGAGACATAAGTTTCTTTAAATAAATGGGCCATGATACGAACCTGCAACTTTTTGATACAGTTAGATGAGATTTAATAATTTATTATCACTAAAAGCGAGTGGCAACCACCACTATATACATATGTGTGCATTCCTGCTATAAAATTTTTTTTCGAGACACAAAGGTGGTTTCGAAAAAGAGGACTTGACATGTAAAGATGTAGAGTGTGCATAATAACAAGATTTCAATAAAAATGTTTAGTTAAGCGGTTCAAGCTGAATGCCTAAAAAAAAAAAATCTCCTGTTGCATATGAGACAGACGTACCAAAATAAGTGCGAGACGAGCTTGACCCAAGAAACATATTTCGCAAAATGTCTGCTAAAGGGGGGTTTCCCACACAGGGGGATTCACTTTGGTAAATTCACTTTGGTGGATTCCCTGGGGGTTCTCCAGACAGGGGATTCACTTTGGGGGATTCCGTGGCAGTTTCCTAGAATGGGGATTCTGGGGTATCTCTGTGGCGCTTTCCTGTGGTATTCCAATTGGAAGGTTCCCAAGGATTCACTTTGGAGGATTCCCTTTTGAGATTCCCTGAGCTTCCCAAGACAGGGGGATTGCCTGGGGGTGTCCTTACATGGGGAATTATATACATGGAATATAGTTTGAAATATGTACAAATTTAAATTAGAAATGACAGCTCACTTAACAAATATGGTTAACAACTTTGATTCTTGCCAGATATCTGTCATTGTGTGAACCTGCTTTTAGTCTATTTGTATCATTTGATATGTCTGCAGTAATATTTCGTAGAATAAATGAAGCAACTAAAACTAGAACAAACTGCAAAAATGCTGTCATTAATAACAGAATCCAGTATCAATCATATTTTAGTGTTAGTATTTTTTTCCTATATCATGCTGAAGCTAGTTTTTTTTTTACCAATATAACATGTTACCTATTAAGCCCCTTTTTCACCCCTTTTTTTGTCTGTTTTGTGTTTGATGTGTTTCGGTTTTTTGACAAAAGATTTTCGTGGTCAATTGCGAGAATTAATTTTTACTCATGAAAACAAAAACCAACAGTTTTTCTACAGCAAACCATTTCATAATTTTGGATTCAAATTCTAACTATTCGAAATTTTATAATTCTAGCAACGAAATATACTCATTTCAAATGCATTCGAGTAACTCTTTGACTTTGGCAACGACTGACTGACTGACTGACGTGCTCCAACTTCAATTACAAGTGTCTGCAGTAAATTTGTTTTCGATTCAGACTGATTTCTATTTTTTATTTTTTTTTATATTTTTGTATCTCACACCAATTGGTAGTAACTATGAATGCATTTGGCTGTAGACAAAAACGACAAACTGATTCGCATGCACAATGATGATGACGTTGTCGATGATGTAGAAGAAGATGATGATGATGAATGGTGAACAATTGTGCAACTGATGGATACTCGAATGCTGCCGTCATTTGCTATAGCTGCTCAAATCTATCTGTATCTGTGTTTGTTGCTCTAAAATTCGTACGCTTTATGCCATTCATTGTCATTTTTGGTTTGTAGTAAATAAAATTCCATAGCATTTGGCAAATCGAAGAAGTATAGTGGTTGCCTCTGCTGATGCTGTTGCTATTATTTTTAAAAGTTTTTTTCCCCAACAATTTTTGAGATATATTCTCGTCGTGTATACACTTGTGTATGTGTGTATCTCTTTTTTTTTTGTGCTACGTGTTCGGATATTCGTTTGCATTTTGATGACAGTCGTCAGCGTAAAAATGCTTTATGACATTCGATTGAATATCGTTGATTGTATGTTCTATGTCGTGTTCTGGTGTTCTCTTTTGTTGTACACATCTTTCGCATTCCATTTCGTTTTTACGATTTTTGGCCAGCCAGTCAACTTGTGAGTTATTGTCTCGCAGTGCATTTGAAATTAATGATTTATACTCGGAATTTTCAGCATATTCAAATTTTGTCAATGTGGTACATTGTATGTACTGTGGTGTGGTGTGGTGCACTGTGCTATGCATGATGCTCTGCTGTGATGATGTAATTTAGAATTCGATGCAGTTCGATAGAGTAATAACTATTTTAAGTTTAAATTGTTTGTGCTCTTCAAAATCTGCAGTATTTTTTATTTTTTACTTGACTCAGTGTTTTCGGGAGTGTGGTCCTTAAGCTTCATAGCCTTATGAAATAAGAAGATGTAGTCATGATTCTCTCTAAAACTAACTTTGAAAGTTTACAAAAATATTAAAATTTAGTGTATGGTTCTTCGAGCCGGATTGTCGTAAGTTGTAAATAGAGTCATTTAGCTTTGGATACATTTTAAAGCTCTTTGGAAACACTAAGTTTCTCACTACTGTGCTGGTTTGTCGAGCTTTACTCATACAGTTGATGATTCGCTCCATAAATTTACTGCTGCACACACTTCTATTCGTATTTAAGGGAGTTACATAGCTTTTTAGTACTGGTAGAGGGACTTATTTCGAATATATATGACCGCTCAATAGGCCTTTTCGGACAAGCTATAACAATTTCAATGCAATTTCAGCTCAGGTCTTCCTTAATATAACTACGAAAGTGGAGAAATTTGTCGAAATCTTGTGTATGGTCCTTCGAGCCGGATTGTCGGATGTTAGTACGTGTAGCCATTTAGCGTTGAATACATTTTTAAACACTTGGGAAACATTATTGTTCAATAAAAAGCTTCCACATTTTTTTATATGGGTGATATGATATTTTCGTCTATAATGGAACTTGTAACCGAAGATTTTGTATAATTAATATTTTGTATGGGTTATTATTTGCGTGAAACCCGCTTCAGAGAGAGAAGGCACATATGAACAACAAGTAGCATCGACATATGCGGACGGAAGCTGATTCGAACTGGCTCTACTTGGTTTAGAAGAAATATTATAGCACAGCATAAGCTACATAGAGAGTCTCAACCAGCATCCAAACAGAATAGTTGTCAATCTTTTTAAAACATCAACAACATGGCGATGGCTTAAGAGGCTACAATCTCTGGATCTACCGCTTCGTAGAATTAAATTATCTATTTAAATGGCCGTCAACCGTCTTCTGGTCATGACCGCATTTAGGAAGGCACGCCAGCCCAAGTACTGAGAGATCTCTCCATACCTGGTCATTCCAACGCGTGCCCGATCGTCCTCTATTTCGGCGTCCTCCAATCAAGTTTGGGCCTCTCATGTAAATCATGCGTACTGGAGCTCTTTCCTCCACTCGAATGACTCCAATAGCCGACTCTAATAGAACCGAAAATCCTGCGAAGAATCTTCCTCTCAAACGGTGTTTCATCTGACTCAATTAAGGTCCATGCCTCTGCGCCATACAGTAGGATCGGGAGTATCAGCGTCTTATAGATCTTGATTTTTGTCTTTTGAGAAAGGGTTTGCAAGCGTGATTCTTCGCCTGATCTCCAAGCTGACGTTGTTGTTGCTGGTTATCTCGTATCGAAGATAACCAAGATAGTATTCTACAACACTGAAGTTGAAATTTTTCATTATCACTGATCGTCCAAGACGCGATGACGGAGTGCGAGAACACACCAAGTACTTCGTCTTGTCCCCATACAGACAGAAGACTTATTCCGCGGTAGTTGGCGCAAACAGCGGGGTCTCAATTTCTTATAGATAGGACAGAGAACACTGAGATTCCAGTCATTGGGTATGCGTTCATCGGACTTTATCTTGCATAAAAGTTGGTGCATACTCCTAACCAACACTCCGTCGCCGGTCTTAAATAACTCAGCTGGTAGCCCATCAGAGCCCTCCGCTTTGTTATTTTTTAGCTTTTTAATAACTGAATCGACCCCGTTATAGTCCGGTAACTCTACAATAGTGACATCATTAACTGGTGGTTCCGGTGTCGCCTCCGAGTAGGTTAGTGTTTCTTGATTTCCATTTTCATTCTTACAGAATCCTTACTCTCCTTACTCTCCACCAAACCACATCCAAATTTGTGCTTACTCGCATGGCAGCTATAGTAGATGTCAAACGATGCTTTTTTAGAGCAACGCTCTACTAACCATTGGATTTCTTGGATTGCAGTGATGCGTATTGCATCAATCTGTATTATCTACAGTCTTATCTGCACTATCGACAAATGTTATATATTAACATTGGCAACAAAAAAATCAAACATTAAATAAATACATCATCTAACAATTAGAATACAAGTAGCAACCAAACAATTTTGCTTCGTAAATGGGTATATAGAAACCTAATACTTTACATCATTATAGATTCTACCAAAACTTGTATTTAATTACACTCACCACGTCATTATAATATAAGTAATAAAGTATAATAACTATATTTGCTAATCGCAAACGCTTTAGAAGTCATCTCGTATCACAAAAAAACATATACAAACACAGTTTGTAACCCAACCAACCCACAACCAGATTATACAAACCGATATCTCGAGTGACTGTGTACTGCCTTCATACGTCATCGTGTGACAACTTGATCTTACAGTCTGCCTTAAACGTCTGTTGTCCCTTCGTTCAAACCAAACCATAGACTCGTCTCGCTTGTCTACTTATGCGGTGTGGTACGGTGCGGTGCGTTGCGTTGCGTATTGACCGCACATTGACTTTATTCTTGCCCCACACGAGCCCCACCCATAAAAAAGCGGTCGCATCACATCGATGCTGCTGTTGTAGCAGCACACCTTATGAATATTTAAATATGAACAGACGAAACGAATTTAAATCGTATGGATCGAGCGATGACAACATAAACCCAACAATGACGACTACGAGTGACTACGTTGATGTTTTAATGGAAAAACGTTGACGATTTAAACGAATCAAAAAAAAATATATATACTATATATATATATATATCCAGAATTGTAACATAAAAACAAAAGTAGTTAAATACTTGTGACCATCTACGGAAGTTGAAGCATTAAAACTGACAAAATAAAAATGAGTTGAAAAAAAATTATAGTCAGCAGCGGCAAGTACAAAAAAAAAAAGCTTATAAAAATGGAAAAAAAAATTTTGCGGTTAAATTGGATGACCACAGTGCGGAAAAATATAAAGCGAAATGTTAAAAAGGGTTGAACGAAAAACTGTTGGAGATTAGGGATAAGCGAAGCTGTTGCGGTTTAGCGATGCAAAAATATCCAAAGTAAAATTTTATATCGAAAATGCCGACATTTGGTTGCACTTTATAGATTGATTAATCTGAAATGGCATGTGAATGCTGATGTTCCATATTTTAACATTTAATAGACAAAAAACTTCTATTGAAATAAGTCGATTAAAAGAAAAGTAGTTTATAGTATGAACAAAGAAGCAGCTTAAATATTACTTTATACAGAGACAAATTAAATGTCTTTAATTACACAAAAATTCACTTTCGGACTCAGATTTCAGACCATGTTTATTATACGTTTTGTTTGAGATAACCTTAAAAAACCTGAAAATTCGAGACCAACATTTTAAAATCAAGAAAAATTGTGATCATAAGTCTTACCATGACTATATGTTTTTGGAATCGCTGAAACCGAATCTGAGGTTCATTTAACCTCATAGTCTCAGGTTTTTGTTATAGCTGCAAATTTCGAACCCATAACCAACGAAATAAATCATAAAAGCAATCTGTATCAATGCAAATTTTCACATTGCTGAACACTCTTCAAAAATCCAAGTACGTTAACGCAATAACTCCCCCATAAGCCCATAACTCCATAACCGAGGGAATAAATCCTAAGCAAACTGTATTACTGGACAGCGGCCCGTTCATTCATTCTTTAAAATCTGCTTGTATGGTCCTGCATCCTGGGCACCTCCTCGCGGTGACAGCATGAAACGAAATGAGCTCGTTATTCGGCTGAGTCCCTGGTTTATGGCTTTTAGGAGATTCATTCAGTGCAGATTCAACAAATGGTTTTTAAGCATTGTTGCAAAGCAAGAAGCGGGTGAACTATTGCTGAGGCACCAACTTCTGTTTGAGGTTTTAATAGGAACTAGACGATGAGCAGGTCGGTCTTGAATATTTCGTAGCTCTCGTTTCTATCTCCTCCTCTCTTTTTTTCGGCAACAAACTTTTTGATCTTATTAGATTATAACGACTAGTTTCGATTAGTTGGAGAGTGGATCTTACTCAGAGGTGTTTAGCCATTCTAGTGTCATCAACATCCTGTTCAGTGTTTAGCTCAATGTTTAGGTTAACTTGATTATTTAACTAGCAGCGGAATTGCTCCAACTCGGTATTTTTGCCGATAATACTCTGTCTACAGTTTTTTTTTTTTTTTTTAAGAAAAGGAAATAATAGAAAGAATACTTTCATAGGATTCACTAAGAAAAGCCAATAATATTTTAAGCGAAAATTCAAGGGTCCCTGCTCGGGCGCCACTGTAATAAAGTTACAAGTAAACTTGTTCTGTAGAAGTCAATTGGTCTTGATGCAAGATTATATGACATTAGCTTAAAAATATAAAGTTGTTCTAAGACTATTTTAAACAAGTTAATATTCTAAAGTTTAAAATTATAATTAAAACCTTTATAAATAAGATTATAATCGTGAAACAAAGTCTGTTAATCAAAACCTTACGCATATTTGCCTGAGAATAGATTATAGTTTCGCCCGAGCAGGGATCTTTTATATTTATTGAGTTTTTAAATTCAAAAAAAAAAAGATTATGTTTTCTTAGATCAAGTTTCTTGGTCTTGAATTTCGAATATTACACTGATTTGAAGATTTTTTGGTTCTCTCTGGTCTAATTTTAGTTTAAAGTTTTTAGCTTGCATTATTTTTATAGCTGATGCTGTAACTCAACAATCCATCCGTTCAGATTGACAAGTAACAACTGTTTAATTCCGACTCAGATTTAACTTCAATTTATTTGCTGTCTGTCAAAGAACTTCTTTTTTTTTAAATGTCTTTGGTTATGCTTCAAATAAACTTGTCTACAAAACCAATACAACGTGTTACAACATTAAATACTCAATAAATTGTGTTATTTTTCTTTTTTTGCAACAAAAATCACTTAAGCAAACAAATGTCAAAGGACCAAAACAAGTGCCGCATTTATTTTTCTTATTTTTGCTAAAAGACTTGCAACTTGTTCCATAAAAACAAAACCATTGGCAAACAAACGGAAATAGAAGAAAAAATAGTAGAGAGATTTGCGAAGGAAACATGTCAACAGAGTGTTTAAACACGAATTAGGCACATAAAAAGCATAAAAAGGATTTGTGCCAGATACAAGCTGTCGATATGAACGCCAAAGACGACGACGATGAAATAAATAGGATTACACAATAAGATTGATAGATTTCAATGATGGCAAATGAAATGCCTTACTTATTGGTCAAACTGAATTGTTGGGAGTGTAGTAACAACTGAATGGATATAGATTACAGCTGCTTCGGCTGCTACTTTGATTGATCGCTGCTATTAATTTATTAAAATTTTCTTTCATTTGCAGGCACTCTGTGGCGTTGTCTTTCAAGTTCCTACCATGTCCGGCGACAAACTACGCATCAGCACCATGCAGGAAATTATCAAACCGAATACGGTGAAACGCATACAAGGTTACGGTTTACCCTTCCCCAAGGATACAACGCGCAAGGGTGATCTGCTGGTAGCTTTTGATATACAATTTCCGGAGAAGTTGACGGCCGCGCAGAAGGAACTACTCAGGGATATGTTATAAAAAAAAAAAGAAAAATAAAAAACGAAAAATTAAAAAAAATATTGTAATAAATCTTCAAAAAAAAAAAAGTAAAATCGTCCCAGTTGTCGTCGCTCATCATCAGCTGCTCAGTTCCAACATAAATCAATCATAAAAAAACATTTGCCCGACTACATTAATACAGAAAATGTCTTTTTATTAATTTTTAAAATTAAATCACTTCGTGCGAATGGCACAGTGTCGAGTTTGTAGCTCGGCACTGTAAAACTTGCCCTTAGTACTTAAATATAAATAAATAATGTTGCTCTGTTGATAAGCGCTTTACTTTTCGCTCGCTCTCTCTCTCTCTCTCTCTATCCTCCCTCTCTCTCTCTCTGTGCAGTTAACTATAATTTAAAAAATTAAATCGTTTTCTGTCTTAAAAAAAAAAAAAAAACTACATTTTCGTGATAGATTTGTTCTTAATTTATTTGTTTAAATTATAATAAAATAAAATCAAACGAAACATGTAACTATTAATTTAATAATTAATTAATTTAGTTGTTATGCTAATATTTAAATTTCAAATTGACTTTTGAAGTTTTTCTGACAAATGCTGCAAATGTGAGATCAAAATTGACAAAGAAAACAAAAATACTGACATAGATAGATGATACTACAAAACATAACTAAATACATGAACATATTGCTTCTGATGAATTTTTAATATTTATTTTTGTAAAATTAAATAACTAATTTACAAGAAAAAGTTTGACTAAAATGTTTTATTTTTTTACATTGAAATGGAATTCAAAATGTGTTGCATACTTTTAGGCATAAGTGTATAATTGAAATGAAGAAAATAATTTTGCATAAGCTTCATGAATCTGGAAAACTGGCTTGGAGACAGTTTTTCCATTTGAGACCAATGCTACCGAAGTTTTCGCTCGACACTTATTAGACAGAAGTCCAAAAGGGGCCAATAACAGTCAAGCCACAACCAATTCACTTAACTAGATTCCTGACCATCGGGTAACGAAATACCAGAGGACAGCTCTATCGGGGTCTGAAACCCCCTTCGTAGTACAGAACTCTTTTAGTTGGATTTGGCCGAAGAAACAGAACGGCTGCCTTTCAGCACTGGTATGGTATCCTAGAATTGGATACTGTAATCTAGACTTGGGCAGAGCAGGTTGCTCACGTGATATCTTATGCGCCATCATCGATTCTTAATAAAATTAATCTATCCGAAAAAACTGAGTAGACTCTTTCTAGAAAAAAAAATGATACGCAGATTCACCATGTAATTTATTTTGTTTTTATTTTCCTCCTTCAAGACAATGCTCTACCTTTAATTTTTTCTGTTTGTTATTTATTCCGCAGGTATACAAAGTTTTTTTTTACAACCCTAAAGTTGAGACTGTCAAGACTCGATGAAAGACTGGTTTTCAATCTCCTACAACGTTTTGCTAACCAGCTGTTCTTGATTGCCGATGCTCACGGGAGCACCATCACATCTTCAATATCTTGAATATCGAGCTCGACCTTTCTCTTATGTAGGATGTATTCCATTGGCAGGTTAAACAAGTCACACGAGTCACACTACCTGAAACCTCAATTGATATCGAAACATTCAGCGCACTTCTACCCTACACTGACAATGCTTTGTATGTGTTATAGCGTCATTATGCAAAAATGGGCAATCTTCTCTTTGCATCAAAAAGCGGATTTTTTAATTGACAAGAATAATTTTTTAATAGCCAACATGGTTCTGGCATCACTTGTCTATCATCAGTATTGTAAGCTTCATTGCCTCCGAGTAGGTTAAATCGAATCGACCTCTCCATATTCTTTGTGATTTTTGTAACCAGACTTCTGTTGTTGTCTTTGGAGAAAGTTATGCCGAGTATAAACCTTTGGTTGATCTTTTAAACAAATTTTAACATTCTTTTCTATCGCTTAACCTTTAACGGTATTCTGTATAAATTTGAGTTCATTTTTGATATGTCACGGTGTCTATAAAAACTTTCTACTTGGCACCCTGGTATCGTATGCAATTTTTAATCACAAATTGAACCATCCACCACTCGGGTCTTCAGGAGAAGTGAAAGAATCCCCAGTGTGGACAACCCTTACCTATGTTCTATATGTCTATATCCAAATGTTGGTATCATTGGTGCTCGTTTCATCGTTTCTTGTTCTTCAAAGAGAGTGTATCAACTGCACTATAGACTATTAGGTCCCTTCTAGTGCATTATTTATTATATCCAGTAAGGTAAGAACGTGATTTCTTTATATTTAATAGATGTTCTGAATGCTTTTGTCACGTTTTATAGAGCGGTGTCAGTTAAGTTGCTCACACTGTAAGTATGTTGGCCGTAATGGAATGGACTTCCTTGCAGTATTGTTTCTCTGATGTAACTGCATACCAACTTTTCTCCAAAAATAAAAAAAAAAATTCATTTTGAGCAAATATGTGTTGGGTAGGGTAGTATAATTTTTACCCGCTTTTGGGACAACGCTTCTTTTCATCAATGGGATAAATAATAGTAACAAGCAACTTCTCAAGATCTTCGGTGGCCTAGGAAGTAGCCTTATAAAACTATTCCATATTGGTTTTTTTTTGGTCCCCTTTCTGTTCTTACTTCTTTGATTGGTGTAGTACTTATGTGCACTTATGAGTTACTAGGATCCACTCATTTTAAAATAATGGAATTATCTGCCCTACGGAATGACGTATTTTCGTCAGTTTGCATCTTTACCAAAGCCCAATAAATTCGTGAGGCTGATACTGAAAATGCAATAACTTCGGAGAAAGATTTCTGATTCCCGCTTTAACTTTCTCGTTTTTATAGTCTTCCCATTTATTTGCTTCTATGTCTTCATTATGGAGCCACCGCACTTCTGCGGTAATCTTGTAGATGATCGTGTCATGGTACGTTCCAGTGTCATCTTTTTTGGCAACATGTTTAGGATATGATTTTTTAGTTAACTCTAGAGAGTGTTTTGTGATTTATCCTCTGTATCTAGTCATCACATCAGAGTCATGCAACAAGTAGTTCCTCCAGTTAGTATTCCTAGACTTTTTTCTTGTTTCACTTATATTTTAAATTTAAACAGTGGGTGATCAGAAATTGAAGCCTAACAGTTCCTAAAAGTCTTCTCCATGGTAAGCTTTAAAAATACTAATACCTAATACTTCTTGCTTAGCCCTAGTAACAAAGGTAAGTACCGATCCTTTATATAGTATATGGAGATTAAGCTATTACTCAATAAAAATTGAAGGAGATATTTATTCCGATTGTTAGTGTCCATGATTCTTTATACCCTGTTCGTATCATGCTTACAGGAAAGACGCTGTTCTGTTGCCGCATTGAAACTTAAATTTGTATTGGAAATATAATTCTATCTTAATCCGTGTGGGATATTTTCTTTGGGTTAGTATAAAATACACCGAATATCTCGTTTTAAACTAAACTAATCTCAACCACAACAATTTATTTTTCTTACAAAGCCAAAGGGAAAGGAGGGATTTGTATGGGATTTCCCTTTCTAGTGGATCGAAATGGACCGAAGTGGAATATTTCATTAGAATTTTGGGTACATTAAATTTGGAAATTTTTCTAAAATATAATTTAAAAACTTAGCAAGATTTTCGAAGGTATTACCTATTACCTGAAAAGGGAACAGTGAACATTAATATTCAAACTTGAAGGCTCTAGTCTAGTTGTTCATAGCCAGACAGACGGACATGTCTATGTCGAATTGACTTTTTGTAAGGGACTACTTGTGTTGGTGGTACGACTTTGTCCGCATTGGAATATGTTATTAGAATTGATGCAAAATGTACCAAATTCGGCGATTCTAGCAGAATTTACAAAAACCACATAATTTTTTCATATAAAAACACTGAAAGGTGGGACAGACTTGTGTGGATTCTATCCCTTTTAGTAATCCGATCTGATCCTAAAGAAAATATTTTATAAGGATAAATGTAAGAAAGACCAAATTTGGTGATAATAGCCTAATTAAAATTTTTTAAATTATGAAATCAGAATATGGAGAAGATTTGGATGGTAATAAGTGGATTGAACTGTTTAACTTATAATGGGATCTAAATTTTCTTAATAAAATCTTACGCTATCAACTATGAAAGACATTTTTAATAATGTATATTAAATATATATCAATCCACATGAATTATTTTAATGCCAAAACTTTTTCAACACCTGCAACTATCTACTCAAACTCGCAACAACTTTTATCCTTTTTGGATTGAACATTATGTCTCTTCCTACATGATTTGCTTATGCATACAAAAGTAAATGAATTAAATATATTATCAAATGCTACTTAACGCTACCTTATAACTCATATGAAGAACATGATCCCAAACACGCGCTGAGCAGCAGCATTTCATATGAGCTACAAAGAAACTCATTTGCTCAGCAACACCCACCACTTAAGCAACAGCAAATACATGCAACATACAACCAAAAGGATGCCCAAAATGAAAAATGTGCGCAAATTAAGCCTGTCATACTTGGCATATATGCACATTATTAAAGTAAAGTCCCCAATCTATTTTAGCTATCCACGAACTACAAACACGTACTCTATACATAGACTGAAGGATATATGTAAGGAAAAGCGAAAGTGATGCGTTGTGTTGAGTTTGAAACGAAAAAGCCTGGAAAAATGGGATTATATTAATTTGAATTAATAACATATTTTCTACAAGTTTGGAATTTTTGTTGTGTAGTTGACTAAGGGACGGGTGGAGGAAAGGACGTAGTAATGTAGCGTGCCGAACGAAATCATATAAATTGGAGCAGACAAGCTGGCGCTATTTCTTACTTGTTGTACACTATAAACATAGCGAAAGAGGGTATATATAGTGCATAGAAATATATGTAACAATTAAAAGAAGGCTTGTATATTCTTAATCAGTATCTTAAATCGAGTGGATGTAGCCATATCCTTCTGCCCATTCGAATAGATTGGAAACTACAAAAGTTAGAACCGCCAAAACGAATTTTATATCATAATATAAACGGTATAAACGTAGTAATAGCACTCTACAATTTCTACAATTAGTATTAGCCTCCATTAGGTAGATATGCAGGGTATCTACTAGTTAAGAACATTCGATTTTATCATTTTTTCTATTTTCTAGCAGCTTCTTTGTGAAAATTATAATTTGCTCAGCGCATAGATTGATGTCTTTAGATTGGAAATGCTCCCTATTGGCATACAGAACGCGAGCAGGCAGTTATGATTTATAAACGAAGTTGTGCGTGGTATTTGCCTGTGGGAGGCAGAGTATGCCAGACAGATAAACAGCTGCTGCACGTAGTAGTTGCCATGTACCATACAAAATTCGACCTAAACTACAATGGGAGCTACGGCTTATGGCATTTATGGGAATTTCAGTTAATGAGATTTTAATACAAAACACAGCAAAAGTCTTTCGAAAGCATTTCGAAGTGGCATAAAATATTTTTGGTGAAAAATTCTTCTCCATCTGACTGACTGCTGTGAATTTTCCGTTGCTACTGATTTGATTTGCTGCATGGCATGTAAGGAATTTGCAGCTTTTACTTTCACTCTCAGATGTACTCGATTAATAAACTTTCATGCAGCAAAATATGTCGGCGTACTTCATTAAATGATTTTTGGCTCGCTTTAAAGCAAAGTTTGTGCTAAGGACTTGATTTTTTCTTCGTCTTCGTCTTCTTGTAGAAAAACTAAAAGAAATATATAGCAGAGCATCAATTTTCGATCTATCTATCTATCTACTATTCATCTAACTCACTCTCTGTCGATGCATGTGAAAAGTGCTTGCGGTTAGCTGGAATATCGTAAGGCAATATGCATGTGAGGCAATGCAGTGCAGTGGAGCAGTATAGAAGGCAGCTGACCGCATTTGTGGCACAATTTATTGACTGTATTGAGCATGGAACGTGCTGCATAAACCGCATTTAGCTGCGCGCAGTTCGCTCTCGATTTCAAACGTCTGAACGAAAAGTCTCAGTTTCAGTTACTGAGTGAGTGAGTGAGTGACTATGGACATTGCTTTCGTTACTACTTTTACTTCCGTTGTCCTCTTTATTTTTGTAATACCAGGGAACTAACAAAAGTTTGAGATTTTGAGATTACAAACTTGTTTAAAAATATTCGTGAATAAAATATTAATTTTCATAAAAATCGGTTGAATATTTTAGGCGTATAAATCTTTAAAGA
This sequence comes from Leucophenga maculata, assembly GCA_035044805.1. Lineage (NCBI taxonomy): Eukaryota > Metazoa > Arthropoda > Insecta > Diptera > Drosophilidae > Leucophenga > Leucophenga maculata. Next base: position 463,983 of record JAWNNP010003047.1, read on the forward strand.
TTCTCACTCATGCAAAGAAAGCCATGTTGCAGACAGTTTATGTGAGATAGCACATACATCTCATTCTCTCTTAGTATAAACATAAAGCCATGGTGAAATCGGTTTGCAAAGGCATCAATTTAAATTTTTTTTATTTAAGGATTGAATTAGCAAAGATATATTACAATAGATAAGAATTGCTCACAATTAGAAGAACTTGAGCAACATCTAAAAAAAATCTGTCGAATGGAGACTATTTTAAAAATTCGCTGCCAGTGGAACACCTCGCCGGACTTGAAGAGAAACGATTGCTCAGCAGAATCAGTTTGAGAAGTCCGGACAATTTTTCCCTGGGTACTGTCGTTATTCTGGAGAAGTTATTTTACACAATACCTTCCGAACATCTGGAGAGAAGTGGGATCTTCCTTCCCAAGGTTAGAAAAATTAAACACTAATTAGAACAAGAAAGAACGTTGTACTCGACTGTTTTCGACTTGGCGATACCTGTACCACTTAGAACAAAAATTTTTTTGAGAATATATTTCTATCTGGATTCAGGTGGGATAAACTATTAAAATTAATATAAGATTCAACTTACTACAACAAAATTATTCATTCTTATAAAAACCCATTTCTTCCCACCAGAGATTTTGTCGTCTTGTGGGTATATAATAGCATACCCATCATATGCTGAGTACTTCGCCTTTAATTTTTAGGTTATGAATAGTGAATCTTTTTTATTTAATTTTCGCATCATCTTTCTTGAATTAACCTACTCTACTAATTTCCTTTTAATTTACCAACCAAGACTTTTTGGAATATCTGTCACACTTTGTGTTTTCTCAAATCGGTTCAAAACTTTAATTTTGTTTCCAAAGAAAGGGTAAATCATTTGTGACTATATTACATGAAGTGATAAGCAGCGCTGAGAAGATGAAGTTTGGATTGGCAGATTTGCCCGATGTCAGAGAAGCCTTTTACAATATTAGCTTCGAGTCAACATGAGTCTCGGTCTCCGATATCTCATATACAACAATGGCTTAGCACTATGTTTCTCTACCGAATGATTAACTTCAAAAGTTTTTCTGTGGAAATAGGGAAAAGGTCATTGGGGAGTCATATATCCTCTATGTGCAAACTGGATCTTAACGATCTTCTTATCAAATTTGAGTTAAAATCATGTTGGGTGACTGTCACATGGATGTTCTAGTTCCACGGATAATGGGAGACCTCCCTTGGTTCTAGCCTAATACATAACAGAACGATATTTTTGCCAAGTCTCATGAAACGGAATTTGTGGTCTTCAAATAAAAATGGAAGATTCCTCGATTTTTTGGCGTAGCTCTTGAGTCAAAACTCTCCGTGAAGCTTAAATAGAAAAAACTTTGTAAAAAGATGCCAGTAGAGTAATGAATCAAATGAAAAGGGATAAGGGCATAGGTACCTCAGAGGAACTGGCAACGCAGCTTATATATATATTCAGTCTGGTAATCTGTTAAATTGATTAGCAACCTGAAGGAACTCCAAGGAACGTTAAACAAACCTAACCTAACCTAACAGTGCACTATATCATTGTTCGAATAAGCTATTGGATGCCTATCCTCTTGCAATATTTCTTCTATCATATCCACCAACTCTAATATTCTATAGTTCTTTAGAAAATACACCCAAAACTCTTGCTACCAGCCACTGGTAGATCTGGTACGCTTAATTGATTTTAAGGGATGGTTTCAAGAACGCAGAACGCCAAACGAACTCAACTAACCTAACTAATAAAATGAAATAACGGTAATATTACAATTGACGGAGTAGCTCGAGGTACGTCTGCAGGCAAATTTTTGATATCATTCAAAATTGATTTTAACTAATCGAGATATATCTTCATAAGGGTGGGTTCTCACGGTGCCAAATAGCTGACATCTTTTTGTAAGCTTCAACTGAAAGCGACAGCAAACTCAACGAAAATGCTTAAGAATCTGGGACAGTTTGAACCTTATCTTCAATCTGAAACTACAATGTATGACGAATAATACATTTATGTTATTTTAGTCCATTTCAAGCCACATTTCTACCGCCAGCAGCACATTTATGATGCCCTCAAAGAAGTTCGTTCGCTACCGGAAATTCTCTGGTCTGGAATAGATGATATTATTTGGTCTTTAATGATGTCGAAAAAACAATTTTAGCTTTAGCTGAACATAGAAATTTTTACTGTCTGTAATTCTATCTTCCCGTTACCATTTTTTCTCGATCTTTCTCTAGATTTTACTAAAATTCTTATCGACAAAATATCACCTGAATACCAAACATTCGTTAGCCCACTAGTATGCGTTCTGACTGTTCGCTTGCTTGCCTGCCTGTAACCGATAGCAGCTAAGAAAAATTGCATGCGGTTAGCTGCTGGAAAAAGAAAAGTACTACTCACATCCAGTACCCATCTACAAGTATGTATCAGCATCATTCGCTGCCTTTCGAGAAAATTAATGTGTCTATATGCAGTGAGTGAGTATCTGTACGAGTATATCTGCCGGAGTGAGCTAGCTAGCTGACTTTGTTTGCCCATGAGCTGTGCAAGCTTTGATGTACGTGCCCTCATCATATCAGTGACAGCAGTCAAAGTTGTTCTTACATAGTTTGTAGTGTGCAGCTTATGCTTGCATAACGCCGCCATGATGTATACGCTTTATATTTATTATAAATTTTATTTGCTCTCATTCGATTTGAGTTGGTTGAGCTGAGGTGTGGCACAAGAGTAAATAAATAAAGAAGCTATAACTCCAGCAAGTATAGTTGAGGATTGTTGTGTAAGTGCTTCAAGTTTTGTGTAATTTTTCCATATAAAATATTCAGCTTAAATTGGATTAGATATGATGTGACATAATATGACTTAAAAAAGTCTTATTGCAACTAAACTTGCGGTATAGACGCTCTATGTGCCGCACTGTAACAAGTTCTTCTTTGAATTGCAGATTTATGTATGATGTATGCAAGGCAACTTGTTTGTTCAATATATTTCAAAAATAAATCTCGAAATTTTTGTCAACAATTTCGTATAGAAAGATAATTCAAAATCCAAGTTTTTTCCATTTTGACTAATTGTTTTCAAAGAATAAATCTTTTTAAATAAAAAAATTCTAATTACAAAAACTCGCCAGTGTGCACCTATTAATTTACTATGATGAAAAAACAATTGCTTTGGCAGACGCTGCACGCTTGTGAACAAGTTGAGGCTGCCTTCGAGCAAACACTGAAGACGATCAGTGAGATCGGAAATCGTTATTATATATGCGCCGGTCTTAAGCAGGCTGATGCCAAGCGACGCGAGCGTTACGATCGTGAAATAGAAGCAGCCATTAGGAAACCTTTACCAATGCAAGTAGTGAGCTTGCCACCTAAGGAGCAGAAACCATCTTTAAAAAGGAAAAAGAAGACGAAGCAAATGGTCAAGAAACGTAAAACGGCAACGAAGCAGGATTCGCGTACACAAGAATTGCCATTTTTGACGTTACAAACAAATTTTAAACAACAAATTGAGAAAAATAGATGCTCTGGTATAAATGGCAACCCCGACAATTACAGCAGCGATGGTGGAGATGATGTAAAGCATGCCAGAAGCTATCGTGCACGTATACAGCGTCTACATGAAGCAGCGCATATAAAGCTGCTGCGTGAATTTACTGGAAAAGAGCTGAGGGCAGCAACTGTTGACAGTGGTAGCAGCGGTGATGGCATTGGCAACTGCAACACCGGCAGCGGCATTCGAAGATCTAAGGTTACAAACTCAGTATCGGCGCCAGTTTTTGGTACATGCGCAACTTGCTGCTGTTATTGTTGCCGTTGCAATTGTCATTCAAGTTTGCTGCAACAGAAGAGGTCAAAGGAGATATGATGAATGCGTTTGATTTGGTTATTTTGAAAATATGTCTGTGGTAGTTGTTTCCAAATTTATTTGTTAATAAAATTATTTGTATTTTGTGTTTAAGTTGCATTAGTAAGTTCCGAAATCTAAACAAGCAATGCATTCAAAACGTGGTGGTCCACTTAGGCTATATATATCAGGGACGAGCAACACTCGTACTATCACATATTGCACTTCTGCGTGATGCAGCAGAAATCGAAGTTCAATTTGACTTTATTTTGATTTGGTTGAATTAACCGAAGCAACAGTAGTAGTCCAAAAGAAGCACAAAGAAGTTTATAGTATTTATATGAAGTATTTATGGGGACCCTCTAGTGGTCCGAAATGTGCTTATATATAATATTTCATTGGAATTAGCTAAAATAGCAAAAAATCAAACAATTTTGTTTGTAGATTTCACAAAGGGAGGTTTTTATCTGTACTACATCTTAGAGAGGGGTTGGAACGTTCAGTGAAAAGCGAAATATAGGACATTAAATATTCAAATTTGAAGGTTCTATCTTGTTGTTCCTAATCAGATTCATTGAATATAAGACAGATCTGACAGATCTGTCCATTGTTCATTCAATGAATGAGAATCTAAATATCCAAATTTGAAGGATATATCTAATATATTCTCCAAGTTATCGTTAAATACCATATAGTACAAGACATAAGTTTGAAGGAGGGGAGGTGGTTTAAAGAGCGATTAATATCACACGTGATGGTAGACGAAGCACGTGAAGCGTCAAGTTCATAGATAATATGCCTAGAATTTCCATGACTTTAGCTACCTAGCCAGCCTGTTTTATTGGGCTAGAAGGCTATCATTGTCTCTGCTCGGCAAAAGGAAATTTGCTTCTCAACAGTGGTAAAATTTAGGTCTTTGCGTAAAGTGGAATTGCGGATATACCACCCATAGCCGGTAATTATGCTCAAAATTTTATTCTGTAATACTAGTGGGCTCCACACTCTACTTCTTAGCTTCACTTAACTTCGTCAATCCCCGGTTCCACTCGCTTCGCTCATTCCGCGCATCGGCATGCATGTATACAGATTAGGAGAGAAGCAGCGCTACTAAATGCAATAGAATATAAATGCTGACACGACGAACACGACGACGATCCCAAAGCTTTTTTAAAGAATATAAAGATATAGAACCGTTTACGATTTGATCTTACAGTGATAACCCACGTTGGAGCAACAATTTGCTGGTATATTGGATTTTTGTTGAGCAGCGGTAGTTTACTGCTAATGAGAAGCCAATATAATACTCTAAATTTAGCACGACAGGTACCTACAACCGCAGTAAGTGATCCCTAAACATAAGGCTTTTGAACAAAAAATTTTAATGGTCAAAGATCGTCTTATGGACACACTTTTCGGTGGACCTGTTCGGTCTAGTCTAGCTCGTAGTAACAAAGCCAGCAAGGGGGGCTACAAACATTCTTTCTCAAACCTTCGATAAGGAAGGCAGATGACCGGCCTCTATGACTCAGGCACAATTTCCGGCTTGTGAGGCTTGTAGATCATGGAGATCACCGAGAACATCCATTGGGATTGAAGATGTTGCCCCCTTACAAAAAGTAGTAATGTTGATGCGCCGGATAGTACAGCTCACTTCAGATAGCGTGATAGATTTTATGTGCAGATCCATATGCAGAGGTGCTGCTAAGAAGGTTTCGATCTCACTACTTCTAGAGTTGAATGAGAAAGGATTAAATATTTACTACGTGTTTGGCTAGTTGTGGTCCTTTTTCTCCTTGTATGAAAGTAGATGTACATATTACTGTGTGTGGGATGGATTTGGTTTTTTAAGAAGTGGACATTGAAAAAATTAGACTCAAATTGCAATGAGTGCGGGACATCTAGGATTGTGATCTAGGATTGTGTGTATACCTTTCCTGTCCAATTTGATTATTAAGACATGGTTTCTTTTGGAAACGGATCTGGCAATTAGGTGTTCTATAAAAAGTAGATTATATATGGTACTTTTGCCTTTCTTAACGTCATTTTGGCATGAATTTGATGTTGCTAACAAACCACCACAGTTTTTGGCGATGATTTAATACAAAACTTTTAATAGAAAGGAGTTTAAGGAGAACGGACGGTATGACTCAATAGTTTTATAAGATGAGAGTCTGGAAACTATGATGTCAACAAACGTTGGGAAAATGCGTAACAAAATTAAAAAAAATTAGAAGTCGAATGTAAGTAGGCTGCGATATTTGAAGTCAAACTCTTGTGCGTATGCCTCAGTGGACTTTTAACCTTTCAGAAATTACAATTCGCTTCAGGATCAAGCTGCGATAAGTCGATTATAAAATCACCGCCTTGAGAAATTTCTTATCTAAAAGTTCAAAGTCTGCAACAAAATAAAATCGCCATGAAAGATGAATTTTTATGCAACTTAAGCAAAGTTCTACCTAGTCATCGTTCGATATCCAAAAAAACTATAACAATGGGCCTGTAAGGCGCAAAATTGTTATTTTCGGAACGTGCCATACAATCCATATCAATAAAGTACATTTTGGTGTAATCTTAACTTAAAATGCCATCAAATAATAAGCAAAATTGTATTGAGCATCGATTACAAAAATCAAATTGCAACGACGCGAAACGAACGAACGAACGAAATCCTTGTATCCGTATACAGCAGGAGCAGGACTTCTTAACTGCACAAACAAAGCTGAATCCGGCGTAGAAGAGCTAAAAGGCAGCGCCGAAAAGCAATTGTTATTTACGAGACGCGATTGTAAGGCAACTTAAACGCTAATGGCATAAACATCCGAAACGTGAGTTGAAATTTTAAAATGACAAACAGCGGTGATGTCAAACATGAAAACGAATCGAGAAAAAATGGCTACCCAAAAAGCAAGCCACAGACGGTGAAGCCAAAACAAGAAGCAGCATAGCATTCACAGTATTTACAGGATGCTGGCGTCATACTCATCGCCTTGCAAGGCTCATACTGACAGCGGAACAAACATTCACGCTCAAAGCTGAACTTGCTGCTGGCATTGGTTTCCATTCGATTCGATGCGATTCAACTGAACTCGATTTGCTTTTTTTTTCTTTTTTTGGGCTGTCAGAAAATTGTTTGAAAATTCAATTCACACATTTTGCACAGTTGTCGATGATTTTCTGTGATTTTACTTTGCTTGCTTTCAAATGCGCCACAGGCAGGCGGGCAGGCTGTGTAGAGCTGCCACAGAGTTTGTAAGTTTGGAAGTTGCCTAATCATGCAACTTGCCTGTCTAACGCTATTCTATATGGAGTTATGCGGCTCATATCCATTTTCTAGCACTCTTCGCTTTTTTGTACCCTAACTTGCAATGCGATGGGTATATTAAGTTTGTGTAAATTTATGTAACAGGCAGCAGGAGATGCTGTACATATATATTTGATTGGTAACCAAAGTTATGTCCGTCTGTCCGGCTTTCATATTTGTGTATAAATAATTTAGACTGCCACGCCCACATACGCCCTCGATCTCAAGCAGTATTGCGTAGCTTGTATTAGTTAGATAACAGGTTCGAGTCTGTTGTAAGCGCACTTGCCAACATGTTGTATGTTGCAACCTGCATTAATTGAAGACTTAAAAGTTTGTCCTTGCATTACAACTATTGATTAAGAAGACTATTAAAGAGTATATCTATATAAAAAGTTTGCAGCGTATTCTGTAGTCGTATATACACCATTCATATTTGATTTTTTTTTTTTATAAATAAGTGGAAAATCGTAAGGCAAATTGTTACAATGTGCGCCTGTTTGGCATAGGAATGAGCAGCTTCAGACTTCAGTTTGCTCTCAATAGCACTATATATGCTATATGAAGCTTCATCATAGACAGTCAACTCGCGATTTTTGTATCAGTTGCAGTTAGTCTGTCCTTCCGTCTGTCTGTCCAGTACAGTCAGTAAGTTACTTGGTTTTGTTGTTTGAAATCTGAGCGTTTGTCTGTTTAGTATGCAAAGAGTTGTTCAAAATTTAATTTATTTACTTTAGTACTTGTGTTCCCATGCACGAGTATGAAGTCCTTTTACTGGTTTTATTGTCTGCAAATGAAATGCTTTTTTTTTTGTCCTGTGAACTCAACAGCTCAACTTACACTACTTACTCTGCTCGGCACTTCTCTGATGAGTTAAATTAAACGCATTACATTTTGACGGCTTTGATGTTTTATATTTTTTTTTTTTTGCTATTTTTTGGCTGTAAATTATTTTCGCCCATTTTTATTTTGCTAGTTTGTGCCTTTGATAGAAACTTTGCAGACCATAAACTTTTGATTTCATTCATTTTTAATGATTTAACAAGCTTTTACAAGAAAGTTTTGTGTGTTTGTTTTCATTAAGACTTCTTCTTCTGTAGCTTGGGAGAAATTTGGTCTAGGAAAGTGCGGAAAGTGTAAGTTTTCTTAATTGGTTTATATAGATTTCCTTTTCCGTACATGTTTTTTTTTCCTCAACTCGGTTTTAATGTTCTTTTAATGAAAACAAATGTCAAACTTTGTTTGAACTTGAATTTATCAAGGATTTTTGGTACTTTTGAAAGAAATTTGGAGGAAATATTTTTAAGATGTGAGTACAACAATTAATAGTCACTCTTTATAGGTTGATTATTAATTGTAGCCCTGTTGAGTAGAAATTAAGATGAACTCAAGAAAGAAAATGTTTGTGAGACCTTAAAAAGTCCTTAAAAGCTCTGTACATAGTATGGTGAAGGGCACTGCATCGAAGTCAAACATAAAGTTTCTTTAAAGATCCAATCCAAACTCTAGACTAGATTTTTCGGTGTGTAGTTGTATGTGAGAAACGATGTCATGCACAGTGAGTTGGAGGTGTCGACACTGCTGGAAAAAACAATAAATATGTAAATAGACTGGAGCATCATGAGAACCATCTAGCAGTCAACATAGTAAGCAAAAGTATACGCAATAATGACTGAAAAAGTTCCACCCATTGGATCAACGCTCTTAGTCGAAGCATAGGGCTCAAACAAAATCTTTTCAATGGGCTCTATCTGCGGTGTAGGTACCTTATTTCATTACACGTAGATCTGTTTTGGCTGTCAGTGTTAAAGACACGAGTACATCTGACTAAACTGCCAGGGAACAGAAATCTCCTACCTCTTCGATATTAAAGAAACTGCGCGGAGATACATTGTTAGTATGCGCTCAAACTTGATTTTAGTATAGTTGATTTTGTGACCAACTGCGCGGAGTTCATCAACCAAGTGGTGTAATTTAGACGTCCACGTAATTCAGGTCACATATTTTTTGGTTTAGACGTCATTGAAGTTCGTCCTGTGCTCCTGAACAAATGTGAACACCCTTTGTTTATGTTGAAGGTATTACTATTTTTGGCTTAGGAGCATACAGTGAGGCTTGCATCCTTGTGGAGGGCTTTAAAAAGTTCAACAACCTCATTTCTGAATCTCCATATTGCGTCCCTCATTCTGAGATTAAAGGCAGAACTTTTATGATAAAGTTGAGAAGGGTTTTGTCCAACCAATTTTTAAATGGGATAGTAATGACATCACCCTCCATATACTTGGAAGAGAAAGATGCACATATCTGCACTGTATATATGATAAGATGAAGGGTACACGAGTTTATATTTTCAAAGCTCATCCGGAAATCGGTCAGTTGACATGTAGATTTTTTTTTAGCGGTAGATGAGACTGAAGATAGGTTTCTGTTAAGATTTCATGGTAGACTAGAAGCAAGGGCTTCAGCATTTTTTATGTCTACACTGATGTGTTCAAAGATCGATCACGGTTTACGCACTACGGAATCAGCCACGATCAGCTAGAGAGCCAGTATTCAATTGACCTTTCATGCTTGTATCCTTATTGTTGCTGGCATCAGCTGGCAACTGTTCCGGCCGCTGCCGCTTGTTGTCGGTTATTGATGGCAATCGTTTGTTATTTGTTATTTCTAAATGTTTTTCAATTCATTTCAAGCGTTCTTTGATAAGTTGCTAGTTTGAGTTACTTATTCACTCCAATTTTTTGTGGTATTGCAGGTCAGCTTTTGCATCCGCAGCTTGTCAACAGGAAATAAGAATTTGCGCCCAAGATGGTGTGGAAGAATCAATAGTTTGGACGACATATTCTGGTAAAACAGAAATGTGTTTCTTTGCTTGGCTTCTACTGTCTCCTATTGCCGTAGATGGAGTTGGCAGATGGTCGCTATAGATGCATGCACATCTACGAAGAAAAGTCCACGAATTGTACTATAAAAGGCTTCATCATTCTACTTATTTTCCCCGCTTAACTTCATGTGACTATTTTCTGTTGTAAAACTAAAAGAAATAGCTGAATGGTAAAATATTTAAGTCGCATGAGCAGATATTAGCTGCAAACTATTTATTTTCAGCATTATTTCACTTTAAACTATGCCCGTAAGGACCTCAAAATAAGCGTCCCAGCTGTTTATTCGGCTCGAAAATTTGATGCAATCTTTGTCGATATAAATGTCAATAACATAAATTCACAAAATAGGCCAAACAGAATGGTTTTCGGACACACATATCTTTGGACATATTAGTAGGCGTCACAGCTGGCACAGAGCCAAGTAGTTGACTAAGCAAAAAACTGCAAGGATATATACAACGAGGACTGCAACGATTGCAAAACAATGGCCACATTAAATGTGTTCTAATTTAAAATATAAATTGTAGCAGCACAGAAAAACAAACTTGCCTTGAAACATGAAGAACATGAAAAACAGCTGCCAAAAAAATTATTATCTACATTAAGGAAATTCAGTAAACGCATGTCCTTTGTCTTTTGCACAGGCGTTTTGTGTTGCCAAGAAAAACAAAGTCTTTGGCCGTTGTTTGAGTGTCAGCCAAGCGAGACTTTTATTATTTTTATATTTTTTGGTATAATTCACTTTTTTTTTTCTTTCTGCAAAAAAAAAAAAAACACAAAGAAACAAGAGTTCATGCCATATGCTCTGAACTTGTCGATCCTTGCGAATTCTTGCTTGTATCCTTATTGTTGCTGGCATCAGCTGGCAACTGTTCCGGCCGCTGCCGCTTGTTGTCGGTTATTGATGGCAATCGTTCGTTATTTGTTATTTCTAAATGTTTTTCAATTTATTTCAAAACAATTTATAGGCTCTCCCACACTTGCGCCGATGTGTGATGTGCTGTGTTGTCCTGGCATGTGTGTTCTGTTCATATATGTATGTAGGCTGCAAAAATGTTGTTAAGAATGTCGTCTCTCTGTGTGTGTGTGTGTGTGTGAATAAGGAAAATCACATTTTGTACAAAATATGAAAGCCATTTCCTTTTATATATTTTGTTATTTCAGATAGTAGGCAGCAGCAGCAGGAACACATTTGAATGTAGCCATTTTGCAAGGCAATCAAGTCGCTCTTATGGCATGTGTATGCGTGTGTGTCTGATTGATGGCATAAATATTGTTGCATAATTTTTGGTATGACAAAGGACAAAGCATTATGAACTCTTGGCAGTTTATTAAAATTGTCTATTAAAAAAAAAAAAAGGATAAATGGGTGAAAAGAGTTCTTTAGAAAGTTCATAAGTTCTTTTTTATGTGGTAAACTAGATGATATAAAAGGTAGTTGATGTATTAGGCCGGATATACACACACACACAGTAGCTCGCACAAAAAACTATGCACGCTACATTCGAGAATACACGATTCGGGAATACGCTATTATACTCCACGACAGTCTATAGACTATACTACGCCACTATATACTATACGCCATTCTTCGCCGAGCAAATCATTAAAATAAGCTGTTACTGAGCCTGTGGATAAGCAGCCAAATCAGTCAAATATTCCATTCAATCGGATACCAGAAAATTTTGATGGAATATGGTAAAAAAGGAGCAACGCAATGTATTCTAGCTAATAGCTCCGCGTTGGAATACACCTCGCTTAAACACTTTTGTTCATTTGCAAAAGGGTGAAAATCTATTATCCAACGTTGACATAAGGATTTGGTATTCTCGGTTAGTTATTCTTGATTTCTGCAATTAAGTTAAATCCTATTTCTACGTTGAAAAAGTCCAAGAATACTGTTAAGCAGACGAAATCGGGTATACTTCTTTTTGAAGTGAAACTTCTTTAGCGGCGACAGAAATTCCAAGGTTGCGTCATGCGAAAACATTACGGCGTCTTCTTGACGCACAAGCAGACGCAAGCGCAGGTATTTGAAACAAAACAAATGTGTATATTTGTGTCATTGAATAATTATATTACGGCAGTGTAGGCGAGTGGGTACAGATTAAAGCATTGCGCAAAAACATGCATTTAGTAAATCATTGTCCACGAACAACAGGAAACGGGATAAAATAGAGTTCCAGGTTCATAGTACGGAGATAAGCAACGAACGAAATGGAATGAATGGTCAACGAAATGAGCAATGAGAACAAAGAACAGAGCATTGAGAAATATGCTTTGAATGTTTTTACTATACTGAATCATGTGTTGTTCTTCCAAATTTCGATATCGCGTAGGTGTGCTTATTTTCTGTGCATCATTTTCGCACATATGGCTTGCACTACCAAAGCGCTCTGTGCTACTCTGGCACATCTTTGAATCATGAAGAGATGTTTACTGCTCTGCTGCAGAAGCTACTAGGTTTCCATTAAAGTTGGAGAACTATCGATGGTTGAGAACTATCGAACTGCTATCGATGTTAGTCCTGCACTATCGATAGTGACCGATGGTTCCAGTATGCAGTCGGCTGCTTATTATTTCAAACGAGCAACCTAGTATGACATAAATTCGAAACATAAGAATGTTCCATGTTTTACTTACGCCTTAAATCTGGTATGCATTAAAAATCGACAAAGACAATCCGTAGAAAGTTCTATTTACTAAGTTCAAAACAATAGTATAATGGAAATAGCTTAAAAAAAACTCATCTTGAAGTTTATTACAAGAAACCACAACAAGTTCGAATAGTTTCTATCTATTCTCCGTAATTTTTGTAGTGTTGCCGCTATTTCTTATACCAGGCTTTGGCATCTATAGCGCTGCTAAATCTTTTGTCAACTTTCGTGCACATTTTTCGATGGCTTGCAGACCAGTAGATTAGTATCCCGTAGAATTGGAGGATCGTCGACGTTATGAGCGAGCAGTGGGTACTTCGGATGCTACGCAACAATTGTGTGAGGCTGCAGATGAGACCATTTAAGCGAATTGTATTACTTTTGAAATAAAATAATATGTCGACCAATAAAACTGATCTACAATTTTCTGACCCACATACTTGCAAATGGACTTCAATTTGGAGAGCATTAAAGGAAGCGATTAATCATTATAAATGTCTCTATGAACTGTCATAAAACTATTTCAAGGTTTGACAGACATTCGGATAGATGGACATATATATATATTGATTCGTCTGGTCTAGTCGATCTGAAAAAGAGTACAAGGAGAGTCGCAAAATTTCCCGAAATATTTTCTAGGGCTTTATATGGTGACGCCACCTCTTGGTGAGGCGTTAGAAAGGATGTCCCTTTCATTGACATTCCCTTAAAAATTTCATGACATTTGAAAAAGTGGAAGTCGAGTTATAGCGTCTAATGTGACAGAACACAGAGCCATTATTAAGTTTTGTTATAAACTTGGTAAAACTTTTACCGAAATTCACGAATTGACGAAACAAGTTTATGGGAATAATTGTCCATCTCCTACCACTATTTACGACTGGTATAGACGTTTTAAAGACGGTCGGGAAGACTTAATGACTTTAATGCGTTACTAAGTATCCAACCCACTGAAAATATCATATCAAACTATACTTGAATGGCATATACTTGCATATCTCATATATTCTCACATTGCGATTGATTTAGTCGTTCCTTGACCATAGTAGAATAGTTTAGGGGTTTCCCCTACAGCGCCACTGCCTAATTTGTGCGTTATACAGCTAACCAGAAAATTAAAAAAAAGAAAATTAAAATTAGAATGTAATTTAACAGACTCACGGAATTCTCTTTTCGATGTTTAGAAGTCCGCTCTACATATTTTTAATGTAGTACATCATTTTAAAGCACACAGTGACCTCATAGTTAGTGAAAGAGCGAGTCTATCCGAATTGACGTAGACCACATATATAATTTTTTTTAAAATTTTTTTATTTAATTAATTATTTGTTTTATTATTTTTTTTTTTTTTTTTGCTGTGTATATGCCCTTATTTTGGATCCGAAATAAAATAATATAAAATTTACTCTAGAAAGTATAGCTCAATTTAAACTCACCGCATACATATGAAGAGTATTACGTATTCGAAGCAAATCATATTTTCTTTTATCTCACAACAATTCATTTAGCACATTTAATATATATATATATATATTGGGGGCGTAATTTGTTCCAATTGCAAATATGTAGTTTGAAACAGTTTCAGTTGAAGAAAAGCCGTACTTTGAATTAGCTCGCTGTTGAAAATGGTCTACGAAACATCCTATGCGAGTGGTAAAAAACCGTTCCAGCCAGATCCAAATCGCGGCAAATGGCAAAATCCTACAGACTACATCTATGCCTGCTTAGGCTTTTTAATGAGAGTTGAATTCTCAGCTGCTTTTCTGGGCTATAAATTTGGACGTAAGCATAATAAAGCATAAAAATGAAGATTTATAATAAAACATCCGTTTTTCTCTTAGTTTTTTTCATAGTATTCAATATGCTTCTCATCACAATATACATTGTTCCCATGATGGTTATACAATCGTTTATGGGTCAGTTTTCGAGTAGTGGTTCTATATCTGCGCTACGACTGTCGCCAGTTTTTAAGGGTGAGGGTTCTATGAATTGTTTGTGTGTATCCACTGTTTTTTTTTTTAATTAATTCTGAACTCTCAGGTATTGGTTACGTTGGCATGGCGTTGAGTACTTATATTCTAATGTCGTATGCTGTTTATGCGGCTATTCCTTTGATATTTCTTTTCAATTCTTTTCGTCCGATATTGCCCTGGAGCTGTGAAGGTTGGCCTAATTGGGCGAAAAATATGACCGATGTGGACAAAAATAATGTATGTATAAATTTAAATTTTTGTATAACTAATAACAAATTTAAGGAGACATCGTAGACGCCATAAAGTACAAATATGTTTGATCAACTGTACGTAAAGTGTCCAACTTGCTATTGTAGGACTGTCTGTCCGCCAGTCTAGTTTATTATATCTGGTTGAATTCAGATATAGACCCTTAGTTGTGCTGTAAACAAATAAAATATACCAATTAATATGACACGCCCAATTTTGAATATTTGAATGAAAAATTCTTCAAAGTCAATATCAGCTTTAAAATTCGATATGGTAACTTCTTATGGATGCCCACTTCATATACTTATAGTAATAGGTGTGTTTTCTCACTTTTTTGGGGTAGTCTACATACAAACATATCATCCTTGAAATTTTTTAATATTTTTTTTTTTTATATATCTTTTATATCAGTTGTACGCAGGCACATGAATATAATAATGGGCCCCCTCCACCTTATTATTTACCCAAATTTCTACAAAAATGTTTATGCATTTGGTTGGGCTTTATAGCTGAAATTTCGTATGAATGTTGTTAAAGCTTCGGTGCAATCGAATTCTACGTATTTTTGTTTTTCCTACAGTTTTGCAATGCAACATATAACAATAACACTATAAGGATCCATGTTGATGATGGTGAAATAGAGTTTAACACTTCTGTGGGGTTCGACTTGCCATCGGTTCTATATTTTCGGTCAGTGGAGCAATATAAATCAATAATTGTTATTTAATTATTTCTTTTTTTTTTATTAGACAACATTTTGAGAACTTACAATCCGAAACAAGTCCTTTTATTGGTGACCACGAGCTCTCCTGGGTTATGGTGGGCGTAATAATTCTAGTATGGGCAATAGTTGCATATATTTTTTACGAATATTCCGAAACATCAAAGGTTTGTGTCTATAAAAAAGGTGTGTTCAACGGAAAACGGTCTATTGAATTCGGAGATATTCTGTCCAGTTCGAAAATGAGTTTTGAGTTTTGTTGGCAGAATTTCAAGTTTGGCTTTGGGATAAAATCTTGTCACCACATCTTGGTGATAATTTGAAGTTTTGGTGCTTTCGAATTTTTCGATATTGGCTAAATTAATTCCTCTCTACTTGTTTGCAATAGTTCCGTTTTCCGTTGGGCTCACCATGTGTCTTTAACTTCATCAGAATATATAAATTAATTTAAAATTACTCAAATAGTTTGGTACACTACTTCGCTATATCATTTGGACCACATTGGCGCTTTCGATGGTCTGCTTCTTGGGTTTATTGCAATTGCCTGGCGCTTTAAGTGGCTTTCTACATTCTATGAAGTTTTCCATATCATTGTCGGATATGGTATTGCTCAGTACAACACCGGTTTTAGTCTTTGGCTTGCAAGCATTTGGTCCTGGTTGGGGTACACTCGTTACATTCGCCAGTTTCAATAGCTTCAAAACAGATATTACGCGTTTTAGCTGGATAATTGCAATTGCACAGTTTTTTTTCGTTACATGTTTTTCTTTAATACCGGCTCTCATAATGCACCATTTTGAACGTAAGTTTTGGAGTTCAAATAAGTATTCTCGGAAAAATGATTTCCAAATTTTAGAAACTATAACCATTAAATTTGAAATTGATTTATTCATATATACGTTACATATTCATTTTTATTTTCGTACATCTGTCAAACATGTTGGACCAAGCATGCTCGCAATTAATTAGGCCCTGTACCGAAGGTACAAGAGCCTATTGGGTTTGTGCAAATGTATGTAACAGGTAGAAATAATGGTCGGAGACCCCCAAAGTTACCCCCATTATGGTCAGGAGTGATAGAGGAGTCGATATAGCCATGTCCGTCTGTCCGTCCGTCCGTCCGTCCGTCTGTATGAACGAAAGGATCTCGGAAACGGTAATAGATAGAGACTTCGTGTTTTTTGCATTCGTCTAGGACTGCTCCGGAATTTCACAAGTTTATTTTGAAATTTTGCCCCTCCCCCTTCCCCCATAAAATCACCCCCAAGGAGAAATATTTCTTCGGCACAAAAAAAATTGAGTATACCAGTATAAAGTTAACGTCCCTGTTAGTCAAAATCCAAAAAGTTCATCAAAATCGGATTATAAATAACGATTTTATAACCAATTGAAGTTGAATGACCCCCCTTTTCTTTTTCATTCATATTCGCGCAGTGAGAAGTGGTCATGTGTTTGGTCATAAGCTCGGAAAACATTTAATATGTTTGTTAGGCGACCTGAACTGGTACAGGGCCTCTTACAGTCGGTTACGCCCGACTGTATTTCCTTACTTGTTTTGTATGTGTAAACGTCTTTAATCGAGCATCTTTGAACATTTTAGTTATGCACAGTGGTAGAGAGCTGTCCAAGTTCAAACAAAGAGACTAAGTTTTTCTAAAATTAAGGCAATCATATTCCGATTTCACACTTTAATTAGCCATTATGACGGTTTATTCTATGATTTTTTACAGATAAAGAAGGATTCGTATATATATGATTTTTACGAAATGGATTATCTATTTTTATTACAACTTGCGAGTGGCAGTGCGATCGCTAGTCTAAAATATCCAAATCTGTGGTCCATACTATTCTATAGCATGCTTACACTAGCTGCATTGGTTGTGATTGTAAGCCTAAAAATTATTCACAACACACTCGATAAGTATTGAATTTTACGATTCTTTCTCAGATTACACAAATATTTACAGTACTGAAGAGCCTTTTTGATGAGTTCGAGTCACTGCGTCCACATAAGAAAGAAGTTACGTTTGGGTTTATTGGATTCTTGGCCATTATATCCATCTATTTTTGCACTAATGTAAATCCGGATTAGTTCTAAAAAACCTTTTTGAAATTAATCTCAGTAAATTCTCCCAACACAGCATGGAATCGAAAACATGTTTGTGCTATCTTTGGACTCGCTATTGGTACAAATCTTATTGCAGCTTTTGTTCATACTTGCTGTGCTGTGGATTTATGGGCGAGAGCGGTTACAACGTGATTTGGAGTTTATGTTGAATTGAATGTACGCTTTGAGAGTTGGAAGTTACAGCTTCTCCGGTTCTTAGTGCCCATTGCCTTGTGTTTCACTTTAGTAAGTAGTTCCATAAGTATTCTGAAAAAACTTTTTAAATATTTTTTTTATTATTGTAGCTCGATTTTTTAGTTATATCTTATGACGAGCACAGACACCACCAAAGCTATATGCATATATTCTCCGTGATTTTGGTAGTGTTGCCGCTGTTTCTCATACCAGGCTATGGCATCTATAGAGCTGCTAAATCGTTTGTCAACTTTCGTACACATTTTTCGATGGCTTGCAGACCAGTAGATTGGTATCCCGTAGAATTGGAGGATCGTCGACATTATGAGCAAGCAGTGGGTACTTCGGATGCTACGCAACAATTGTGTGAGGCTGAAGAGGAGACTATTTGAAAGAAATTGAGCTATAATGTACTGAGAAACGTGCTCCAACTTTCAGACGTGCTAACTCAAATAGTCATAACCTATTAAAATTTTTATGCTGAATTCAAAGTTGCGCAATAACTTCAACTTCATTATTTTAAATGTGTAAATTCATCGAATTTCACAGTTTATAGTTTTCTTCGCTCTGTATCGACTTTTTAAATTTTATGTTGACCGCTAATCATGTTCCGTCAACCGTTTCCGTTTAATTTCCCACATACTCGCGTCCAAATCGGTTATGTATCAGCTGATGCGGTTCTGTCAACGCGAATCGTACTGTACAGCAGCCCTGTTGTCTCTTTCGCATAAGTGTTATAAGGTAAACGATCGAGAACTGTGCGTGAGAGTCGCTTTTTGTTTATTTCATTGTGACGCGATTAAATTAAAATTTCATTTCCTCGTAGTGAATAAATAAATTAATAATGATTTTGTGCGAATATATGTATATATAATATATAGCATGAGGCACGACAGAGCTCATAAAGAATATACAAATATTCTTGAACAGCATACAAATTCTAGTCGCTTTATGTCCGTCCAGCTGTTCTTGCATCTGTGTGATAGATTGATAACAGAAATCTCAAAATCTTAGAATTAATTTAAACCATAAAAAAGTAAAAAGTATGTTTGATTAGTTCGTCGGCACGAGTTGATTCTAATTATGTCCGTCTGCCTGGAAGACAAATATAGAAACTGATACAATGCCAGCGAAGAGGTCACTCTTGACACAAATACGCCCACTGACGTTTTTGACAAAGCTGATAAAGCTAGAAAAATTGTGTCTATCTCTGAGTTTGTGTTCCACAAAACAGCTGTAAATGTTTGATATTTCATCTTCGCCAAAGTTCTGTCGTGCTCTGTTCAGAGAAGTAGTATAGTTTCTGTAAAATTACGACGAATTGTGTTTCGTGTATATGCGACACGCTAGCTCAGTTTTGGAGATATAGATATGAAATTTCATGAAAATTCAAAGTATATCTCAAACTCATTGTTTGCATATGAAGCTTATTAAATATTCGGAGCAAATAATATTTTTTTTAAAACAATTTATCAAAAATATTTAATTATATTAGCGACGCAATTGTTCCAATTGCAAATTTTACATGCAATAGTTTCCAGAAGTTTCAGTTAAATAAACATAATATTCTAATATTCTGAATACGTTCTCTGTTGAGAATGATCTACGAAACATCCTATGCGAGTGGTAAAAAACCATTCCAGCCAGATCCAAATCGCGGCAAATGGCGAAATCCTACAGACTACATCTATGCCTGCTTAGGCTTTTTAATGAGAGTGGAGTTCTCATCTGCTTTTGTGCAATATAAATATGGGCGTAAGCATAAAAAACTTTAATTTTTTTTTTTTAATAAATGAAGATTTATAATAAAACATTCGTATTTCTCTTAGTTTTTTTCATAGTATTCAATATGCTTCTCATCACAATATACGTTGTTCCCATGATGGTTATACAATCGTTTATGGGTCAGTTCTCGAGTAGTGGTTCTATATCTGCGCTACGACTGGCACCAGTTTTTAAGGGTGAGGGTTCTACGAATTGTTTATGTGTATCCACTGTTTAATTTAATTAATTCTGAATTATTAGGTATTGGTTACGTTGGCATGGCGTTGAGTGTTTATATTCTAATGTACTATGCTGTTTTTGCGGCTATTCCTTTGATATCTTTGATATTCCTTATAAATTCCTTTCGTCCGATATTGCCTTGGAGCTGTGAAGGTTGGCCTAATTGGGCGAAAAATATGACAGATGTGGACCGAAATAATGTATGTGTAAATTCAAAGTCTTTGTGTAAATATTTTTTTTAAATGATTTTTCTATACCATACACACGTAGTGTAACAGACATGGTATGATAAGTTTCTCGGAGAGTTTGAACACATTAAGAAGGAGACATCATAGAAGCCATAAAGCACAAATATTCTTGATCATCTGTACGTGAAGAGCGACCTGGCTATTTACACCTGTCTGTCCGTGTGTCTGTAATATCTGGCTGAACTCCGGAATATAGATTTATTTCTGCTCTAAGCAAATAAAATATACAAATTGATAAGCCACACCAAATTTTGAATATTTGAATGAACATTTCTTATAGGTCATTATCAGCATTTTTTTTTAATATCTTTTATATTATTATTTACCCACCTTATTATTTACCCAAATTTCTACAAAAAATGTTTATGTATTTGGTTGGGCTTTAGGCTTTATACCTGAAATATCGTAAGAATGTTGTTAGAGCTTTGGTGCAACCGAAGTTTACGTTGCTTCTTGTTAGGCCCTTTACCGAAAGTACAAGAACCCATTGGTTTTGTGCAAATGTATGTAACAGGTAGAAATAATGGTCGGAGACCCCCCAAAGTTACC
Organism: Leucophenga maculata; assembly: GCA_035044805.1. Classification (NCBI taxonomy): domain Eukaryota; kingdom Metazoa; phylum Arthropoda; class Insecta; order Diptera; family Drosophilidae; genus Leucophenga; species Leucophenga maculata. The sequence continues at coordinate 484,719 of JAWNNP010003047.1, forward strand.
CCCATTATGGTCAGGAGTGAAAGAGGAGTCGATATAGCCATGTCCGTCCGTATGAAGGAAAGGATTTCGGAAACGTTAAAAGATAGAGACTTCGTGCTTTTTGCTTTTACGACTAGAACTTCTCCGGAATTTAAAATCACCTCCAAGGCTAAATATTTCTTCGGCACAAAAAAAAAAAATTAATTATGCCAGTATAGAGATAACGTCTCTCTAAGCCAAAATGCGAAAAGTTCATCTAAATGTTGATTTTATAAGCAATTGAATTTGAACGACCTATGATGATTCCGTCCTCCCTTTTATTTTCATACATAAAAATATTTCATAAAGCACTTATTCATGCAGTGAGAAGTGGGAGGAGCAAAATACTTTTCTTTTCGTCAGTACTACATTTCTTATTAATTTCCTACCTTTTTGTTTTGGACTGCTCGCTCCTAAGCTGGGGAAACATTTAAGGTGTTTGTTTGGCGACCTGTACTGGTACAAGGCCTCTAACAGTAGGTTACACCCGACTGTAATTTTCTTACTTGCTTTTCTTACAGTTTTGCAATGCAACAGGAAATAACACGATAAGGACCAATACTGATGATGGTACAATAGACAGATTTATGCGGTTTGAAGTGCCATCGGTTTTATATTTTCGGTCAGTAAAGCAATATAAATCAATCAATATTTATTATTTTATTTCTTTCTTTTATTAGACAACATTTTGAAAACACAGAATCCGATGCATGGCCTTTTATTGGTGACCACGAGCTCTCCTGGGTTATGGTGGGCGTAATTATTTTAGTATGGGCAATAGTTGCATATATTTTTTACGAATATTCTGAAACATCAAAGGTTTGTGTCTATAAAAAAGGTGTGCTCAACGGAAAACGGGCATCATACATCATGCGTTACTGATACTGAAAGCAGAGATAGTCTGTCCAGTTCAGAAATGAGTTTTGATTTACGTTGGCAGAATATAATGTTTGGCTTTGGGTTAAAATCTTCTCACCACATCTTGCAAGACAATATTTTTAACAGGTAGCGTTTTTTCGTTGTCGGTCAATTTCTGTGAAACAAAACATGATTATTGAAAATTTCGTTCTATCTTTGATGAATTTATGCGTTATTCAATGTTACTTACTCCGTAATCAAGGGTTTTGAGGAATTTTTATGTTCATCATCTTGTAATCCAATAATTTTTTTTTGAAGTTCAAGTTGATTCCTTTGAACTTCGTTCTCCGTTGGGCACACCATGTGGCTTTAACTGCATTAGAATATATAAATTAATTTAAAATTACTCAAATAGTTTGGTACACTACTTCGCTATATCATTTGGACCACATTGGCGCTTTCGATGGTCTGCTTCTTGGGTTTATTGCAATTGCCTGGCGCTTTAAGTGGCTTTCTACATTCTATGAAGTTTTCCATATCATGGTTGGATATAGTATATAGTATTGCTCAGTACTTCACCGGTTTTAGTATTTGGCTTGCAAGCATTTGGTCCTGGTTGGGGTACACTCGTTACATTGGCCAGTTTCAATAGCTTCAAAACAGATATTACGCGTTTTAGCTGGATAATTGCAATTGCACAGTTTATTTTCGTTACATGTTTTTCTTTAATACCGGCTCTCATAATGCACCATTTTGAACGTAAGTTTTGGAGTTCAAATAAGTATTCTCGGAAAAATGATTTCCAAATTTTAGAAACTATAACCATTAAATTTGAAATTGATTTATTCATATATACGTTACATATTCATTTTTATTTTCGTACATCTGTCAAACATGTTGGACCAAGCATGCTCGCAATTAATTAGGCCCTGTACCGAAGGTACCGAGGTAGCCTATTGGGTTTGTGCAAATGTATGTAACAGGTAGAAATAATCGTCCGAGACCCCCCAAAGTTACCCCCATTATGGTCAGGAGTGATAGAGGAGTCGATATAGCCATGTCCGTCTGTCCGTCCGTCCGTCCGTCCGTCTCCGTCTGTATGAACGAAAGGATCTCGGAAACGGTAATAGATAGAGACTTCGTGTTTTTTGCATTCGTCTAGGACTGCTCCGGAATTTCACAAGTTTATTTTGAAATTTTGCCCCTCCCCCCCCTTCCCCATAAAATCACCCCCAAGGAGAAATATTTCTTCGGCACAAAAAAAATTGAGTATACCAGTATAAAGTTAACGTCCCTGTTAGTCAAAATCCAAAAAGTTCATCAAAATCGGATTATAAATAACGATTTTATAACCAATTGAAGTTGAATGACCCCCCTTTTCTTTTCATTCATATTCGCGCAGTGAGAAGTGGTCATGTGTTTGGTCATAAGCTCGGAAAACATTTAATATGTTTGTTAGGCGACCTGAACTGGTACAGGGCCTCTTACAGTCGGTTACGCCCGACTGTATTTCCTTACTTGTTTTGTATGTGTAAACGTCTTTAATCGAGCATCTTTGAACATTTTAGTTATGCACAGTGGTAGAGAGCTGTCCAAGTTCAAACAAAGAGACTAAGTTTTTCTAGTTTTTCTAAAATTAAGGCAATCATATTCCGATTTCACACTTTAATTAGCCATTATGACGGTTTATTCTATGATTTTTTACAGATAAAGAAGGATTCGTATATGATTTTTACGAAATGGATTATCTATTTTTATTACAACTTGCGAGTGGCAGTGCGATCGCTAGTCTAAAATATCCAAATCTCTGGTCCATACTATTCTATAGCATGCTTACACTAGCTGCATTGGTTGTGATTGTAAGCCTAAAAATTATTCACAACACACTCGATAAGTATTGAATTTTACGATTCTTTCTCAGATTACACAAATATTTACAGTACTGAAGAGCCTTTTTGATGAGTTCGAATCACTGCTGTCCACATAAGAAAGAAGTTACCTTTGGGTTTATTGGATTCTTGGCCATTATATCCATCTACTTTTGCACTAATGTAAATCCGGATTAGTTCTAAAAAAACCTTTTTGAAATTAATCTCAGTAAATTCTCCCAACACAGCATGGAATCGAAAACATTTTTGTACTATCTTTGGACTCGCTGGACTCGCTACTGGTACAAATCTTATTGCAGCTTTTGTTCATACTTGCTGTGCTGTGGATTTATGGGCGAGAGCGGTTACAACGTGATTTGGAGTTTATGTTGAATGTACGCTTTGAGAGTTGGAAGTTACAGCTTCTCCGGTTCTTAGTGCCCATTGCCTTGTGTTTCACTTTAGTAAGTAGTTCCATAAGTATTCTGGAAAAACTTTTTAAATATTTTTTTATTATTGTAGCTCGGTCTTTTAGTTCTATCTTATGACGAGCACAGGCACCATCAAAGCTATATGCATATATTCTCCATAATTTTGGTAGTGTTGCCGCTGTTTCTCATACCAGGCTATGGCATCTATAGAGCTGCTAAATCTTTTGTCAACTTTCGTGCACATTTTTCGATGGCTTGCAGACCAGTAGATTGGTATCCCATAGAATTGGAGGATCGTCGACGTTATGAGCAAGCAGTGGGTACTTCCGATGTTACGCAACAATTGTGTGAGGCTGCAGTGGAGACTATTTGAAAGAAATTAAGTTTATTATAGTTTATTATTGATGGCGTATTATTTTGAGAGTCACTAGCCCAAATTTCCGTATCCCTAAATTCAAAGTTTATGATTCTTCATTGTTAACTTCTTGAACCACATATGACTTTCTATATAATATATTTGATTTATCTTTGCAACAGTGTAACCAATTTTGAAAAATATGAGGTTGGCTCCTAGATCTTATTAGTGTATAGGACTGTTCTATAACACTGTTTTAACATAAATGTCATTCTCTTCGCAGCAATATTTTCAGCTCGATAAAGTTCCCTTTTTAGGTGATAATGTTTTGATAAAATTTTGAGCTTCGTATCTTGCCCTTCACTCAACATCTTCAACCACACGTCTTTCATGTTAATTTTTCTTGGGTCTAAAAAGGCGTTTTTTCCTCTCCGTTGCTCATTATTTCTCTTGACAATTTTCTCTTAGAGAGTTTGATAGGCGACATTCTTCTGTACAGTCAAAGACTATCAACCAGGCGACCAAAAAAAAAAAAAAAAAAAAAAAACCCCTCAAAAGCTCTAATGTGGTTGTAGCTTGCCACAATCTTGTAATAGAATAGAGAAATAAATAAAATAGACATATTTACAGTAAATATTTACTTTTAAACAATTCCAAAAAAAAACCCATGACTAAACACATTCCAACAAATGACTTCAAAATGAACACTCAATTTGCATATAATTTCGTTGCCTTGTTAGAATTGTTTGTTTGTTCAATAAGTTGCCTGGCGGCAGATATACTTGTAGACGCATGGACGGACGGAAGGACAGATAATTTTCGGTCTACTGCAAAATGCTTCAGTTACAAATTTACACGCCCGCAGTTAACTACGCTGCAAACATCAGCAACAATTTGGCTAATAAAACATGGAGCCTAATCCCTTCAAGCGTCCCATGAATGCACTACAAAAACAATGGTATCGCGTATTGCTGGCGCGACGTGTGGGCTTCGGTTCGCCGCGTGAGCCAATGGACACCGCGGAGCAGAACTAGTAAGTGTAATGCAATTTCGTTACACAATTATTTTGAAATAATTTCTATATGCAAATGCCTGCATATAAATTTCACTTAGCGCCAATACATGCCAGCAGCGGTATGTGGCCGCATTTCAACGCTACAATAAACGCTTTCGCAACGAGATCAAACAGCACGAGGAGATGCAGCCATCCGCAATCGATGCAATGCGTGTGCACAGGTAAAAGTATAATAAAAAAAAAAAGGATATACTCGTTGCCAGACTGTAGCTGTCAGTTTTACTTGACGCAGCTTCAGTTTTCACTTCCGCACAATTAACAGCCGCGCCACAAAACACCTTTTTGGCACAATTTGTGAAGATTCCTTCAACATTTCTGACATATTTTAATACATTTTTTTACGCGCCGTCAACACCGTTGTCGTCGTCACTTTACGCTTTAAAGAACCTTCGCCATCACAACGCTTTGGCTGCCCTTGCACTCGAAACGCGAGATCAACTCGACACTGGAGAAATTGGAGCGAGTGTTGACTGTCAAAGAGCGTCGGCGTTTGGAGGAGATACTCAAGCAACGTGAAGCGAGGCGCTTTTAATGGCGAACGAATGCCATTGCGGCAAGGGATACGTACGCTTGGCATGAAGTAGTCGTCCTTAGTGTTTGGCACTTTTCTGTGCAGCTCCATGGCTCAGTCAAATATTTCAAGTGCATGCTTCGCAAAATCTTCTTCGATTTTGGTATTTAGCACTTGAAATCTACTTTCATTTGTTGCGAGATATAAAAATAAAAATAAATAACAAGAATTTAATAATAATGCAAGAAATATTATGAATTATTTTAATGAAACACATAATATGGTGTTTTTTGGAGCTATTGTGAGTCTTTTGCTGCCCAATTACACCTATTTTTGCTTATTCACAAGTAAATGAAGTCAAAAATAAGATTAATCGCTGAAAATTATGTTTCATGATGATTTTTACAAACTATTGCACAGCCCAATCTCAGAAGTTTCACCGTTTCAAATGATCAAGATGCTGCAGTTCTTGAATAAAATTTTTTTTGTCAAAAACCGTCTCAAAATGGTTTAAGAGATTTCTGGTATTTCCATTGATGCATTGCCTCATTGATACAGGAAGCATTTAAATCCCTCTAAGAAGATATCCCAAAGGGTTTTTCAATATTAAATATATTTTCATCAGAAAAGAATACCGGTTTGAAAAAAAAAACTCACTTTGGTGCCAACCTCAAGAAGTGTTTCTCTTATTAGCAGTGTAACGACGTCTATGACTGGGATATCCTCACCGTATGCTTTATTTAGTTAAGTTGAGACCTAGTTCACTAGCTAAATAAATACTCAAAAAGTTAATTCTAACTAACTAAGATTGCCTCGATTCCGCCGGCACTAATGGCTACTCGCACCATGATTCCACCAGTGCACAAATATGTACTCGCACCTTGATTCCACCAGTGCACAAATGTCTACTCGCACCTTGATTCCACCAGTGCTCAAACTACGGTACTAACTACGATTGCCTCGATTCCGCCGGCACTAATGTTTACTCGCAACTTGATTCCACCATTGCCCAAATGTCTACTCGCACCTTGATTCCACCAGTGCACAAATGTCTACTTGCACCTTGATTCCACCAGTCGTTCCACGAATTCCATGGGGCACCTGCTCCATCGAATTCCACATTCCATTTCCGTATGCAAGTAATTATCTCACGGGGACTGGGGTTACAATCTTCTCCCGAATAATCTTTGTAATCTTAGCTTGTTTGAAGTGGATGTAAGTTTTATGTTGCTCCTCTTGGTCAAGGTCCCTGCTTGAGCGCCATTGTAAGGTCATTGACCCCGGGGGTAAAAGACATTGACCCAAAGGACATTTACCCCGGTGGCCAAAGGTCATTGACCTCGGTGGCCAAAGGTCATTGACCCAGGGGCTAAAGGTCACTGACCCCGAGTGTCAACGTCACTGACCCCGAGTGTCAAGGTCGTTGACCTCGGTGGGCAAAGATCATTGACCCGGGGGGCTAAAGGTCACTGACCCCGAGTGTCAAGGTCATTGACCTTGAGGGCCAAAGGTCATTTACCACAGGCTTCAATGTCATTGACCTCAGGGGCCAAAGGGCATTGACCCCGGGGGCTAAAGGTCACTGACCACGAGTGTCAAGGTCAGTGACCTTCAGGGCCAAAGGTCATTTACCCCGGGCTTCAAGATCATTGACCTCGGGGGTCTAAGGTCATTGACCTCGGGGTCCAAAGGTCATTGACCCCTGGGGTCAAGGTCATGGACCCCGGAGAGTTGATGCATTATCATGATGGAAATGTCATAGATTTTTTTTTGGTTAGAGACACCCCATAGTTACCCCCATTATGGTCAGAAGTGATAGAGGAGTCGATGTAGCCATGTCTGTCTATCCGACCGATTTCGGAAACGGTAATAGATAGAGACTTCGTTCTTTTTGCATTCTTCTAGGACTTTGCCAGAATTGGATGAGTTTATTTTCTAATTTTGTCCCTCCCCCCTTCCCCAAGTATGCCAGTATAGAGATAACGTCTCTCTTAGCCAAAATCCCAAAACTTCATCAAAATCGGTTTATAAATAACGACTTAATAAGCAATTAAATTTGAACGACCTATGAGACATCCGTCCTCCCTTTTTCTTTCATACATAAAATGTTTTATAAGACCCCTCTTTACTGTTCAATGGGTGTACAGAGTATTTTGAAGTGGAACACACTCGACGGCTGTATTCTTTATTGTTATAATGTTTCATTTGGAGTGAAATCTTATTGAATCTTCAATAGGATTCATTTATTCATTTAATGACAAATTTTCTTAGCCCATTTCACTTCAGAAACGAAACATATTAAATCTCACCGAATAGCTTTATTAACAAAAAAAAAACAATTGTAAATCATTTAAAAAAAATTGTTTTAACAATTTTAATGACATTTTGATTGAATTTGGTATTTAGAAATAATTAACAACAAAAGGCAAAGCTTTAATCAGTTGAAAATTCGATTGACAAACAAAGTACATAACGCATATGTAGCGAGGGTAGTCTTAGGAGATTTAATACATAAATTTTTAGAGCCAAAAGTATTCTAGTAAAGGGTTGAATTAAAATTATGTCACAGGGAGAATGAATGAATGGAGAACGACAAATTCTATAAAGTATATACCATCAAAAGCCAAGTTGATGTAGTTAAATCGGTAATACCAGAATTAACCGACTTTACGTCGGATGACGCTTATACTTCTTAAGCAAGTTTTAACTACTAAGTATAGCAACTATCTTTAGACTAAGGAATGAATGTTCTGCTCTATTTGGTTTGTGTTTGCAATTAGTTACGAAAGGAGGACAGACGGAGAGAGAGTAGTATCTTAGAGCGGCGCTGCTGCCAAAGTAATACAGTAATACTACTCTCTGATATATTGACTCGCGTTTCATCAAAACTATTAAAACATCCTCCTACAGTCAATACAAAGAGACAGCAGACAAAGCTTCAATGAGTTGATAATCCCAAAAGCGTATTCCAGAACAATCCAAAATCTAAATGCAGCACATCAACATCATCATCGTCGTCATTATCAACGCAGTCGTCATCGTCGTCAAAGAGCAGCAAACAGACAGACAGCCAAATAAATGACAAGGATATGCGTAAATGCGACAACGAAAACGGAAGCTGGCAAACGATTTCGCTCGTTCATACGTTCGTTCATTTGCAAAGTCGCTGTTGGATATGTATATGTGAAAGTCAATTTTTCATTTAGATAACTTGGCATATGTCATGATGCTTCTATTTCCAGCTGAAACCCAAACCAAATAGACACAGCCAAGTCAAAGCGCACTATGTGCTCGTATATATAAAATATTTTGCGTGCTGCCATCATAACGATTTGGGATTTGATGTGGGTGGCAGACAGACGGACGTACCGACGGAGGCGTTGATAAATGATATGAATGAAATTTTGTTTGAGACAAAACGATTATGAGTGAATATGCATAGTTAGTGTAGGGTGTGGACATAATATAGTCGACTATATACACACACACACGCACACAGACAAAATGAAATGTTAACAATTAAATGTAAAAAAAAAAAATAAAGAAAATTAAGTTCAAGCAACAAAGTAAACTTAAGGATTTATTATTTTGGTTAAAGGATGTAAAAAGGTATAAAATCCACGCGCTGTATGCGTAATAAAGTTAAGATATTTTCTCAAAGCATACTTTAAGGCGTCGTTCATTAAAAATAGGGTTGCTCCTTTGCTGCTTCACTGTTTGTTCATCCTTCTGTGTTTCTATGCCTGCAAATGAGCCGACAGTGGCAAAACAAGTTGTGTATTTTATGTATTTGCTCAAAAGGATACAAAGTACTTTTAATAACAATATATATTGTTTTTGTTGTTGCTGATGCTCCTGCTGCTGCTTATAATAACACAAAAAGTATTAAACAAAGTAGCAAACAACAACAACACAACAACAACTTTGGAGCACAGCGCCCAACAACTACAACTCTTATAAATACTTAGCTAGCTACTCAAGGTGTGCGTTGAGCCTTGATGTTGCATCCCCAGCATGCCATTTATTCAAATGCCTGTCTGCTCGTCCTTTAAGTTTACTTTGTATTCGTGGCGCAGGTTTGGGTGGCATCATTTTAAGTTGATTGCCCATTTTTGAGTTACACTTGTTTACATACTTACTTAAAGACAAAAAAAGCATGTGATGAGTTCAGGTGAGGGAATAAGAAGTACCGCGCACATTTACAGAAGCGTGAAATTAAGTAGAGATATAAAAATATCATCGCTGTGTAAATGGAGTCGACTGTGGAGAATTTTTAATGCGCTGCAGTTGAATGTTTAGAAGAAGGACTTATATAAGGACTTATTAAAATTTTAAAATTTTTTTAGATTTTTAAAGATTCTATGAGCTTAATTTCGCAAGCTTAGGGAAGGGCTGGGTTATTTAACTTGATTCTTTAAGTTGTCTTTTTTCTTCGATCTTCAATATCTCTGATACTACCCATCTCATAGAAACAAAGAAAGGTTGGTTTTGGAAACATCAAATTTTTCTTTATAAGAGCATTTTGGTATTTAATAGAAACAAGCGTTCAATATTTTATTGAAAAAAAATTAAAAAACTAAAAACTTTTTCTCTTCTTTTAAAAAATTTTATTACTAGGAAAAGTGCAAATATTTGAAGAGGGTTTTCAGCTCCAAACATGTCCAAGAGTTCCCTGAAACTTTATATCGAATGGGTATATCGAACCGTTTTTCGCCGAATCCCCAAAGATCTAGAAAAATTAAACATACTTCCATACTTAAAAAATTCCGGAAAAGAAAAGAAAATGAGGAATTGAAAAAAAACCTTTCAAATAATACAAAAAATTTTTTTTTTAAATTTTGGGAAAAGTTTTTTTATTTTCAAATTTGGACTTTTTCCATATTTTTAAAAAATTGACGAGTGCTCATCTTCTCGTGGAGTGGATTCTTTTCGAGAAGATGAAAAACCACCAACAAAATCCAAAGTTTATTTCCTCCCTTAATTAGCATGGAGCTTCCAACAGCTGGGAAAGATGACGCAAATAGGAATACAAGTTCCACTAACATCGAGAACTGTATTTTACAGGCTTCCTCAGTTGGAAACAATATAAATCGACATCATTTGGCGAAGGAATGGTTGGTTGTCGCTTGCTTGGTTACAGGGACACGAAGCCTATATGTCAAAATGCGGTATGTAGACTCGCATGGATCGGCGTTCCTTCAGTTTGCCTAGGTCTATACACCACGACCACTTTTAAGCTTTTATTGTACTAGCATTAATGTATTTCTAGATTTCTCTTTATAAGAACTTATATGAGAATCAATTTTTTGTTGTAGAAGCTAAAATTTTGTAGAGATTTTGAAGTGAGATTTCCACTTCTATATAAACAGTTAGAATGGAGTTTGGACCAAATCTAGTAAGGACAATCTTGAACTTCTTTTATTAACTATTTACCCACGCACAGCTTTGTATCCAACATATATATATATATCCAAACATTGTGAGAATCGCTTTAATGTGTCAATAACTCTTTTCAATTCTAGTTCGAAGTGATGTCATTCCAGCCTAGTTACAAAATACTCCTAGCCATGGTTAGGAACTATCTTAATTTAAATTATATTCCCAAATATTGGAGAAAGGTTAAAGTAATTTTAATCATGAGCACTCATGAGCAAATCTTGTTGAACTGAACAAAGCGACATGGACAGCCAAGTTTTAAAGTAGTCACCCTAGTACGTGAAGTATTTCTCATTATGAAGGGAAACTTTCCTATCCTATTCCTATGGGACATAAAGCCAATGACTTCATTGGAACTCTTCTCAGAGGTGAGCGTGTCAAAAACGAATATGTGAATATCTTATGATAGTCTAGCCCTGGAAAATTTAAGCATAGAAACTGTTTGGAAGGACTCCAAATAAGTTTAGAATTATGTATTAAATGAGCCTTGCGTACCTCTTCTATGGGTGACATAAATATAATTCACAGTTTGTTACTTTCTATATTTACACATATACCACACATAAAACCAAGTAGGGTACAGAAAAATAATATTTCACGCAACGCTGCCAGCGAAAAGCGCATAAACTCCGTCAGTTTGAGTGTGGGTTGAGCTAAGCCGGGATAAAAAAGAGCGAAGCGAAGACAAACTGCAAGACAAGATGTGCATGTCATAAATTATGATTAATTTTTTTTGCTTCCCCCCCCCCCCCTAGAGCAGCCTCTTTGTTGATTTTCATTTGAATAACTAAAAGTATACGAAAGCTTTAATAATATACATTGATCGACTATATTTCCAAAAATAAATACTTTAACTAGAGTACTTTCCAAACTCACACCTTAGGACATTATACTATCCATTAAACGCCAAGTACTTGAAGCGGACGGATGCAAACAAAGTTCCAATGGCTGGACGCAGGTGTTACGTGGCTTGGCTGCGGCATCACCACATTAGACCGGCACAAGAAAGTCGACGATGACTATAACGATGACGACGACGACGACGAGGCAGCAACACTTACCACAAATCCTACGCAAGCGTTCTAGCACACCTCATACTACCGCACACACATGCGTCTGGCTTTTGTCTGCATTGCCTTAAAAATACTAAGAGCTAAAAATGGAGAATATTTTTTTCTTCTACTGTACTCCACCTTCTAATCGCCGATGCATACCTTTTTGGCACTTTGCTGAATTTATCGCATATGCTTTTCGCAGAGTAGTATTCCGGCGTTGCCCATTCGGTAATTGGCTCACATATATGCACAGGTGGGACTCTTTCTGCTTGAGTGTGTGTACTGCTGTGAAGGGCGCATTTAAAGGCGTTAAGGTGCAAATTTATTTCTATAGAACCTTTTTTTTTTGCTTCTTTGCTTCTTTGCTTCATCGTTTTCGGGCATAATGAGCACTTTGTGTGCGTAATATTTCTTTAAGTTGACATATGGGCAGACAGCGTTCTTTGTTGCTTCACTGTAGTCGTTTGCCGTTTAGGGATCACTTTGGTTTGTCTGCGGCATTTCGGTTTCGTCTGTAGAATTCCTCTCCTCTTATTTTTTTTTATGGTTATACCTTTACTTCTGGTATTTCACTTTATTGTTTGCCATATTTAAGCACATTTAAGCCTGATTTAGTTACTTTTATTTAATACCTCCAGTTGAAAGTTTGCTTTAATGAGTTATAGGTTGGTACCTATGAGTGTTGCAGCTTGGGTGCTTTTATTTTAAAAAGTTGTTAAGCCTTTCATAAAATGTTTATAAGTGTTTATAACTTTTTTAAGGATATTGCAAGCATGTTGAAGTGTATCTAAATAAAATCTTTTTTTTTTTTGTTCCTTTAGTCCATGAAATAACTACATGCATGCAGTGTGCGTGTAAAAAATAATGGCAGAGTTTTTATTGTAAGAGGCTAGAACTAATTGGTATATGTGAGGGAAAGAGTCAGCTCACGAACGCACTGCCGCTCATTCGTCTCCAACCATCTGAAAAGTAAAGATAGACATTTCCGTGATATTCGATTTCATCTCGATGTAAATGAAGTATAGACACAGATAAGGACCTATTTTTAACAATGGTAAGTGTTCCATCGAACTGATTACGCATTCTATCAGTAAATTTATTCAGGACAGATTACCTTGGAAAGTACTGTTTCAATATGGATTTGATTTTGGTAAGAATCTCGTCTTCTCTTATTATTTTTATTTATTTCTTAAATCCTCTTCAGGAAATAGCATTATAAAGTAGATCATGCGTTAAATGTTTTCTTTGTCTCCACGGTTGGAATTGGGGGATTGGGATTTGTTTGTAAAAGTTCACATTGTAAGGAAAGTTGTTGACTGCCATTCATTGCGGAATGGCCAACAATAATTAATTATTGGTACGATGAGGAGTGTCGCAATGATACTGCAGAGAAGAACGTTTCCGATAAGCGAACTCTGCAGTCGGGAGCAACGCGAGCTGTTAGAGGGCGGTATCGAGTGAAACGGAGAGAGGAGAAATGCCTTTTCAGACGTAAGAAAATGGAGCAAGAAAGGTGGGAGTTTGAGGATGTTAAGATGTTATACGACAGAAATGAAGCTCGAAAATTCTATCAAAAGGTCAAGCGTCTGACTGAAGGTTTTAAGTCCGTAGTAACTTTCTGTAAGGATGTCAATGGAAATCTGGCAACGGATGAACAGGAATCACTGAGATTATAAAGGAGTCATTTTTCTAACCTACTCGGAGGCTAAGAAGCGCAAAATTCCGCCGATAGACCTAATGACATCTGATGGGTCGCCAGCTGAGTTATTTAAGATCGGCGGCGCAGAGTATGCACTAACTTTGACGCAAGATATGGTCCAATGAACGTATACGCAATGACAGGAATCTCAGTGTTCTCTTTCTTATCTTTAAGAAGGGAGACCCCGCTGTTTGCGCCAACTACCGTGGAATAAGTCTTTTTTCCATCGGATATGAGATTCTGTCACGCTTATTGTGTACTAGGCTGAAGCCATATATGGATTCACTGATAGGACTGATAGCCGCGTTTGACACGCCGATACGAACGAAGTTTTTCGACGCCCTGTCTGCACTAGGTATCTCGGGAAAGATTGTTTGTCTTTGCATGACGACGCTGTTTCACAAACAAAGCGTTGTCAGGGTGGTGATAATCCTCTCTGGCCCCTTTGATACCAAGAGAGGTTTCAGGAAGGGCGATGCTTTGTCGTTCGATTTTTTTTAATCTTTTGATGCAATACATCCTACGCCAGTGCCTGTACATACAGAGTATGTCGGGGTCGATCTTCCAAAAGGCAGTGATGCTGCTCGCTTACGCCGAGGACATCGATATCATCGGTACACAGGAACGGCGAGTCAGCAAGGCGTTCTCAGAGAGTAAAAGAGAGTCTCGGCTCATGGGTCCAGCGGTGAATGAGGACAAAACGAAGTACTCAATGTCTTCTCGCACACCGTCATCGCGTCTTGGACGGTCAGTGACGATGGAGAATTTCAACTTCAGTGTTGTAGAAAACTTCGTCTATCTTGGAACAGAAATACCCAGCTACAACAACGTCAGCCTGGAGATCAGGGGAAGAATCACACTTGCAAACATATGCTTTTTTGGGCTGAGCAAGCAAATGAGCCCTCCCTCTCTCGAAAGACGAAAATAAAGATCTATAAGACGCTGATACTCCCGGTCCTATTGTATGGCGCAGAGGCATAGACTGTGATTGAGTCAGATGAGACAGCGTTGAAAGTCTTCGAGAGGAAGATTCTTCGCAGGAGTTTCGGTCCTACTAGAGTCGGTGACGAGTTTAGGTCCCGTATGAATCGCGAGCTGTACGAGCTATTTGACGAGGTTGACATATTCTAGCGCATAAAATTTCAGCGGCTGCACTGGGCTGGTAACCTCATTCGAATGGATGAAAGAGCTCCAGCACGCTTGGTTTCCATGGGGGGCCCAAACTTGATTGGTGGACGCCGAAATAGAGGTCGACCGGGCACTCGATGGAATTACCAGGTATGGAGAGATCTCTCCGTACTTGGCATTCAAAACGACTGGCGACAGCGTGCTCAAGACTATGAAGGCTGGCGCGACTTCGTAGACGTGGCCATGACCGGTAGACGGTTGACATCCAAATAAGTCATTAAGTATGTAATTTCTTCAGATTTAAAATCAGAAACGAAAGAGGATGGGATTAATTATGGTATACCAGTTCGAGGCGTCAATCGCATAAAAAACAAGTAAGAAAATTACAGTCGGGCGTAACCGACTGAAGAGGCTCTGTACCAGTTAAACAGTTGCTGTACTTACACTGGTTGACACATCGCGCTAAAAACTTGAGTCGTAATTTAGGACAGTGGTACCAACTTTGAGAACAAAATTCCTGCCTAACTATAACCCGCGAGATTTAAATTAATTAAAATCCCGATACTTTCTTGACAGTGCGTATATACTTTATGGAGTCTCTGGCTTCTAGTTGTGGAACCATCGTACAAAAATTAGTAAACGTCAGTCAGAATTTTTATATTTATTCGAGTATCTTTTTGGAGCCAAGTTAAGTTATCTCTAACCATTTTAGGTAAATTTATGTTTTAAAATAAGATTATAAAGTTTAAAATTAACTAAATTTATATGGTATCTGACATTCGTGTTTCAAATTTATTTTTCTTGTTATTAAAATTAATAAAAAAAAAAAAACCAACAAACTAATGACTTAAAGACAACATTGGCAAGAAATAAATATTCAAATGAGCTACCAACAAAAAAAAAATCATAGCAGACAGTGAAGCTTAATTAGAACTACTAGCAGAAAATCTTCACCATCATCTCTTCCTTTGCGTCATAGAATATTCAAGTCTGCAAGAAGAGTCAAAGCAACTAAAAGAAGTCAAACTTTTGCTTAGTGATAATGCATAGCGTGCAACTTTGACCTATGACAGACGCATATTAAATAGATATGAACAACTTCAGTGCACATAACTCCACAATACAGCAGAACCCTTATCATAATTTCCAGTTGTGCCGCAAAGATGGCCCCAAAAGCTGTTTTTTGACCTCTTAGAGTCATGCTGCAAAGAGCAACCCACACCAGCAAACAACAAACGAAATGCTGAACCCTTTTTTACCGCATTGCTTTATGGCCATAAATATTTCATTATGAATTTCAGAGCACAATGTGCAGTGTTTCGATTTGCTTCGGTTTCGTTACGAAATTTCTTAGAACTCCATAATATATATAATTTTTTTTTTCGTCACAGAGTTGTTGTTGTCTATGCTGCTACGAAATAAATAATGAAAAATTCAATCCTTTCGCTGTCTTGTGCATATTTTATTAATATACTTAAATATTTTTTTCTACAATAATTCCTTTTTTTTTCGTTGGTTGTTTTTTTCGATGTCGTTCTTCATCAATGCAAACGCGTCAAAATGTAGTTTCCAACAGTTAAATTCAGTTCAGTTGCTTTGCGTTGTTCGTGACATCTGCAATTCACATTAATAATTAAATCAAGCAATAAAAATTCAGCACGAGTTGTCGTTGAGACATCCTTCGAACGCTGCAAAACCTCACGCACATCAATGTCCTGGCTGTCATTGAGCGTTTGGCCTTTTGCAGAGTGCTACGGCGCGGCATAATAAATATATTAATCATTCATTTTTTTTTTTCTTGTTTCGTGCTTTACTTTTCTTTTTTTTTCTTTTCTTTGTTTTTTACTTTACTTTACTTGCCATTACCCAGTCCAGTTTCTTTTCTTATTGGAAACAGGAAAGAGTTCCTGCTGCTTCACAAAAGTTTGTCCGCCGAAATTCCTTTGCTGCGAAATATTTTCGCACACGAATTGTTAAATTAATAATAAATAATCGAATTTCATGTCAAAATCAGCGAAGAAGAGAAAAGTCGTAGGAAAATTGTTAGAGCAAAGACAATATCGACATGGAAAATGACAGAGTTGTCAACTGTTTGTAGAAATTGTAATTATGTACTTCAAATTTATTTTTTATGCAAATGTTTTGAACAGGCAGTAGGAGGCTAGGAAGACTCTAAAAAGTATATAAAATCTTGATCAACTTCAGAAGTCACTTCGATATAAACATGTCCACCTATCCGTCTATCTGGCTGTTCATATGAGCAATGAGAACTTGGTTACTATAAGATATAGTGCCTTCATTGTTGAACATTTGTATTCTTCAATACAATTCTCCGCGGTCTTTAATTCAAAATACTTCTATCTTACATTGATCATTGTAAAATATTCCATATTGGTCCAGATCTGATAACATTTTGTTGTTGTTCTTTAGCTAGAAAGCTCAAACATGGTAGATTTTACATCAAACCAAATAAAATTTTCGCTACAGGTCCAAATCGGAGAACTAAAAGATGTAGCCGCAATAGATATACGAGGCAATATTGAAACGTCCTTCTGTAAGAACATTAAAAACTTGGATCATAAAAAAATAAAATAGAGGCCTCAAATTTGGATGTTTAGTAACACAGATTCCTATCTCGAATTTCAATGAAAAGTTTTTTTATTATTATTTTTATGGTCTGATCAAGAACATCATTCAAAGTAACACCGATCAAAAAATTGTATTGCTGTAGGTTCGCACCAAGTAGAAAAGTTTCGAGTAATGTTTTGCCCAGTTTAATATCCCCACTATTAAACAATGGGAAACAATTAATTTAACTATGCTCCAATTATGAACTCTTTATCTGTGGGGCTCACTATACTTGGCAATCCCAAGAGAGATGAGATCGTACATGTAAAGATTAATAGGAGATACACAACTCGTTTCTTTATGTACAGTGGTGCAACCTGTAAAAAAAGACAAAGTCGGCCGTACTAAAGATCAACGAAGACAAAGCCAAGCTCTTGTCCATCTAGACTAGCAACTATGAGACACTATCCATCACACACATACAATAACAACAGAGGTTGTCTCTTCTTTCACCTACCTCAGAACTAAACTGGCAAAAGGACGTTGAAGCCACTGATTTTTAGGTCATGTACCAAAGGTACAAGAGCCTATTGGTTTTGTGCAAATGTATGTAACAGATAGAAATAATGGTCGGAGACCCCCCAAATTTACCCCCTTTATGGTCAGGAGTGATAGAGGAGTCGATATAGACATGTCCGTCCGTCCGTATGAACGAAAGGATCTCGGAAACGGTAATAGATAGAGACTTCGTGTTTTTTGCATTCGACTAGGACTGCTCCGGAATTTTACAAGTTTATTTTCAAATTTTGCCACTCCCCCCCTTCACCATAAAATCACCCCCAAGGCTAAAAATTTCTTCGGCACAAAAAAAATTTTGTGCACCAATATAGAGATAACGCCTCTCTTAGCCAAAATCCAAAAAGTTCATCAAAATCGGATAATAAATGACGATTTTATAAGCAATTGAATTTGAATTTCTTTTCATTCATATTCGCGCAGTGAGAAGTGGTCATGTGTTCGGTCATAAGCTCGGGAAACATTTAATGTGTTTGTTAGGCGACCTGCACTGGTACAGGTCCGACTGTAATTTCCTTACTTGTTTGCATTCGACTAGGACTTCTCCGGAATTTTACAAGTTTATTTTAAAATTTGACTTTACTGGTGACGAAACATGGTGTTTTCAATATGACCCTGAAATCAAGCGTCAAAGTGCTGAATAGAAGCCGCCCAAAAAATCACGTTTGGAAAAGTCAAAATTAAAGACAATGTTGTTTGTTCTACGATTCGAAGATGATTATTAACCAAGAGTTCGTTCCACCGGGCCAAACAATTAATGGGTCATTTTATCTTGGTGCTATGAGACGTTTGCTCCTTCGTTGGAGTTTCGAATCGATCATTGATCGACACTTGTGACCGATTTTTTTTACCAAAAATCGACGTATCCGCCTGATTTGGCACCATGTGACTTTTTCTGTTCGGCAAGCCAAAAAAGGACGGCGCTATGCTTATGTGGAGGCCATCCTGCATACAGTTGCCATCCACTCCATGTGGCAACTATATGCAGGTTGGCCCTTCCTCTAGGTGTACACTGCATGCAGCTTGCCACCACCTCCAGAAGGCCATTGCAAGCAGGTTGCCTCCTGCTCACAGGTTGCCATCACTCCAAGTGCAAATAGCTTGAAGGTTGCCTCTTTCTCCAGATGTAAAATGCTCGCAGGTTGCTACTCCCACTACGTTTTAGGTGTCCACTGCATGCAGGTTGATACCGTCTCCAGGCAGGCACTGCATGCAGGTTGCCACCCACACCGGCATACCATCAATCCTACTCCTTATTCTAAATTTACGTTTGATAAAACTTTATTTGGTGTTGTTGATTTTGCTAGAAACATCAAATTTCGGCCACCTTACGTTAATTCTTATCAAATATTCGATTTAGGTCTAGATCGGGCCACTTGAAGTGGTAGTCCCCTTACAAATCTGTCCAAGCTTTCCGAGTTTTTGTATGAAAATTGTTTTATTGTGGTTGTTTATTTATCTAAAAACGCAAATATGGATTGGTGTGTCATGCATGATTCCAAAGAAACTATTCTATATAGGTCTAGATCAGACCACTAAAGGAGTTACACCTCGTATAAATCGTTAGGAAAAGGGGTATTTCGCTCCGGAGACCAAACGCGTGATCCATTTCTTATATTTCTTATCGATTGCTTTTAATCTTGCGTTTTTCACTATAAATATGACAATTC
Source organism: Leucophenga maculata (assembly GCA_035044805.1). Classification (NCBI taxonomy): domain Eukaryota; kingdom Metazoa; phylum Arthropoda; class Insecta; order Diptera; family Drosophilidae; genus Leucophenga; species Leucophenga maculata. The sequence continues at coordinate 503,967 of JAWNNP010003047.1, forward strand.
AGTATGGTGACAACCAGATGCCATATTGAAAAACGAAAAAAAAATTAAATCGACTAATTATGTTAGGTTGTGTGTCATTGGATAGGTATTTCATCATTATCTTTAGGTTTCTCTTTTCTCTTATCGATATAAAATTGGTTAGCTACCATTCACTGCCATGTTATAATTCTCATTTAGTTATTGCTTATATAAATAGTGGGTTAATGTGCTATTGGTTTAGTTGCAGTCGGGTTTTTGTATACTTTTTCATCCAATATATTCTGCTAAAAATACTTAATAATTTAATACAAACTACAACGACACGACAACTCTGTCTCGCGCGACCGTCATCAGTTAACAAATTTTCAAAAATTTTCACAAAATGACGAAAAATTCGCTGAATTGCAAAATGAAAATGCTTTCCTCTTTCGATGTCGGTCGGCATTCAAAATGAAATGAAATTAAATTAAATTAAAGAAAATGCGCGCCAACGCATTCTTACGCACGAATAATTTTTTAATGAAACGCAACATAGTTAATATTTGCCAACAACAACAACAGCGGAAAAATCTAAAATAGGAAAATCACAACAAAAAACAACAAATTATTCATTCGAAGCGCAGAAAATGCGATTAAAATTGTTAGCAAGCACAAATAAAACAATGAAAGTTGTCGAGATTTTTCAACAAACTACGTCGCTGAGTTGCTTATTGCCATGCCCACATCCTTAGCCGCCTTCTTCTTCTTCTGTTGTATCTATATATACTTGTACATACTTATATATATTATTTTTAATCTAATAAAAATAGTTTCCGCTGTTGTTGTCGCCGCCGCTGCTGCTCATAAATTCGCAAATAGAAATTCCAGCAGCGTAAACGAAATTACAACAAAATTAAGAAAGTTCGCATGAACGCGAAACAAGGAATCACGAACGCAACACAACAATGGGGGGTGGGGTGTGGGGTGTGGGGTTCCGGAGCGAATGCCAGAATATGCCATTGCCATTGGGTTTGAGGGTTGTAAGTTGTTGTTGTTGGAGTGTTGCAGCGCGGTCGGTGTACCATACCACGCAGTGCGTGCAACTTCAAGTTTAATCAATAAAAGCCGCATGGGGGCGCGCTAGAGCGCTGAAGCGTTTGTTAAGTTCGGTTATAAGCGCTGCCTGACAACCCATTCCTACCACTACCACATCTACCACTTCAGTACAAGCTAACTTCCTTTGTCTGTCTATCTTTATACAAGTATGAATATGAGTTTATAACTCTCAGGATTCATTTCTACTTTATTTTTTTTTTTGCTACATATGTATGAATTATTGTTGCTGTTGTTTTTGTTGTTGTTGTTGGCTGCCTGCTGTGTAAAATTTTTTCTTCTTTATAGTCTCATTTTTTTGTCGAGGTTTTGCACTCATAATCCGTTTAAAAGGATTTGCGCCAACATGCGCAAAAAAAAGTAAATAAATAAGAAAAGAATGAAAATCGAAAAACTCGCTAAAAACGATGCTTTAATACATTTCACGGGATCTATTCTATATACAAAAAATATTTCAGGTTAATGCTTCTACAATATGGTCTTGTAAGCATAATCAATATCAGGATCTTTTGTTGCATAGTACACTTTGCGGGTTTTGATAAGTGTGTCCTGTTATTCGAATCCAGCAGCTGTTTAAGAATGAGGTTTTATTAGACTGAGGTAAAGTAGGATTGTCAAATATTAAATTGGCAAACACTATTTCCTTCCGATCCCTTTTAAACTCCGATTTTCTATACAATACAACAAATATTTAAACACGCGTGTCGCGGTTTTACGGCATTCCAAAGCTAAGGAGTGAAAGGGGATAATCATAAGTTTTACGTGACAAACATTTTAATTTCCAGTCGACTTAAAACTCGGGGTTATGTTCTAAAAGATCAATAATTAAAAAGATATTTCGTTTCGTGTTGTTAAGTTTAAGGCTTGTTGTCGCATACAACAGAAACTGAAACTGAATTCAGTACATCAGCAACTGAAACTGAAACTAAAACTGAATTTTAGAATTCAGTCGTCCGCACATTAGCAACGACAGAAAAATACAAAATACAAGACTGATAAAAATGTAAAGTGATGAAAAATGACATTTAGTTTCAGTTCAGTTTCGGTTCTATGCGGCAACCTCCTACTGAAATTTCAACTGAATAATTGTTCAACAGAATCTAAAAATCAGTTTCAGTTTCGTTTCAGTTTCAGTTTCTGTTTTATGTGAAATCGAATCAAGTACATCGTGGAGTGAATTAAGAGCCTTAGCAGTTGATAGAAAATGTTGGAGGGCATATATATTCTATCAACTGCTAGGGCTCTTAATTCACTTCACGTTGTACTGGGCCCGATTTTAGAGTAGCAGTGCGAATCCAAGAGGTAGTCCTTCGACTTATTTAGCTAATTCGTTACCGTCAATGTCCCGTTTGCTGGAAATCCAGAAGATCCAGAAGATGTGTTAGAAAGAAATGTACTTTCGGAAGGCATGTAGGCCGCCTGTAAGGCTTTTATCGTAGCTTGACTGTCGTTTTTATGAGTGTTGTGCTTCTTCTGTTTCTTTTAGTATTGCGAATACTTCCGTCTGAAATGTGTTTGCAGAAGTCGGAGGATTCATTTTGAGTTATGGGATTTTTCCGCGAAATAATTAGTTAGCTTGCCACTATTTTAAAATAAAGGTGAAGGCCTCTACACTGAGGCGTGCCTCCGTATGCTCGTTTCGTTATGCTTGTGGTTTCTCACTCCACTTGGACTCTTTTGCAGCTTAGCAGGATTTGTATCCAGAAGATTTCTGCCTTTTAAGTTGCTGTTGCTCTTTGGCTTTGTATTGTTAAGCTGACTGAGATGCCTTCATTCCAACCCATTGGCAGTGTTACTCACAACTGAAGAACTTGTGAAACAGGAAAGTCAGAACAGATACACAAAATTTTCGAAAGCAAAGCAACAACAACAGAGAAAGAAATATTTGTGTATAAGTGTGTCTAAAGTAAGATTTTTTTTATCTGTAAAAAAAAAATCTTCTTTTCATATTTTCTTATACGTAGTCTTATACACGAAACCTATTATTTAAATAGCGGATCATCTATGGAGTTACTTCGTCCTATATAAGAAGTAATATTATTTTCTTATGTTTCAAAATTTTGTAATAGATCTATGCTATAATTAATACCCACTTTTTACCATTTGAACCACTTGAAGTGTATAAAATATTCACTTTAACCTTCACTTCAAATATTATTTTTCTCCACTCTTTTTTTTCACCATTTCTTATAGAACGTTAATATTATGAATTTTAATTAAAAATAAATTCAAGTTGGCACGCATTACAATCTGTTTTCATTTTTTTTTTCTTTTGCATTTTGTGCATTCGATTGTATTTTCGTTGTGTGCACGGATTAAAGTTGAAATATTTTATCTGAAAGATAAAAGTATATCTTTAAGCTGCGCTAAGTCTTTTGTGTCATAGGTTAAAATGTCTGTAATCTGCACCCGCAACCTCCGAAGCTGTTATCTTGTATGTTTTCTTGTTTGAAATACATTTGGGAATGGCACAAACCACAAAGTTTAGTTTTCAAACAAATTACTTGTAAAATCCATATGGCTAAAGTTCAAAATGAAAAGTGCTCGGTGGGAAATTTGAGTTGAAATTTTAAAAAAGGGGGAAAAAGAAAAGGTAAAGCAAGTATGCATGCGGCAGTTGATTGTATGAAGGATACTTTTTAAAGTATAAACTTTGTTTGAGGAAGAAACAGAAGAGTGCTTATTTTTCGAGATCTTGTCATATATTCAGAGGGTCACAGACAGACAATAATGACGGAGAATATTTATACATTTTTGGGTATGCCTCGATTCCTTCTGGCTTTTATACATATTTCATCTCACTATACAAAAAGTATCTCTATTCGATTGATTAACCGGGATTGTTCATAAACTCTATATTTAAGGATATGAAGTTATATATAAAGAGTTTATAAGGTCCTCATCTGTACTTGTGCGTGAAGTTCTATGCATACGATTAAGCCGGAAATTTCGGAAATATTTTTTTCTAGCTTCGAAAGCTTTTTCCGACATCAATCCAATAGGAAGAGGTGCATGTAGAACCAGGGATATTCATTTATAAATATCTTATCTCAATATAAATCTTATATCCGGAAGACATAGCGTATAATACAAGTCAGTTAATTAGATTTCTATTACGCCGGTTGTTTGAGAAACACTTCGTGTTGTTCGAAAATCCTTTGCGCTGTATGCCATTATTCGTGTTGCCAAAACCGTGCATTGGGATATTCACCAATAATGTTTGTTAAGGATAACCTTGTTCCTCAGCGGCCACTTACTGCCCGTACCGAGGAGATAATAGTGCTTGGCCACTGCAGCTCTTACGTGAGACCTAATAGCTGTTATATGCGCTCCAGGATAATGCCAAAATATTTAGTATGGCACAGACAGTAGTAGACAGTTTTGCTAGTAGGCCTTTGTGCTATACCCAGTCAAACGCTTCTTTAACATCCAAGAAGAGTGCGTTGCAATACTTGATATTGTTGAACGCTTGCAGTATTTGGTCTGCAGCGCGGTTCACAAACTGGTGTTCAGCAAGAATTTCTTGAGATTCTATGATCCTGACAATGCTGGCAGTAGTTGCTGTCTCAAGCACCTTCCAGATCGAAGGGTGGAGACTAATTGGCCGGTAGGACACAGGGTCACAGGTTTATGGATCATGGAAATTAAGCAATTAAGCAATGGAAGCATTGCTACCTCACAAAAGGATTGCACGACCAGGTAAAGCCTTCAGAGTGGCATTGAAACTAACATCGTAGCCTGGTGCTACTTTTAAGCTCTGGCGGTCAATTACATCAGCTATGTCGCTTGGGACGAAGATCTTGATGAGCAGATACATTTGGAGCGCTTGTGAAGGACACTCACGTGTTTCGATTACTTTCCGCTCACACGCTGGGACGATCGGCTTCAAACGCTCGGCTAGGTGTTCAGCAAACGCCTCCACCTGTTACAGATAACGACACTATATACCGTTGGAATCTGCCAGTGGCACCTACCTCACGCACCTCCTTTTATTTACGCGTGTTGCCCTTCAGAGCGAAAGTGTGGCATCGCTGTCCACATCGCCTTGTGATCGGTTAATGAGCACCGAACAACGCTCTGTTCTCTATTCCACGCTGTCTTGTCCGTCCAGCGGGTGGCATGATCTTATTCACCTTGTCCGGAGACTTCGTTTTTCGAGTTGAAGTATCTCGTGAGCGGTATTCCTCTTGCTGCAGGCATCGGAGGCATTTTGTGCATAGCAATCGAGGCTGCCCTCAATGAGGTAAGTTCAATATTTAGGTGCAGCGATCGCTCCAACTGCTCTTGAAAGATTTGTGCTTGGTTATTGTGCTTGGTTAACAGTCGCTAAGCTGCAGTATATGCCATCGCTGCGGCATCCAGGCTGATGATGAGCTGCAAATGGTGGAAGTGAAGCTTTACGACAGCCTGTTTGTCAGCATGGATGCCTAGAATGCGTTTCATCAGAGCGAAGTCAATGGAGCTTCGGGTGCCTTTCCTACCATAAGAATATCTCGTTGAGCCTCCCGTTCCTATCTGTGTTCAGGACTAGTTCTGCTAGTGCACGACCTCTTTGGATATTTCTACCTGCTCCCCAGAGCCAGTGTGACGTGTTGCAGTCTCCCGCCACTAATTATTTGAGTGCTGCTGCTTCAGTATGGCGGAGAACTGTTCAGTTGTCCATACGTACCGCAGAGGACAGTAAACTGCTCCAAAGTTTATCACACCGAGCACAGTATGAATGGCTGCTGATGCCAGCTGCACTTTCTCGGGTCTTAGTGGAAAGTACATTAGACCTTACCATGATCGCTGCTCCTCCTCTGGCGTTGCACACACTCGGGTCGTTGGCAGGATAGGCCTTGATTTTGGGAACTTTTTAGAATTGGCGGTTATTTGATGAGGTTGATATAATCTAGGGAGAGAGTGGGATTACGAATACCTTCGAATAATACACTTTTTTTTTTTTTTGAAACAATGAGCAAAGTTTCCGTCACAGAAAACCTACTTCCTATTAGTATATACTCATTGATATATATTGGTCGACTTTCTCTTCCAACTCAAAGGACTAAAAAGAAATTAAATCGCAGTTTGTTGCTTTTTACTTTGCAAAAACCATTAATTTTGGTTTTTAGCTTCGCTGTGTAAATACTGGTGGGAGAAATAATGAAAGACAAAACGTACATCGGTGTTTGTAAATCTTTTTGACACACAATCTAAATGTTTCTATAAGAAATTTGTCAAAACCTTTTATATACAAATTATTTAATAGATATTTTACAAAATATAGACTCAGCACGACACGGAAAAGCTCTCTTTTTCTTTAAAATATGAGCTTAAGCTTGCATTTTTTCCAATTGGGTATTTTTATTGCAAACTCAAACACATACTCGGATACACACATTCATACGTATCTCAGCCCGTATTGCAAGTTCATTCAAGTCAAAGTGACTTTTTGCATTGAGTTTCAATGGCAGCAGTCGCCGTCGCCGTCACCGTCACCGTAGCCGAAATACTACGGCAGAAGTAGTATGAAAGTTTTTCAAAGCAATTAGATAACGGCTTTCTACTTTAAAAAGTTTCGTTTAGTTAACAAAAGATACGGGTAGGTACTATGATAAGCATCTCTAAACTCGTGTTCAACTTTTCACTGAAGCTGCACACACAAATTTAACTACGTGTGAGCAAGCATATTTTGTTTAAGTATTTAATCAGAGTACACTTTGGAAAAGAGTTAAGAAAACTTAGAGTCGAAACTTGCAGAAGACAACGATGTGGAAGATTACCTCCATTGACCAAAATCTCATTAAAGAACACAAAAAAGAGAAAATACCAAAGCAGAAAATTTCTGCTTAAACAAAATTTGGCCAAGCATAAAGAAAGTAGCCACTCAGCATGCTTGTATCTGAGAGATGTATCTAACTATCTACGAGAAGTATCTGCAGGACAAAAGCTTCATAATATTTAAGCAGTTAAGTGCAAAAGGCTTGCTTGCTAACTGACCACGAATAGTTTGTGTTGCCTGTGTGTGTGTGTGTGTGTGTGTGTTCTTGAGAATTTATATTGTAAGATGAATGACCAAAAGTCGAAAAAGTTTTCTTGCTTCTGGACTTTTTAGCTTGTAGTTTATTTGCTGAGCCAACAACTGCTTAAGATTTCGTACTTTCTTTTTATTTTATAAATAAATACTTACATATTTAAAGCGAAACTTTTTAATGAATGCTTTTAGTTAAGCATATATTTCTCCGACTGTCTGCTGCTACTTCTCTTCTACTAACTATCTTTGTAGTTCATTAAAAAACGACTTAAGAACTTCCATTGCTGTTTCACTTTCCAGCACGACTCTGTGTAGTAGTTGGTTAAATTCCGCTTCTGTTAATATTCTATGCGCGCTAATAACACTTGAGTAAATGTGGTGCGTTCGTTCTAAGTGGGCGGTTTGTTAAGTGGTTGGGTGTGGCAGCATTCAGGCAGCAGGAGTCGTGTGGTGCGGTGCGTTGTTAAGTGTTTAGTTTGTTAGGCTTAAGCCTAATAGTATATAATTCGCATAACGTATGCTAAATTGATTTAACTTAAGTGTCCTTCTGCATCCGTTTGATATAATGAGCGACTTTGGCTTTGAAATATTATTTTAATTAAATGTTGTTAAATTATGCAAGGCTTTAATTTAAAAAGCTGGCCATAAAAGTTAGAATTCTTTTGAAAAATTGATATTACTTTATATATATATAAATAGAAAAATGTTCACGAACTGAAGACAGATAATAGTGAGAAAAATAATTAGGAATACTTAAAATAGAAGATACATTTTAAACTGTATATAAAAAAAACTATATAACTTGCTTTCTTCACAAATTTCGAACTCACATTTTACAAGTTAGTACATTGATAAGCTCATTTATGAGAGGTACCACAAGTAGTGGTTCAATATGGCTACCATGCGGTACACCCGATAGCACATCAATCTTCAATAAATTGCTTGCAGATACAACACGTTGAGTGCGACATCATTCTAAATAGAACGATATCCAGTGTAGTAAGTCCGTAGGATTTTCTAGACAATTTGCGATTTACACTGTCAAATGCCTGACTAAAGTTAGTTTAATTATTGATTGGGGAAGTGAGTTCCAATAAGGAAACCAAGCTACGACGTAGCTATCAGTGATTTACAAGAAAATTGTAATTGATCTGTTATGATTTTTTCGAATAATTGTGAAATTGAACAAAGCTTAGCAGTACCTCTACACTTGCTTATATCAGATTTACTGCTTTTTTTGGGCAAAGGAATTACGTATGATTGTCTCCAAATCACAGGAACAGGAACTCTTGAGAGACAATTGAAATAGAAACAGGAAAGTATAACAGATGGAATATTATCTGGACCTGGAGAAACATTAAGTTTTAAGGAGAACAAGTGCTTTTAGAGAAAAGACTTTCGTTTAATATTAACGAATTTATAAAATGACTAGTGGACCAGGCTTGCGTTGCAAATTCTTCTCTTTGTCTTCCTTTTGTAAAGGAATGAAATTTTTAAAGTCTAATTTAACAATATTAGTTGAAATTAGTTTTGAAATAATCCAAACAGTTCACACACGATTGCTTGTGTACATTTCATAAAATTCAATCTGAAACAAAAATTTCTGATTTTAATAAGTCAAGTGGAGTTTTGACAGCACCATTTAGACCCTAGCAGAGGACTGATCGGAGTTCCGATCAGTCGGAGTAAATCGACAAACATTTTTTTTATGATTCTGTGCTCGAAGAATAGGTCGATTGTTTCTACCCTCAAGTATATAGGTTACATTTGGTGGATATGAAAAAAAAAGGAAAATACTATTTTTCTACACAAACACTTTTCAGCGCGAAAAGTTTATGTAAACCCTCTGGCAGTAATGACAAGTGGTAGCTGCAAGGCGAAAGATTGATTGAATGGACTACACCAGGCTGGCACTGCTTTGTACTACGATCTCAATTAAAAATTGTCTTCAATGCTTCTACACTTTAAATATCTTCCTTTATGGACTTGTTTAGTAAACTTTAATCCACCTATCTATGCAAGTTCTTCAACTTTTAACTCAAAATTTCTTAGCTATCATCATACACATAATAAATTTTTATTAAAAAATCTCAAACAGTGCACTTGACTCATTACAAGCGATTAAATTTGATTATACAAACCAATTTACACAGCAGCATGAGCAGCTCAAGAAAAATGCCAAAAAGAAAAGCATCTTGTAACAAGTCTGCCAGCATACAGCAATAAATGGCCATAACTCACGCCACAGGATCTTTGTCATACAAGGGACACGCAAACATATATATTGAAGCAAGCTGTCAGGAATGGAAGAAAAAGCGCAACCGCTAAAATTAAGGAAACAAAGCACAACTACACGAAAATGTAATAAAATCATAATCGTTCGGATCAACACAGTCATCAGCGGTGTCACAACACCTAAACTGCGACCACAGTGAAGAAAGATACTGGTGACACAGGAAGACACAGCCGGATAATGCTGTATATAGAAAGATAGGTGGATACAGGAGCAGCGCAATAATTACAGTAATAATTCAAAGGAGATTTTGGGGCCAGGCAAAGACAAAAGCGACAATAAAGTAAAAGCTGAGACAATAATGATGCTGTGCAGCAGACTAGAAAGTTGCCAGCATGGTGTCCTTGCAAGTGCTATGAAAGCCTGTCACTGCTGCTTGCCACGCAGCATGTTGATGTGCAACTTCCGGACGTGCACACGCACAGGTGCAGCGAAATGAGTTGAGTCTCACGACGACCAAAACCAAAAAAAAAAATTGTGAAAAAAAATTTGCCATAAAAACTTCAGTGCGATGATGAAAAATGCGACAATGAAAGTAATTCCTTGCACACTTCATGCCACTCGTTGACTCGACTCCACTTAGCTGTTGCTGCTGCTGCTTGCTTAATGGCAAAAGCCAAAGTCTACTTTCGGGCGTCCAGGCCATGTCAGTGTACGCTGCTCTGCACAGACTTGGTGTGAAAAAGTTTAAGTGGCTACATAAAATCCATGGATTTAGTTTTTTATGCGCTGCTGACTTTCTTTGGCATTCATTTCATTTTTTTTTTCACATTTTATCGAGTGCAATTTGAGCACGGCATTCCGCACAATTTGGAGCCGGGACGGACACTTCACCACTTGAAGTCAAAGAGTAAAAGCTGCACAACTTAAACTTCAAACTCCCTTTATGACTTTTGTTACTCGAAAAGTGTCAATATTGCGTTATAGCATCACGTGTGCCACCATCCACTGCATGTGAGTACATACCTTGTTGGCGAACTTAACACAAGCGCCAACTTTTGCCTAGGATTAAACCAGCTGCGCCCGCTTATAGTCCGCTTTAGATTTTGTTATTCTTTTTGGCTTAACGCTTGGCAATATTTTGGCAAACGCAACATGAAACTTTGCTATTGCAATATAGCCGTGTGTGTCTGTCTGTCTGGCAAATGTATCTATGTATTCCAGATACTCGTGCTCCCCCTGCATTACGCGGTGGCTACAAAGTTTGTGCGCAAATGATACCAATAAACAAATCCCATTATACACGGTGTATCAGTATTTCAATGTTTCTACGTGATTTGACTTTAAAAAAAAATATTTCGGGCATGCAATATGCAGCAAATATTAGTGGTGGTGTCTTCTAGTTTCAGTTTGGTTTGTTTTTGCCTTTTGTACCGTCTACAGCTAGTCTGGCTGGCTGTCATCGAGCATCACAATTGCAAGCTGAGCCAACGGCTTTTGGCTTTACGAGCAAGCGTAAGATGTGATTATGAGTAATGCAATATTGTGGGAGTATACTGAAGCTAAAGCTGAAGTATATTCCCCAACTAACTATTGTCGTAGCAACCCCTAATAGTGCAACGCGAGCATATTGCGCAGACATATCGATTTATAAAATACTTACGATTCGTTACAAGATGATGATGATGATGATGATATGATAAATTATATATTATATGGTTTTAAGAAAAGCATTTTTTTTTGTTTCTTTGAGGGTTGTTTTTTTTACAATATTAAAAATTGCTGAGATTTAAAAAGAACCACGTAGTTTATAATGTATACATATATCCGCAAATCTCCAACTGAATTCATTTTAATACATAATGAATCAGGAATTTAAAAATAAAAGATTTTTGTCAATAAATGTAGGTCAAAATAACAGTTTTTTAATACGATTTGATGAGACTTTCACTGCCAAATACTTCCATGCTTACTCCTTCAACTTTCGTTCAGTCATGGCTTCATGTAGGAAGGCGCGCCAGCTTCTGTAATCTTGTGCGCGCTGGCGCCAGTTGTTATGAATGCCAAGTACGGAGAGATATCTCCATACAGGTCATTCCATCGAGTGTCCGGTCGTCCTCAGTTCTTTCATACATTCGAATGAGGTGACCAGCCTTGTGCAGCGTCAGGAATTTTATGCGTTTTATGCGTGGTTCATGCGGGATATAAACTCGTCGTCGACTCTAATAAGATCAAAAATCCCTAAAGAATCTTCGTCTCGAAGTCTTCCAACGCTGTTTCATCCGACCCAATCACGGTCCATGCCTCTGCGCCATACAATAGGACCGGGAGTATCAGCTCCTTGATTTTTCTCTTTCAAGAGAGGGCTTTACTTCTAATTTGCTTGCTCAGCATATACTCGCAAACGTGATTCTTCGCGTGATCTTCAGGCTGACATTGTTGTAGCTTGTCATTTCGCATCCAAGATAGACGAAGTATAGAAGTATAGACAACACTGAAGTTGAAATTCTACATCGTCACCAACCGTCCAAGACGCGATGACGGAGTGCGATAAGATACCAAGTACTTCGTCTTGTCCTCATTCACCGCTAGACCCATGAGCCGAGACTGTTTTTCAATCTCCGAGAATGCCTTGCTGACTCGTGTACCGATGATATCAATATCATCGGCGAAGGCAAGCAGCATCACTTCCTTTTGGAAAATCGAGTCCGACTTGTTCTGTAAGTACTGGCACTGGGGTAAGAGGAATTCTATCAGCAGATTGGGAAAAATCGCATCAGTGAATCCGTATATGGCTTCAGCCAATTACACAATACGCGCGACAGAATCTTATATCCGATGGAAAGAAGACTTAATTCGCGGTAGTTGGCGCAGACAGCGGGGTCTCCTTTCTTATAGATAGGACAGAGAACACTGAGATTCCAGTCATTGGGTATGCGTTTATCGGACCTTATCTTGCATAAAAGTTGGTGCATACTCCTAACCAACTCTCCGTCGCCGGTCTTAAATAACTTAGCTGGCAGTCCATCAGAGCCTGCCGCATTGTAATTTTTTATGTTTTTTGATAACTGAATCGACCTCATTATAGGCCGGTGGCTCTACAATAGTGCCATCATTAACTGGTGGTTCCAGTGTCATTTCTCTATCGGCGGAATTGTCCGCTTCATCGCCTCCGAGTAGGTTAAAGAAATGACTTCTCCATAATCTCAGTGATTCCTGTTCATCCGTTACCAGATTTCCTTAAAACCTTCAGTCAGACGCTTGAGCTTTTGATAGAATTTTCGAGCTTCATTTCTGTCACGTAACATCTCAACATTCTCAAACTCCCACCTTTCCTGCTTCTTTTTCGTGCGTCTAAAAAGGCGTTTCTCCTCTCTCCGTTTCTCTCGATATCGCTCTCTAACAGCTCACGTTGCTCCCGACTGCAGAGTTCGCTGATAGGAAGCGTTCTTCTCTGTAGTAGCATTGCGACACTCCTCGTTGTACCAAGAATTATTCACCGGTTTTGTATAACCAATGACCTCCTTGGCAGCTCTCTCCATGGAACGGGTGATATATTTCTACTATTCACTTGAGGAGTCGGAGAGGTTTCCCGGAGCAGTTGGGAGAGTATATTTGATAAGGTTTTGGCGATCTGTTGTTGTTGCACCTTGCCGACGTCTAGCTTTCGTTGCATATTGTGACTTGCAGCATGCACTACGCTGAGCCTAGTGCGTACCTTCGCTGAGACGAGATAGTGATCCGAGTCGATGTTGGGACCATGTAACTTTTGCACGTCCAACACGCTCGATGCGTGCCTACCCTCAATCAGAACATGATCAATTTGGTTAATTAAAATTTTATCGGGACTTAGCCACGTAGTCTTGTGAATGTTTAATTAAAGGTTTACTTCTCTCGAGGCAGAGACCATATATGTTCTTGAGCCACATTAGAAGCCGACTCGATTCATGTCTATATCGAGACGGCTTCTAATGGTACTCAAGAACATATTTGGGATCTGCCTCAACTCTTCTTGCCTTTATGTATGTCTGAATATCCATATGAACAACGAGAACTTGGAAACTAAAAGAGATAAAGCCTTCATAAGAGCACTTAACATACCCCTTATACTAATTATATATGGTGTATTTGATGTCAATTCTAACAAAATATTCTTTAATGGCCCAAATCAGACCACTGAAAAAGTATAGTCGACTTATACATGTCCGTTTGTCTATTGTCGTGTGAATATTGAGAACATGGAGACTATAAAAGATTGAGTTTTCAAGTTTCGATATTTAGTTGCTCATATTACCTATTCTGATGAGTAGTATTTAATGAACATGCCAACCTCTCTCTAAGGGGTATTACTCATATAATGAAACAATTTTTATTTTTATACTCAGTTCCAAAAGGGACAGAAGAATCATCATCAAAATTCATCGATGTTCGAGTCGATATAGACATGTCCGTCTGTCTGTCTAAGCCTTCGAAGTTGACTCTTTAGATGCTTTTCTTCCTACTGTGAGGGAGGTTAGTACTTACGATGCAAACCTGCTCCTCACTCTGAGTTAGAAATCCAACATTTGGTCTACCTAAAGGTTATACTTATAGAACCTGCCATTTAATTTCATATCAGAATACTAGAAGGTGCAGATCCCATACAAATCTGTTTAACCTTTCTAGTATTTTGTAAGAAAATCAATTTCTTGTGGTTTAGGTTAGTTTGAAACGATATATTTGATGTATTTTGATTTAAAGCCCAAATATCGCACATGGATCCAGATAGAAATATATGGTATCTGATTTTTACTAAAGAACAAATTCACTCTAATCATTGCAAATTGCCGTGTATGCCACATGCTGCATTAGTTCGCAACATTTACCAATTGAACAAACAATTTATCTTCGAAATAGCCGCTCATTAGACTCTGTACTAGCAACAATCTATATCTAAATTTATTTTAGCAGCATAAAACGCTGCAAAAACGAAACATCTGCTGCTACGCACAGAATGCACGCCTAAATTATAATATTAAATAAAGCAATCAAATAAATCTTCTAACATGCCTCATTTATAGCAGCAGATTACCATACCAGAAGAGCAGAAGAAGTAGAAGTGCAGAAAGCGATGAAGGCAGCGCTTCCCGTCTATGCCACAAAATTACTTCCGCACGTACACCGCGCAACTATCATTACCCCCGCTGTTGCTGACAGCAATCAAGCCTCCCCAGCCCAGTAGCATATTGGTGGGGCACAACAAACTTGTAGAACTGCGTCTGGGAGTCGTTGTGGTACGTTGTGAACCTTCAATTACGAAAATAACGACACTGGCGCAGATTATCTCATTAAAAGCGTAAAATGAACAAGTCAACAGCGCTTGCACCACATCCATTTCATTTTTAGTGTCGCTCAAACTATGCTATGTAATATAGACGCGCGATATGGTTGCTGCCTAAAAGCATGCTATAAAAAAAAAATTTAAAATTCAGTTCACATATACAGAGTGTAGCGGGTTGAGTGTGAGTGAAGTAAGTGCCCAGTAGAAAATGAAAGCAATCTAGCAGCCGAAGTATTCTTGGCAGCTATATAAGCCAATTCCGTGCTAGAGAAATCGGCATTTAGAAGGCTTTTTTATCTGTTGTTGTTGTTGTAAGCAGCTTTAGAAGTCTAAAATTTTCCAGCTACTATTCTAAAGCAAATCAAATTATTATTTATCTCAACAAGTTTCTATTGGGTACACGCAAAGCAGTTGCAGCACACCAAAGAGTGGCGGTAGTAGCAGTTGCAGAAAAAATATGGCTTATGTCGCCATTATGTCTACCATAGTCGTTGTCGTCTTGCTTCATCAACTGCCGCCTGGCTCAGCTGAAAGTAAAAGTTCGGCCGTTTTTTTTTTCATAATTTTTTTTTTTTCAGAGCAAACGCGTGCGCGACACATTTACAACTCGATTTGAGTTTTTGCTTTACAGCAATTTGGCCAGCACACACCTATAAGCACGCGCCTAACCCTTCCTACTTTTCAACATTCTCTCGCCGACGTGCACTATAAATTTCACTATATACGAGTTAAAGTCGCGCATCGGTATGCGTGTTTAATGGCCAAGAATGCGCATACGAACAGCTGTGAGCGTATACACATACTCACGTTCGTATGTGTAAGTGTTATCCTTGTTAAAACATTTCCGAGGCAATCGTCATACTCCTCAACATCCATTGTGCTTCATTCGCTCGCTTACTCGTGTGGCTCGTCTAGGCGTATCGCCATTTATTATACTTCATTTTTCGGAATTTTACGCTTCATGCATTTGCACATAGACAAGGACAACAGTCATTGAAACTGCGGCAGGAGCAGCAGCAGTAGCAGCAGCAGCAGCAGCAAAACCGGCAAACGGAAGTGAATGCCACCGAATGCCATACGCCATTTTAGAAGATGTTTTATGTGTGTGTTGACATTTTTATTGCGTCAACATGTGTTCAAATGTGTGGGCGACATTCGGTTCGGCAGCGGGTGTACATCTGCTGGAATTCGGCAGCAGTTCTGGTTTGACTCGGTTGAGGTTTTAGTTTTGTGTGCTTTGGAATTTGTTGTGGCATGTAAATGAGCGCTTGTGTCTATAGTACTAGACTATATAGCTACACATATGTATACTCAGTCATAGATGTATTTTATTGTATTCACATTTCAAGAAGATGAAATGCTGAGATGAATGTCACGAACTTAAAGTTGTGTTCAAGGGTTTTACTAGCGTTCCTGGAGTGGGTGAGAACACACCCTTTTATTTGTCTCTCGTATTGAATCTTAGCATTGCTCATTTTTCTAGTGTAACATAGGTTTCTTAGTACTGATTACATATAGCGAAGCTTATCCATCCGCGTCAAATAGTTTTATAGAAATCAAATCTCTATTTGGTTTAGAACTAACACAATTACCTGGTTCATTTAAAGGACCTGAGTTTGGAGGATTCTGATCTTGACAAGGCGACTTTGTTAATATGAGTTTTAATAGTGACTCGTTTATGCAGATACACCCCCAGATATACTTGTACATGTCCTGCCTGATGATCGATAAGCTGATCCTGAAGGTATATAACCGGAAGGTCATCTCTGCGCAGCGAGTGGGTCATGCTGACGCACTGCTCCAGGTTAATGTATATGTTACACCGTTTTGCCCATTGTTGAAACTCGCGAAGATACAGTTGAAGTATATCATCGGCACTGTTGACACATTTGACCCTTGCCAGGATAGCAGTATATTCCTCCGGATATGGATGCATAGGGAGAGCATAGCCCGTAGGCATATCGCTGCTAAAGCTCAAATAAAGTGTTAATCCCAGTACACTTACTTGTGGTACAACACCATTGATTGCGCACACCGTTCACTCTACACCAGCCAACAGAACAGAAGTTTCTGTCTGCCAAATAATTCTTCACTAGCAAGAACAATTGAGGCCGCAGTAGACCCTTGAGCATGTACTGGGGGCCATTATGCCACACTTTATCGAAAGCTTGTGTTATATCGAGATAGGCCGCCACCACGCAGTGATGGAGGCAACTAGAATACAAAACTGGCCAGGACTATCAAGCGTTGTCTGGACATTGCGTTTTCTGCTATTGGAATTTTAATCGAATGGCTTAAAGCGGGCCTCCAGATTATCAGTGAATGCCTTTACATGATCCTCAGAGGACTTAGTTCAAGAATCAACAGCCCTACTGATCGGGAATTTCACACTTGCAGTATATATATCTTCTTTAGAGTTCACAATGAGTGTCTTTAGTTCGCATCAGGGATAACATTTTGTGGGAAACAATCGGTGTTCTCCTGCCTCTGCAGGGTCAGAAGCTTCCTGATCCTATTTGCGATTCTGCGGTAGACTCGATTTACATTATGGTCCCTGGTGCGGCAGTATTGTCGCCTAAGTATCGTATTCACCAAAAGCAAAGCTTCTATAGCTTGGGGGAGTCGGTTTTGTAGCCTTGAATATATATATGAATAAGGGCAGCTGCGTGCACCAGGAAGGATCTCGACATTTAGGTAGCCATATTAGAAGACTGTGGTAGCAGGCGTCTCATGGGTGCTTGGTTCTCGGAGAGGAACCCAATGTATTTACAAGGAGAGCTGATACTTAGTCCTTATTGACAATTGTGGTCGCAAACCATTGAAAATGAAGAAGTTGATGGAGCTGGGTGTATACTTTGGGCGTAAGGGAAATGATTCTGAGAAATAATATAAATATTTGGGAAAGGAAACCATTGGACGATATATGTAGATATGTCCGCCTGCTCTTCCGTTTTTTGTCTGTCTGTCTGTCTGTTTGTCTGTCTATCCGACTGTCCATATGAAAATCGAGATCTTGGAGACTATAAGAGATAGAACCTCCAAAATTGGTTGTTTAGATTCTTCTATTCATTCCTCAGATTACTTGTATTCAATGAATGTGCTTAACTCGCAGGCAGCCCTATCCATGGAGCGGGTGATATGTTTTCACTGCTAACATACATCTTGAGAAAACGGAGAGGTTTCCGCGAGCAGACGTATTTGAAAAGGCTTCGGCAGCCGCTTGCCGACGTTTAGCCTTGTTTAGCGATATTGGGACTACGTAACGTTTGTACGTCCAACACGTTCGATGCGTGCCTTCCGTCAATCAAGACATGATCAATTTGGTTGCCTGTAATTTGATCTGGACTTAGCCATGTAGCCTTGTGGATGTTGAGGTGTTGAAATATGGCTACTCGCTATCTTTGTTAGTTTCGTGAAGTGTAAATTTTTCCAACGGCTGGGCCAAAGATTCCTTCCTTCCGTTTGGCGTTGAAATCTCCAAGCACGATTTTGACATCGTGTTTGGGACAGCGCTCGTACAGACGTTCAAAGCGCTCATAGAGCTCATCTTTAGCATCCTCGTCTTGCTCTTCTGTCGGTGCGTGCGCAGAAATCAGGCTTATATTAAAATATTTAGCCTTGATGCGTAGCGCGGCTAGACGCTTGTCAACAGTTGTGAATCTGGAGACGAGGCTATGTAGTCTTCTACTCATATCGAAACCGCATCCAAACTCGTGCAGGAAGCTATATTAGATGTCACAGGTTGGTTTTTTAGAGCAACCCTGTCCTATCCATCCGATTTCCTGGATTTCAGTGATGTCAGCCTTGTATCATTTGTGTGCATTTACCAGCTGGTACCATCCCAAGTAAGAGTGCGGATAATCCAAGAGCATATCCTTAAATCGTGATCCTTATATCGTTTGCTCGTCATCATTGAGTTCCATCTGAGGCTTCCTTGTTATTTTCATTGTAGTGATTTTTTTCTTACCGTGGCGGGTCCCAGCGTAACCAACCTTTAATTAAGGGAGGTTTTTTCGACTTCTCATAGTTAGAGAAGCGCTAAACGATCCTTAAATTAAAATAAATTTATTTTGCTGGTCATTTTCTGCAGCCGCTTTAACACATGCAACACATAATTGATTATTTAAAATGCTTTGCATAAAACATATCAAAAGCACTTTGCATCCAAACCACGACTGAAACATATTCGATCAAAAATTTTACCGAATTATGCACGTATTTTCCAACTACTTAATTAGATTAAACCAAGTCATCAAAATATGCACACAAAACAAATTTCTCTGCCCTCTGAATACTGGAAATCAGAAAAAAAAAAAATGAAGATTTGAGCGAAAAACGAGAAACCAAAACGAACCAATTTGGCTTTCAAAACAGCGCATAAACTTAATGCATGGCCAGCAAAGAAGTGGCAGCCAAGCTAAACGAGCACCGCGTGTGTTGCCAAAAATAAAAAAAAAAGTCAATGAGATGAGAACGCACAGCAGAAACACCAGCAGCAGTCGTGCATAACGCAGAAGCCGTGTTGGCAGGACTCGCAGGACACTACTCGAATATACACTCGAACAATGCGAAGCAGAGCAAAGCGCTACCACATCCAAAAAGCAGCAGCGCCAGCAGTCGAGCATGACAGGCGAGCTATGAGCTAGCAAAAAGCAACCTAGCGCATCCTGCCAGAGTTGCCTTGTGTCTTCCTGCTGTCCTGCCCACAACTAATTTCGTTTGGCCAAGAGTGAAATTTGTGCGGCGCTCGGTGTTGTGTTGTGTGTTTCGAGTATTTTGTGCGATAATAAAATGAAAACTTTGAGCGCAAGCAGCGAGCAGCGAGCAGCAGCAGCAGCAGCAGCGAGCTTCGAATGAACACACCGCATGTCTGGCATATTTAATTTATTTATTTTATGCAAATTTTGGATAATGTATCAGCGGCCGCAGGATAGACAACAAGAATAATAACAGCAACAACAACAAACATGAAGAAGGGACAAACAATGCCAGCACTAAACGGGTTCGTTGCTCAACAAGGTAAAAAATAATTCCATCTATTTTGGTGCGGTACGAGTGAATTTTATGCTAGCAAAAATTATAATAAAAGCAATTGTTGCCAAACCGCGTGCAACAAAATTATGCTACATAGAGTTTCGAACTGTACGCTGGCTGGTGCTGCTGCTATTATCCTGTTGAGTAGTAAACGCCAGGCTGTGCGCTCCTACGCAGCAGGCTGCGGTTACCACGTTGCAAAGCCATCGTCTGTTCGAGTTTTACACGCTTCATTGTCTAAAGTGGCGCATTGGGAATGGTTTTGCCAGCTTACAAATCTATCTCTAACTCCATGGCATCCTGTTGTATCCTTCTTTACTATGCTATACTGCGCTGCGCTGCGCCTGCTTGCACTAACTACTAATGTGCGGTTCGCTTCGTTTTGGTTCAGACGCTCGCTCCTCAACATTTGCTTATTATGTTGAAAACTTTTCTGCCATAATTTTGATACTTTTCATACTACTACAGCGGAAAAATGCAACGGGCGGGCGGTGGCGGCAAATGCTAAGAAAAAATATAATAAAACGTCTAAATACTGGCGCTGTGGGAATTTTTCACTAATTAAAATGGTTTTTCGCGCTGACGTCGGCTTACAAGTTTGGCTGTTTGCATTTTATAAATACTTATTTTTTTCGCTCCTCACAGACATTGTAAGCCGCTCTGTTTATTTCTTCATCAATTTCAGCTTGATTTGAGTTTTGAGTAGCAGTGTTGAGCTGCTTTTCGAGTGTATTTGCTTTAATAATGCAAAACATTTAAAATGTGTCGAAAGATGCTTAAAACTTGTGAAATGTTTATAAACAAAATTAAGCTGAAGAGTATTGCACAACTGTCTGCCTTTCAAATCGTCCTTCAATGGCTGTCGAAGACAAATAAAATGATGCAAAATTTTTATGTAGTTCAATGGTAGTTGGTATTAGGCGTACCTCAAAATGGTTTCAATACTATAAACATTTCAAACAAAAGGTTTGTGACAGTCATTTACTTGAATGGCCAACAATAATTCTATTGCAAACGGTTCAAGCAGCTAACAACGTCTGCTCGGACACATATGTCTTGAGTAGCCTCTGAGCACTCGTTTAGAGGGGAGCTAACTATGAGAAGGCGCAGTAAAAAAAGTCACTTCAATGAAAACAACAAGGAAGCCTCGGATGGAACTCGGATGGAACTCGACCCCCGCATACGATATAAGGACCTTGATATAGGGATATGCACCTGGAATGTCCGAACTGTGCTAAAGATGAGTTCTATGAACGCTTTGAACGTTTATACGAGCGCTGTCCCAAACACGATGTCAAAATCGTGCTTGGCGGAAGGAAGGAATCAATTCTTGATTGACGGACGGCAAGCAACGAGCGTGTTGGACGTGCGAACGTTATGTGGTCGACTCAGGCCACTATCTTGTCGCAGCTAAGATACGCACTAGGCTCAACGTAGTGCACGCCGCACGTTTCAACATGCAACGAAAGCTAGACGTCGGCAAGCTGCAATCAGAATAGACCGCCGCAGACTTTTCAAACACACTCTTCCGACTACTCCGGGAAACCTCTCCGTCCTCTCGAGATATATGTGAGAAGTGGAAACATATCACCCGCTCCATGGATAGAGCTGACAAGGATGTCATTGGTTATACAAAACCTGTGAAGAGTTTGAGGATTATCAATAGGTCAACCGTCTGACTGAAGGTTTTAAACTTTCTGTAAGGATGAATGAATGATCAATGAACAGGAATCACTGAGATTATGGGGAGTAATATTTCTAGCCTACTTGGAGGTGATGAAGTGCTGAGTTCCTCTCTGACCCCTTTGATACCAAGAGAGGTTTCAGGCAGGGCGTTGCTCTGTCGTGCGATTTTTTCTATCTTCTGATGGAATACATCCTTCGCCAGTGCCCGTTAATAAAGAATATGTCGGACTCGATCTTCGAAAAGGTAGTGGTGCTGCTCTCGTACACGGATGATATTGATATCATCGGCACGCAGGAATGTTCGAGTCAGCAAGGCGTTCTCGGAGATTAAAAAACAGTGTCGGCTCATGGGTCTAGCGGTGAATGAGGACCGGACGAAGTACTTGCTGTCTTCTCGCACTCCGTCATCGCGTCTTGGACGGTCAGTGACGATGGAGAATTTCAACTTCAATGTTGTAGAAAACTTCGTCTATCTTGGATCAGAGATAACCAGCAATTACAACGTCAGCCTGGAGATCAGGTGAAGAATCACGTTTGCAAACAGATGCTTTTTTGGGCTGAGCAAGCAAATGAGAAGTAAAGACGCTGATACTTCCGGTCCTATTGTATGGCGCAGAGGCATGGACCGTGATTAAGTCGGATGAGACAGCGTTGGAAGTCTTCGAGAGGAAGATTCTTCGCAGGAGTTTCGGTCCTATTAGAGTCGGCGACGAGTTTAGATCCCGTTTGAAGATCCCGATGAGGTTGACATAGTCCAGCGCATAAAATTCCAGCGGCTGACCAGGTATGGAAAGATCTCTCCGTACTTGGCATTTAGAACATCTGGCGCCAGAGCGCACAAAATTGCAGAAGCTGGCGCACCTTCCTAAATGCAGCCATGATCATTCAAATCGTTCTGCAGGGATCTTTTGAAGGGCCAGGTTCAATTTGCATAATTGGGATCAGTTTAATTGTTAGGTTAGGTGACAACCGTTCATTATTCATAGGAACCGAAAATCCAGCAATTCATTCGATTAGTTTATTTTCATTTAATTCTTCTGACACAGCTGTTACATTCGCTTTTAAACGGTTGTATGATGAACAGAAACTAAATATATCAAGTGTACAAAGATTTGTCGAAATTTTCATATATTATCCTAAAATTTATTAAAAAGTTCTACATTGAAATTTAATACACTAAAAAATACTCGTTAAAGTGTTAACAATCTCCCCTTTTGAAACCAAGCATTAAAAACATTTATGCATTGGAATTCCCACAGCGCAGTCCCGTATAAATGCCAACTGTATACACATATGTGCCATAAATTAGCATTAAAAACGTTTTAATCCACTTTTCTCGAACATTTTTCTCTTGCTTTTTTTTCAAGCATAAACAAATCAATAAAAAAAAAAAAATAAAGGATTTAACTTTAAATAGTGTTTCTGGTTTCACATAAACTGTTTCTTTGTATAAAAAAAAAAAAATTTATACGTATTAGATTTACTCTAAAAAAAGCATGTGTCAAACTACCACGTGCTGGAAATAAATTCGCATTCGGCTGCTATTTACGTTAAGGATTAAAGTGGCTAGACCACTTCAGACCATAGAAAAAAAACCAAAAAACTTTCCAAGCAAACCACCAAAAGCGCCTACCCAACCAAACCAACAACTATCCAAACTGAGCTGATAAAAATAAAAGGCAAAGAAAAAGCGAATGTATTCAAGCCGAAAAGTGATTAATACGAAAATGTGCGACCCAAACCATGCAGATGCCAGTTGACCCAAAACTCAGAGCCATTCTTTGGTTGCATAAGCAAACAATTCACTACGCAGCAATTTTCATTTAAAGGGTTTGAGATATGGTCGAATTTTATTGAATGCGTCGCCAGTCATCGAGTACGCGATAGCATTGGAATTTAACCCTTTTCCACCTCTATCCACGTCATGGCATTGGCGTGGCAGGACTTCTGTGGCATATGCCGCGCATTAAAGTGTCGACTGCAGGCAGGCAGGCAGGCAGGTCAGATTGGGCCAGACCAGGCAAATAAAAGTCGCTTGCAGTCCATTTACCTGCACAATTGAATGATTTCTAATCCTTTTGGGGCTGCTTCAATTTTCGCTCCTTTTTTCCCTCTATTTTATTTGCCGTCATTTAAAATCATGACTTTTTCTCTCGACAGAAGAGCCACGAAATGCTTTTTTCATTGCGTAAATGCTGAAAGATTGCTTTTTTCCAAGAATTATTTTCGTTCTGTTTTTTTTTTTGTAAAAGTTCTATTTTTTTTCTGCATTATTTTTTGTGATTTCTTTAAAAGATAAATTTGATTCGAAAATCCATTAATAAAATTAAAAGCGCTTCAATGCATTGAATTGAAAAGATGCGATTCTTTTTTTCTTTGTTTCGAACAAAAGATGAGAGTAAAAGTTGAAAGCAAAAGTCAGCGAATTTTTGTTCATAAAATAAATGCAATTTGTATAAATAAAGAAAAAATAATGAAAAGAAGACGTAGTATGTGTGTATTTAGAAATAATTATGATAAAATATAATTATTTTGAAATATAGTAAAATACTTCAAACGAAGAACTTTTATTCAAATCTCACGACTAGTTCAGCTTGCCGAGCATTTATGCTGGCTTGTGCTACAGCTTTGAGTCATCAGCTCCCTCCACTTTCACAATTTGCCAAATGTATGGCTTTGTTGATGGTAAGGTAGTGTGTATTGGAGCCAGTGGGAATCTCCTTGCTCTAAAACTTTTGCAAGATCTTCATATTTGTATTACTAGCTTTACCCCAGAGGTATGTATCATAAGTCCAAATAGGTTTGAGTATGGTCTTGTAGAGTTTTTTTTTTTTTTTTCTTGTAGAGTAAAAAATTTTTTCTTAACCTCAGACAGGACTGTCTTGCTAGCAGCCAATGCATTTGTCTTAACTTGGTATTGAGTTGCCAATGCTTTGAATATGAGGTCATCGATTCAGCCTACTGTCATGTAACATCCAAACTACTTTTCAGACGACTCTTCATATCTAACCGCTATGTTCCACCATATGAGCAATAAGTTGAAGACTACAAACTTCTATTGCAAAATATGCGAGGCCGCATTGGAGTATGGGGTCCAGTGCACTGCCTTGAAAGACAGAAAATTCGTCTTCGCAACAAACTTCAAGTATGACTGCAAAAACTGATAAAACGGTGTGGGCAGTTTTAATTTCAGCTCATAGAGGAGGAAGCTCCCTATAAGTCGATTACATTGCTCTGAAACGAAAATTTGATGAAGTCTTCACAAAAATACTCTTTCGAATGCTTGGAAGAATATTGTCAATAGGCTCATTTGTCGATAGAAAGCTACGTCGTGTAACGTCTTCCACGCCTTTGGTGTAAGCTCTTTACTGGCTTTCTATCTACACCATCATAGCCTCGGCTTTGACTATTTTGTATGACCTCCTGTAAGTCCTTGCAGTTTACCCGGAATGGGAGGACATAGATGCTTTGTAGTAATGTAGATCGAGAAACCGCAAATAGTCCTCTTGGTCGCTTGGAGAGCAAAAATTAAAAGGAGGTTTTCTTAGGTAATTTTTTGTTGTCCATAATTTATAGAACGGGTTAGAGGGTACAGCTGTTTCGGGAAGTAGTTTTTACAAAAAAAAAAATTTCATTATGAAAAAATCAATTGAAAGTGTGTTGAGTACAGAAAGCATAAATAAAAATTAGAGTACAGAACTCACCTGCACATTACTTGGGCGGACATTGATGCTTTTATTCGAAACATTGTATGAGTAATAATAAAGTGCCGTTACTTTATGTATTCCCATGTTGGGTATACAAAGACAGATCTTATCATCCATGGCCAATATATTCAAAATGCGAAATATGAAAATATAAGATTGTCTTATTTAACCTAATTGATTATAGACATCTACCTGGATCCAAAGATATATGTAGCCAGAATCAGCCTTATATAGTAATCTATAAGTAATTCGTAGAAAAGGTTGACTCGAAATTGCTTAAATATTTTTTAAATTATTATTTTATGCATCACTAGGGTTTTTATTGAAGTAGATAATCTATCAATTTAATACTAGAATTAAAATTTAAATCGAATTAAAATGGATTTGAATTAAAATATTTCAATCGAAGCATTTTGTAAAGCAGCTGTGTGCCACTCTAAAAGAGATACCTCCAAGACATGCGTTTTGAAGGCATCAACAGCTTCTTCGGGAGTTGAAAATCGCGCAGTTTATTTTTGATTTGAGGAAACAGGAAGAAGTCATTTGGTGCCAAGTCAGCGCTGTACGCCGGATGACCCATCAATTCGATGTTTTGAGCATCCAAAAACTCATTTGTTTCGGCCGAAGTGTGAGAGCTCGCATTATTGTGATAAAGTACGATTCGTCTTCGTCGGTTCATCGAACACTTCAGGCAAACAAATGGTTGTATACCATTTAGAATTGACCGTCCTTCTTTCCATAAGCGGCATGGTCGCAACATGTCCGCATTTCGAGAAGAAACATGTGTTCATTTGCTTCAATGTGCTGTGCGACCGAGTAACTTTTGTTAAATTTTGCTCGTCTTGACAGAACTAACCGGTCGACTGCTGTTTTGTTTCAAGTTTCGTCTCCTGTCACGATTGAGTAGTCGGCTTTTGACGCACCTCGCATGAATTTCTTCAGTATTTGCTTGCACCAATCGACACGAGCTTTCTTTGGAGCGATTGTCAAATTATGCGGTATCCAAAGTGAACAAACCTTACTGTCGACCAAATGTTCATGTAATATTGTTTGTATGCTAGTCATACTAATGCCCCGGGATGCCTCAATATCACGGTATGCCACATGACGCTCCTGCTTTATGAGTTCGCATACAACATCGATGTTTTCTGGCACAACGACCGATTCATCAGTGAGCGAACTGCGGCTACGATTGAATTCGTTGTACCAGCTTTTCACAGTAGCCAAGGATGAGGCTTCATCTCCAAAAGTTGAATTGAAGTTCAATGGCTGAGTTTTTTAAGACCGGCAGCGAAGAGTTGGTTTGTGCAAGATATGGTCCGATAAACGCATATCCAATGACTGGAATCTCAGTGTTCTCTGTCCTATCTCTAAGAAAGGAATAAGACTTCTATTTATCGGATATAAGATTCTGTCGGGCGTATTGTGTAATAGGCCGCTTTCGACTCGCCGATACGATAGAAGTTTTTCGTTGCCCTGTCTGAACTATGTATACCTGCAAAGATTGTCCGTCTTTGCATGACGACGCTATCCAACACACAAAGCGTTGTCAGGGTGGGGAAAAACCTCTCCGATACTCTATGATACCAAGAGACTTTTCAGGCAGGGCGATGCTCTGTCGTGCGATTTTTTCAATCTTCTGATGGAATACATCCTACGCCAATGCCCGTACATACGGAGTACGGCGGGGTTCGATCTTCCAATAATGTTGCTCGCTTAAGCCGATGACATTTATATTATCGGTACGCAGGAACGCCGAGTCAGCAAGGCTCTGAGGCATGGACCGTGATTGAGACAGATGAAACAGCGTTGGAAGTCTTTAAGAGAAAGACTCTCCGCTGGATTTTTGGTTCTATTAGAGTCGGCGACGAGTTTATGTCCTGTATGATCCGCGAGCTGTACGAGCTAATTGATGAGGTTAACATAGTCCAGCGCATAAAATTCCAGTGGATGCACTGGGCTGGTCATCTCATTCGTGCATTCATTAATTCAATCAATCTTTCATTCATTCACGCATCAATACGGATGTGTTCGCTCATTCATTTGGCTGCGAATTGTTCATATATTCTGCATGGCAGCTTCTTTACTTTTTTGCGTTGTCCTTCCTTCCTGCGAAATTACTCAAATATTTTAAGTTTTTCTGTACAGCTTTATTCTATATATTTTCCTTGTTTTTCGAACCCTGTGGATCTTTTTCATTGTGCAGTGATCATCCCCTGTCACTATATAGGTGGATCTAGAGACATATCTTTCATTTTCAACAGTTCGCTCTGTTTGTAAGTATTGGCTGTATTATTGTTTATGTTTTAGGAAGTGGAGTTGCTTTTCCTATAACTTTCATCGCGTTCTTTTGCATTGTATTTCATGTTATTTAGTAATCAAAGCCAACAAAATCTATTTATGCTGAAATTTTCAAATAACGCAACAAACCGAAGAAGATTTCTACATAAAAATTTACTACAGAAACTTCAATGATTCGTTTAACATTCAAGAGCATCAATGGTACACAGGGACATCCTACACACTCAAGAAAAACACATTTTTTAAGTGGCTCAACATAAAAATAATAATTATAATCGCTCACGCCGTTATTGTTATGGTGTGAAAAAGAACAATTGTAAATGGGAATAAGAACTAAGCCGTACAGAATGGACACCAACGGAATGGGATACTAGTGAAAATTTACGAGTGACGGAGCTGAAGCGTAAACGAACAAATTATTAATGTGGCAAGGCGAAGCAAAAAAAAAAAAAGTGAGAGAAAAAAAATATATAAAAATATAAAGAAAGAACAAAACAGAAAAACAATGTTAATGGTGTACCGAAAAATGGCGTCGAGCGAAACCGGAAATGCTGCGGTTTGAAGCTGCACCTTGGCCTTATAACATTAAGTCCCCCACACTGCCCGCACTCTCACATTTCAACACAATAAACAAAAAGTAATTTTCACAAATTTGCCAACTTGTAATCCACGCAGCAGCAGCAGCAGCAGCAAAAGCAAAAGAAGTATAAAAGAGCGTCTCACTTTACTTAATTCGAGGGCAACTGAAATGGATCCAATGGAATTTATGTAGCGTGTAGTCTACAAGTGGTGGCAGCGCATGTTGCAAGAAGTGTGTTTTTTTGGGGGGCGTCCATGCGCGGCATTGTTGTTGTTGGTATGTAAGCTTAATTTAGCACCAAGTCGTAGTACCAAGCATTTTCGAAGAAGGAAACCAGCTGCTGGCATGGCAAGCGGCAAACAAAATGGCTGGCATCGTCGCCATCGTCGCTAGACGCTTTTTGAGTGAGAGTGGACCCAGGTGTTTCATGTGACCTAACCGAGGCGGTGAAAGCCAGTTTTACTTTCTGAATTGCTCAATGGAACGCTGACGACGTCTACGAGCTAAAAAGCAGTCAAGAAAATAGCGACAACGCTGACGACAGACGGAAGGAAGTAAACTTTTGTTAAACGAAGGAAACTGTCGCGACGCCATTTATTATCGCCGCAGTTCCAATGTCTATAATGGTCGAGCGAATATTTCGCAGACACTTTCGCTAGCGTGTTAAAGATTTTGTGAAGGATACAAGGATGCATTGCATTTGCTATTAAAGTGTCGCAAATATTTTGCCAATATGTTTGCTTCCTTCCAAGCGCTGCAATGCAAACGAGTTGAAATTGAAATTAAAGGCAGACCAGACATGTAAGCCTATTAGACGTGAAGAAATATTACAGCCAGGAATTGAAGAAATAAGTAGGCAAACTATAAGAAATCAAGGGTCAAAGGATATGCTTAGCATATGCACATAAATCACATGTTCTCTGCAGGGTGGAGCAAGAAAATTCCAACGAGTGGCAGCATATGCAGGGGGAGTGTTCTGCTGCCACGACACAATAAAATTGCTAAACGCTACAATGACAATTCAAGCATGTAAATTAAAGCGGCAATACAAGCAAAAAGGATGCACAAAGGAAATGGAGTATTGTCGTGTATGTTAAGATAGACAGACGGACAAACAAATAGACAGACAGAAGAAATCAAGCACAGGACATGCTAAATCCCGTTGTAGAACTTGTTAAGCAACTACCCCAAAGGAAGCATTGCAAATGAGAAGGGGAAGAAATGGAGTAGATGGTTGAGTGTGAGTTATGTAGTGGAAGTAAGCGAGACGTGTGTAACACTAAAAGTTTTTTTTTTTTTTTTTTTTAATTTAAGTGCGTTTTATAATTCCCAATTGGTTTATTTGGTACAAACAAATTTTTAATTAATTTATTTAATGCGTAATAAAAGTTTGCGCAAACCTTAGTGAACCCAATTCAGATCACACTTTAAACATTCTCAGTGTGGTCCTTATTCTGGTGTAAGTCCAACAAAAACAGAAATAGTTCTGACCCTTACTTCCCAAATATAATAATTACAGTCCAAAATATCTTAGAGTGAATCTGCTTACGAAATAGAATACAATTTTGAAGAAGTAATAAAGCCAACAAAGTTTGAATAACAAGAAACATCGCAATGTATGGAGAGGTTGTAGATTCTTTTCAGCTATCACTTATGGACTATATACAGACATGGGTTGACCGATCTTGCTCTTTATAGCAAGTATTTCATAGCCAACATAAGCGCGATCATCAAAGTGCACAGAGAAGTATAGAACTCTACAACAGGAGATCACTACACAATACACCAACGGATGTACTGAATGAAATATGTATTAACTTTACTGCTACTTGATATCATTGCAAAAGGGAACATACGTTCAAGGGAAACTTCGATTTAATGCAGTGTCACTTAAGGATACTTAAACTAGGAGAATGTCTTTCAATCAGTAGGACTTATTTTATTCTGACCATATTTGAATGTTGCCCATTGTAATCTAGTATACAATGGACAACATTCCGCGCAGATTTCCAAAATCGATGGAAGAAACGGAGCAGCTTTTGGCTGGGAAGCCGCATATTTTTATCGCATATCTCAGTTGTAAACTGCTCGCTTTCAGCGTAAGGATGGCTTACTCCTTCTATTGAGCATCCAAAAGAGCTGCCCTAGTCTGAGGCGACATCTAGATATTAAATTATGGATTATCCGTACTAGGTACTTGACGTCGTTTGCCTGATCAAGGATGATGTTGTTAAGCCAAACCTGAGGCGGTATTTTTTTTCTAAGTGTGAAACACTCCTTTTCATCAAACGCATTTAAAATGTGGTTCACTAACCTGTGAGCTTGCTGAACGATGCCATGACCATGCCGAAAACCAAATTGGTGCTCAGTTATAGCTCTTTGGTAGACTCCCAGCTCTGTTACCCGCTTCGCCAAAAATTCTTTCCAAAACCTTCGACACTGAAGGTAGAAGGCTTATACGACGATATGAGCGAGCAATATCGTCAGGCTTGCCAGAATCTTCCAGTTGGAAACTCTTCTTAAATTTTTCTAAGTTCTTTTTAAAATTTATTAACATTCACCAACGGATTTCTTAGCCTGCCATCGACTCCTTTGGAGAAGAGGTCTTAGGCCGAAATGCACTGAATATAAAGCTTAAATGAGGCTTCTTTCAAATTGTTTCAATTGTTTTGTTGTCAATACATAGTATTTTGTCGAAGTTTTCCATGACCACTTTGCATAAATGTGGCTGAAAGTGGGTGGTCCGGTGCGTTGTATCTCCTTCTTCAATTCACGGGTGGATGTGGCCTCATTGAAATAGACTTTTGACTTAAACTAACTCAATAAAAAGAAATCCTTTGACGTTAAATCACATGATCTAGGGTGCCCATTTTAATCAACGTGACGAGAGAGTTTACTATCGGAGAATGTATCATTGTGTAATTGGATAGTTTTTCGGATTGTATGGCAGATATAATTTGATTATCATGTCACGATATCGAGCATCAGTAATAGAATCTACTTCACCAGTCTCATTTTCGAAGAAGAGTGTTTGAAAGAAGTATCAAGGTTAAAGTTCGCAATTTTAATCAGAAAATCAGCATTTTTTTTTGGTGCTCAATAATATATTCCCCCATATTCGATATTCCCGAAATGCTATTCCATAGATAGCCCCAAACTGTTTGTGAAACAAAGGTTTAAAAATGTTCTTTAAAATGCGTTATCTACATGAATTTTGGGACACCCTTTACAAATGTTTCTTTCTCTGCATAAAATACGACAAATACGGTGCAAAGGACAGCATGCGTTCCTGTTAGATCGATGGATAAAGCATAAACAAAAATAATCTATATAAAAAGTTTTTTTTTTTTGTTTTACAGTGACACTCCACTATATTTTAAGCATCTACCCACTCATAGTTCAGATTTTTGTTGCATATAATGCGAAATTTTTATGTAGGTTTGCTGATGGAGTTAGTAGCAGCAATAAAATTTTTTGCTCTTTAATGATTTCAATAAATCCAATTCGAGTAAGTTTTCATGTCAAATTAATTTAAAAGCTTTTAGCGCTACCCTCGTCAAGTGACTGATAGCAAATGTCCTTTTTTTTAAAGCAGCATCAGCAGCTAAACGAGGACGAGTATGCACAGCGTAATTGTGAGTCAAACAAATAGTATGCAGAAGACAGAGAGACCCATTCAGAGCAAGACAGAAGCAGCAGCGGAAGCGGCAAAAAGGACAATGGCTCCTCAACTCCATGCAACTGCTGAATGCTGAATGTGCTTAAAGGCGCGCGCAAATGAAATTAAAGGCGAGCAAACAAGTTACGGTCAGACAATCAGCAACTCTATGAGCAGCGGAACAAAGAGCTTCAGCGGGTGTATGATAAAAGGACATCCACACACACACACACGCTTCAGAGCAAGGACATACAGTAAGAGACACATTGTGCGTATTTGTGCGCTTTAATCAATTACATTTGCAGGGCATCTTTTTCTTCTTTGCTTTTCTTCGAATGCCGCTTTTTGATTTTTTTTCCCTAAATTAATTTTTTTTTTTTTCTTGTTGTTGTCCTTTACTGGGAATTCTAAACGAGATTGATTTCTGACTTTTGCTTGACCATGGTTTGTTTGCCGTTTGATTAAATTCAATTTCATGGGACATATGTATTCGCCAATCTTTTTTTTTTGTCCTTTTGTAGGCGTTCGTTATGAGACGATTTCGGTTTGTTAAGCGACAAAGATGCTTTGTTTGGTTGGGCGAAAAAAAAAAAAAATTGCATGTAATTTGCCACAAATCCTTGCCGCCATTTGTTTGACGGCAAATGAGTTTGTAAATGCTAGCCATTTAGTATTCACTGTCGAGTGAGTTAAGCATGGAGAATTGAGTGTAATTAGCAATTAGTTGAAGGTTTTTTTGTATTATTTTTAATTTTTCTAATGATTTAAATTTGAAGAAGATTTATGGCGCACATTTTTCATGCATTAATTGCGATTTGGTGGAAAATGGTTGAAAGGTTGTTGGAAGTTGGAATGAAAGCTTGTTCAATGTGGTAAGAAGTGTTTTTAGAAATGGTGTGCTTTGATTGCTTGAAATCTTGAAGGACAATTGTCTACAGAAATGACTTCAATAGATCAAAGTGCTTGTTTGGCTTTTATGTGACTTGAGATAATGTGTGAAGAATGAAGTGAAAAGGTTTTTTATTAGGACGTACACTCAAAGCTTTCCTAAATCTGTTGGCAGATGCTAACTTCAGGTCTTTGGGATGAAGCCACGTAATATACTGATAGCTTACACAATTTACGTAAGTTATCACAAGGATTTTTAGCAGGACTTCAGAAAAATTTTTCCTCCGGTGTGCGAAAGTACAGTACTGTGACTTGCTGTCATTAACGGCCAATGACCAATCCAGCAATTAGTCGACCTGCTGAAACGATACAAGAAATGCTTGCAGGTTCCCAAGAACTGCCTGGGAACATGCAGGTTGCAGGTGTTGATTTCTCACCAATACAGCTTGCAGGGTGTTACTACCTGCAGGTTGTCACTGCTTGTAGGGTCCTACTACCTGCAGGTTGTCACTGCAAGTTGCCACTGCCTGCAGATAGCCAACACTGCCTGCAGTTGCTACTACCTGCAGATAGCCACCACTGCTTGCAAGTTGCTACTATCTGTAGATAGCCATCACTGCCTGCAGGTCGCTATTGCTAGCAGGTTTCCAACTCTTCCAGGTTGACACTGCCTGCAAGTACTAGTTCTTGTCCTTCAATTTATGATAAAACTTTCCAAAATTTCCCAACTTTTCAAAGTTTAAACAAATAAGAATCACCTATGAAATTTATAAAAATGCGCTGCTAAATTTCTTAATAGAACATGTATGCTCTGGCCACCCTTACATCCATAGAATAGAATCATTCGCTTCCATATATACTCCTATAATACACAACAAAAACAATTGTCCAACAAAGAACAACAAATAAATACGAAGGAACAAAGTTAAACCCAATACATTAATGGTATTTGCATTTCTACTGATTTTATTCGGTTTTTATTGAATTGATAAAATCACAACGACCCCAAATATATGTACGTACGGCAACAAAACCAATCTGCGAGTGTGCATGTGTGGGGCTACAATTGCACAAGCGTAAAGGGTGGTTGGTTGAAGGATACTTGAGGGGAATTCGACGTTTATGCGCTGCAAACGCCGCCTGAGTTACCAATTTAATATTCCGATTGCACTTTATGAACACACACATACAAGTGATATATGTATATGTATGTGTGAGGATTTGATTTTTACGCTTCGACATCTGTGTTGCTGTTGGTATTAGTGTTGTTGATGGTCTAAAGGAGTTGGCGCGAATGTATGGAAGCTGTATGCGTGTTTATTTTGCGCCACAAATGCGTTTCCGGTTTTGCGGATTGGAGTCAACTATAGCTGCACGTTGTTGTTGTATGTATTTGTAAAGATACAACACACATGCTTACACATAACACATACATAGACAGTGAGTGTGCGTTGCGGTTGTCGTTTAATGGAATTCCGCGTGCATTAAATGTGACACGCGGCTGCAATACGGAATTTCAATGCAATACGCTGCAAGCCAAAGACCCAATAGACATCAGCAGCTGTCGAAGGCATTTCGTATATACATATTTATGCACGCAATTGTATCTATGTATGTATGTATGTGTATTTGAGCATATGGCTTAACTTTAAGCATTAACATTTAAGCAGTAACATTTCTAGTCGCAGTAAATTTCGTTGACCAGAGCTAAAACTTCAAATCTAATGTCTACCTTTGGTAAAAAAACTTATAGCTAAACTGCAAAAGTCTGTCAACAACTTGGCATAAAATATGCGAATATACTTTATATTGAAACCAGTTTATAGTCGGTTAACTCAACACTGCTTGATCTGCTCAGAGAAAGCCCAAGAGAAAGAACAATGAACTATAGTACATTGGTACACTGCTAGGTATGCGCAGTACAGTTTAGCACAGCCCTAGAGCTTTACAAGCTATGCTTCTTTGTCAATTCTTTAATACTTTGCTGCAAAGTCCATTAAAATTATGTGTTTTCCCTCCTTGAAATAAATTTGCGTACAGAAATAGTTTTAATTTGAAACAAGAACAATTTCGGAATAAAAGGAAAGGCATCTTCGAACTCCAGCTCTAAGAACACAGACAAAAAAAAAAAATAAGAAAAAAAACAGATCAAGTTATATTTTAACGAAAAAAGATTCCTATAAACATTGCATAGTTCATTTTTTTATCTCGCGAAGGGAGAATTTACAGAAGAGTCTTTTTTTCAATACTTTACGTGGTTTGAAAGATGGGAGTGTCTAGTACTACGCATTGCGCTTGGACAATTCAGTTGTGAGCTACATGGAGGTCTCGAAGGAAGTAATTCGCCATATTTTACGTTTTTACTACCTGAAAGGCAAAAAACACGTGTCGCAAGCGGCCAAACTTATTCGATACTTGTCCAATTTGCGTAGCACAACAGTGGTTCACTCGATTCCGTTCTGATATGGAGGAAGTGGAAGATGCATCACGGTCCAGAAGACCTGTCGTCGAAGAAGTCTATAAATTCACGGAAGTGAACGAGATAGACCGCCATAGTAGCAGCCGTACAATAGCCGGGGAGCTCAATATCAGTGAACGTTCAAAGACATTTGAAAAAGCTGGGTGTCACACAAATTGACACCAAAAAAATTACATGGACCGAATTTCCATCTGCGAATCGCTGCTGAATCGCAACAAAATGGACCCGGTGACTGGCGATGAAAAGTCGGTCACTTACGACAATGTGAAACGCAAACGGTCGTGGATGAAGAGTGGCGAAGCGGCTCAAACGGTTCCCAAGACCGGATTGACGGTCAGGTAGGTTTTGACTTGTGTTTGGTGGGATTGGCAGGGAATCATCTACTATGAGCAGCTCCCCTATAGCCAAACGCTCAATTTGGTTCTCTATTGTGAACAACTGGACCGCTTGAAGGCAGCAATCGCCCAGAAGCGGCCATCTTTGGCCATTAGGAGAGGAATTGTATTCCATCAGGACAACGCCAGACCCCACATTTTGATTGTGACGACCCAGAAGCTCCGGGAGTTCGGATGGGAGGTTCTTATGCTCCTTATCCACCTTATAGTCCGTACCTGGCACCATCGGATTACCATCTCTTCCTGTCAATGTCAAACGATTTAGCTGCCGAGAAATTGGCCGCAAAAGAAGCTTGCGTTAATTGACTCTCTTAATTTTTTGGCCAAAAGCGAAGCAAGCTTCAATGAGCCGGATATTCACAGACAAACTTCGGGTTGGTTAACTTTAGTCAAAATCGGATGGGGCTTTACCCCACCACCCTTATAAGCTATACAAAAAATTTAACATTTCATTGCATCCATTTGAGGTATACGAACTGAGGACGAAATTTAGTATACATGTGAATGAGATCGTAAAAAGTAATGATGTTAAGTTTAGTTAAAATCGGATGGGACTATGCCCCACCCATTATAGAAGTGATATACAAAATTCATCATATCTTTGCATCCGTTTAAGGAAGAGGAATGAAATTTGATATATTTGTTAGTGGGACCGTGATGTGTAAGATCCATTGAAAAAGTGTGGAGGGTTTAGATGTCTTTAAAGAAAATACATACGTATATATATAGATAACAAGTATATCAATTTTTTTAGCTGAAGGCGTCAGTAGTCAATTCTATTTCTTTAAGTTAGATTTCTAGATTAATTTAAGATCTTGCTGTATATAGTAAAGTTTTTCTAGGCATAGCCGGGTACCACTAGTTTTCTAAATGTATATTTCTTATAGGAAGCCAAACCGTTCAACCGATTGAGTTGAAATTCACAGCGAAACTTCGGTTAGGTGACGAAAGTAATCCGGTTAAGTTAAGTGAAAATCGGATTTCAAATCGTCCCCCATAAAAGCGATAAATTGGTGCAGTTAATTTGGTATAGATGTTAATGGGATTAGGATTAGTAATCGTATTAAAGCATTGTGCACTTGGAAAATGGCAACTTCATGAAGGGTCCAGCGTGCTCACCTGACCTGAACTAAATTTAAAACAATTAGGAAATTCTGGCCAGACGGGTTTATGCCAACCAAATAAGCACTACAACAACTTTCAGTATCTCAAAAGTAGGATTTTTCCTAAATGGGAGGCAAAGCAGCCTTCAATTCTTTATAATTAATATCATATATAAAGAAATAAATATTTTAATACATTCAACAGAATAATTAAATAATAGGAATTTTGATTTAAGTTCCTTTTCAATGGATATTTGGCTTAAAAACGGCTTTGACTTTGTTACCGGTAAATAGAATTGAGAGGCAAATCATATACAATAATAAAACAAAAACAATGGATTATTAAATAAGCTCACAATGGAAATTGTAAAGTAATTAATTGAACGCATATTCTTGTGCTATAGTTATGAAACCAAGCTTATACATACTGCCAAAAAAAAAAAACAATTTGCTGAAATGTGTTATTTAAACTTCACGATCAAATTCTTCAAAACCTTCTCTATTTCAGCACCGACAACACCAACATTCATCTAGAACAAATATTTTATATACTCTACACAAAATTGTATTCAATTAAATTATTGAAGTTTAATTTGCATGGAAAAGTTGTTTGGTTATGGATGCTGTTCGTAGTAGTGAATTTCACTTAACATAGTTTTTAATATAATATTTAATAATAAAATTTAATAATACTATTTGTCTAAGTATATTAATATTAATAATTAATTAAATATCTTAACAACTGAATTGCGCTCAATACTCCTACTTTTTACTACCACTTATATGCATAAATAATTTCTCCAATGCTGCTTTAATATGTTGCAAACTATATAAATAAATTAAAATACTATCACACTATGTAAAGCGTATATATTTGAAGATATATTAGCAGCAATGGTTTGTTGAACCGAACATAATTTATTATCTCTACTCATAAATAAACTTGCTTTTTCTATAGTTTTAAATAGCAGGTACATACAATTTTGTTTTATAATTGATTTGCATTATTTCATAAATGTAGTTTTTTTTTGTTTATATGCTTGCGAAAATCCCATTTTAATCAATTTAAGCGATGAGTAATGTTTCAATTTGTTCTGTATTCACTTTTTGAATAGTTTTTATATTCATTGCTCGAAGTGGTTGGTCAGTTGGTGGCGTGCTGAGTTAATAATGATGATGACAACAACAACCAAAACAACAATTGTTCATAAAAGTTATATAAATTTGCGATAAATTCACAAGCATTAAAAATCTGAACGCAACTTGTAATCTGCGCTTCATTGGTTCTGGCTCAGTAGCTGCTGGTTGGCTATGTATATTAATTGATATGGTTTGCAACAGTCACTTTTTGTGTGGCAGATATTTTTATTTTTTTTATTTTTGATTTATTTAGTTAATTTTATTGTTTAAATTTAAAAATATTTATTTAATTTATCTCTTTTGTCATGGCTAATAAGAAGTTGTTTATTTTTAAAACTAAAACATTTTCCTAATTTGGTTTTGTTCTATTAACGTCACTGAAGCGTATACGAAAGTTACAAAAACTGAATATATATTAAAAATGTATCACATAATCATTTAAACACCGCAATTGAAACCAGCTGCGTACGTGTTCGGAATCTTTAAAAACAAATAATACAATAGCATGTGATTCTTTTTAAAGGCAATACAATTAATGCTCAGAACATGTAAAAAATCAAGATTGACGAAACAATGTGTGCGCTACACAATTGTAGAGAAATAACTTCCAAACCACTATGTGAACCAGACTTTAGACTTAAACAATAGAAAATGTTAATTTCATCTTTTAATGTGCTAGGTCAGTTTCAAGACAATTATTTAAAAATAAAACAAAAACAAAAAAAAAAAACAATTCAATTGAAGCAATTATTAAATATTTTGTTTTGTTTTGTTAATAATTGTCTTGAAACTGACCTACCATATTTCAGCTATGGGAGCATAGAGCAAAAATTTTTATTTTTATATCATTCACAAGCGCTTTTATCAATTTATCAATAAGTTTTCGATCAGATTTACGTGACTAGTCGTTCTAGCTTTGTCCGTCTGTCTGTGTGTTGCTGCGCATATTTTTGTATAAATTAATTTTTGCCATATTGATCTACATTAGTCGTCACGGTGGAATCTTAAAGATGCTCGTACAAATATTAATCGACTTGTCTCTCCATATACAAATCTGTCCCTTCTTTCTGCTTTTTGAATGGAAAATATTTTGTTGTTCGTTTTAATGCAGCTTTAAAAAACCAATTTAGTGTATTTAAGGTCAATCCTATTAATATATTCCATAATGGTCTTAATTGAACCACTAAAAAGTATAGCCCCATAAAACAAATCGAGTCCATACAGAAATGTTCGTCTGTCTTATACAGGTACAGTCTATAAGATAGAGAGTTTTTGTGTGAATATTTAATATCTTCCAATGTTCCTTCAGACTACGAGGGACACTAATTATATTTCGGGCACATCATAATAACAAAAATTGTTAAATGAAAATGGCTTTATTCGTTTTCAAAATATTCTCCATTTTGCATTCGCTCAAACCAATTTTCGAAGCACTTTTTTCACTACGATTGAGGCACCTCCAAAACGCATCTGCAGATTCTTCTGGCGTAGAAAAACGTTTACCACGCAGTTTATCTTTGGGCTGTATGGCGGATGAACCATCAATTCGATATTTTGAGTGCTCAAACATTTTTCTGTGTAAGCCGTTGTGTCATGATGGAGGGTCATTCGTCTTAAGCGGTTGATTCTGCGAATTTCTCCGAAAACTTCAGGCAAGGTCGTTTACAATTCAAAATTGACCGTCCTATATTGCTCAAGCGGAACAGTGACCACATGTCCCAATCGACCGAAGAAATGGGCGACCATTGGATTCACAGTGCCCAACAATTTTTGTTGGATTTGGCTCGTCTTGGATCACCCACACTGTCAATTTCTGTTTTGTTTCCATGAGTCGTCACCTGTAACGATCATACAAACGTCTTTTGATGCACCTCGAACGTAGTTTTCTGCGACGTTTTACGTAATTCGTCGCTGACCGAACTACGACCACGATTGAACTCACCTTACCAGCGATATATAGTTGTTTGTGGCTTCATGGCCATTGGGCTTCATCCACACACTCTTTTTTTTTTTGTAAGAAAAGCATTTTGTTGTTTAGTTCAGCTAGAAGCGACGAATTTGTTGTATTTTACACAATTTAATCCCAATAAAATATACCACACAGATCCAGATACTATTTTAGGGTTCAAAGGTGTTATAATGTGATGTGGTTTATGGTGTTGATTCGGAGTTTTTTAGTAGGTATTACAACAAAAAATATTTTTCTTACAAAAACCATTATAATGAAGTATGTATAATACGAATTAAAACGAAGAAAACAACTTAAAAAATGGAAAAAAGCTCTGTTTTGGATCACAAAAAAATGCATGCTTTCGCCATTTGTCCAATGATTTTTAGCAAAAAGCCTATCGAAGAAAGTTGTTGAAGACTTTGTAACCTTTAATATGCACGCTTCTCGGTCTAACGCAGCCCATACACAGATAACAAATCGAAGCAATCTGTTGAAATTTTGTAAGCAGATGGAATGTGTTTCAAACTTATTTCCTTTGTTGTGTGTGTCTGGAGAAATTGTCGTCTTTCACTTCAGGTTTTAGAATCTGTTGTGTGTGTATATTAATGTTTGTTGATTTTTGCCATTTCTTTTGAGCTTTCGAAGAGTGCACATGTGCGGAAAAATTACAAAAATTGGGAGAACATTTTTAGAAGAGTTAATTGACCAAAATGATCAAACTGAAGGAATGACAAGTGTTAGTAACTATTAGTATTCTAGAGAAGCAGTTAGTTGCATTTCATTTAATAAATTTACGTGCGAAAGCTCATCTCCCTTTTTTACCCACTCCTTCTTTTCTCTTCTTTTTGCCTGTGTATGGGCTGCTTTAATAAATCAATTAAAACTCAAAAAAGGTCTGAACTTCTAAAATGGGAAAAAAAATATTTTCAAAAAATCAGACACGCTAATTATGGAAACAATTTTAAATGTGGTTTTATTGTTTATTTTAGAATTTTAGAATTTCTATACAAAGTAATTATTTTGTTTCAGTTTTTAAATCAATAACTTATGTTTCTTATGTAAAGATTTTTCATATATTATTTTTATGAAAATACGTATTCTCTCCACTATTCAGGCAAGGAACAATACAAACCAACCATAAATGTTGGATTTTTGTATGAAAAACTTTTAAAAATTGATTAATTAACTCATAAAAATTTAAAATATGCACATATTCTTCACTGCTAGGGGTTGCATACAAAGTCAGTGTAGTTTTTATATGAAAAACATTTTTATTTATTTAATATAAACTGGAAATATGATGTGTTTCATTCCTAAGAATAGACGATTCTCATACAAATTGATTGAAGCACCTTCCATGATTATTATTTCTTTTCAGTTTCAAGTAAAACTTATTTTTTGCTTTATAGCAGCTATAAGAACTCAGATAATACAGTTGTGAAAATTTTCCAATGTGTTACAAACCAAACAACAACACAAAAATACTCTACGCGAACACTGCATGTAGTGTGCATAAGAAACCAAGTTATCAATTTAATAAAAAATGTTTATCACATAAAATACGAAACAAAAGCGGGAGTGAAATGTAAAATCCCAACTAAAGTATAGAAATAAAACAAAAATAATTATATACGCCGAGAGTTGCGCGCGCGACTTTGTTAAATGTGAGTCGTCACAGCGCGCGATTTAAAGCAGTTTCCAGTTGACAATCGTGAAGTGATGAACGTTGAAGCTTTGCGCTCGCACATTCAATAAGCAACAAACAACAAAAGCTGATCAGGCGGCCATGAAGCTACTTAAATGCAATACATTAATCGCTTGCAATGCGCTGCCCCTGCTGCTGTTGTTCATGCTGCCACAGCTGATCTTGAGCAGCGAAGCAGAAGCATACGAAGATTCGCACACCGCACATCTGCGCGTAAAACGCATTGTTGGTGGACACCATGCCAAAGCGCCGCCGGAAGATGATCCGGTTGTGTTTACACGCGTTTTTAATCGTGATACGCGCGTTGAGGGCTTTCGTAATCAACGCACTGGCATATACAGTTTTCTTGGTTTACATTACGCTGAACCGCCAGTGGGACGCAATCGATATGCGCGACCGATTTATAAGCGTCTGGTAGGCGATATAAATGCCACACAGCATGGTGCACCCTGTATACAACCACATCCACAAAATCCACAACGCATTGTAGGCGAAGAGGATTGTTTGCTATTAAATATTTATACGCCACAAATGCCAGACGAATCAACTGGTTTGCCGGTAATTTTCTGGATACATCCCGGCGGTTTTCGTTACGGTTCAGCGGCGCAGTATGATGCCACGCCCATGGCACAGCAGGGTGTTATAGTAGTGGCAGCACAATATCGACTCGGTTCACTGGGCATTATGGGTGATGGCACCAAAGAATTCGACGGCAATCTGGCTGTATTCGATATGGCTGCAGCTTTGCGTTGGGTCAACGATTATGTTTCATTCTTCGGTGGTGATCCTAAACAGATCAAGGCCATGGGTCATGGTTCTGGTGCGGCAAGCGCTATGTATTTATCAATGTCGCGTGGTGCACGCAGTGGTGGCGATGTTTCGGGTGTTGTAGCAATGTCCGGCACAGCGCTCTCGCAGTACGCAACCGATAAGGAGCCGGTGCAGAGCGTTGAGGAAGTTGCAAAGATAAACGGTTGCCCGGCAACAAATGAGTTGGAGATTGTGCAGTGTTTGAGGGAGGTATGTAGAGATTTGAATGTGTATTTCTTAAAGTTAAAAAAAAAAATACAAATTTTATTTAGAAACCCGCAGCTGATATAATTAAAAATGATGGCAAAGTACAAACCGAGCGTTTGGCTGGTCGTGCACTCATCAAAGGCTTCTCTGGACATGTTGGTTTTCAACCACACATAGAGGGCGAAGATGATGGACGTGCCTTACCTGGACTTATTATAGGTGCTGCAGAAGAGCAGCTACGTAGCGGTAAATTTACGCCTATACCACTACTAACAGGTGTTACCAAACATGAGACGGCAAATTCGGTTAGTCTGAACACCATAGAGAAGGTTTATGGTTCTGCTGAGAAGTTTTTGGGTTCACTGAAAGGCACTTTACAAGATTTAACCGGTTTTCTGCGTATTGATAAGCTAACGGGTGAGATAACAAAACCAGTGCTGCCCGGTTTGACAAATGTCTTAACACCAACGCTGGCTGATATCTGGAAGGTGCCACAGGCTTTGAGTCTGGATCAAGTGCTATCGAAGGTGAGTCATAGTATTTATGCTTTTAAGTTAATATTTAAAAAAAAAAATATCTTTTTCTTTTAGGTTGTTGAATCCACGACAGATGTGCTCTTCAACTTGCCTGCAGTGCTAACCACACAAGTCTGGTCAAAGTTAGCACCCGCCTATATGTATAGCTTCGAGTATAATGGCACCAAATCGAAGGGCGCTAATTTCTTACATGGCTTGCCTATAGTCTCAAATAATGCCAAACCAAATCCCGAAGTGGTTGCACATGGTGATGAGCTGGGTTATATGTTTGATGCTAATGATATCTTTGGCGTACCACTACCTGATACACAGCTGACAAGTGCGGATGATCTGAAGGTGCGCAAGAATCTTATAGATATGCTGGTGAAGTTTGCAAAGTCTACGTCTTCGAACGACACTAAGTCCAATGGCGCTGGTGGTGGCGTGACAGACAAACTATTTCAAAGTGTCACCGGCAAGGGTACACCATTCATTAAAATCGATACAAATTTAGAGGCTGCTAGCGACTTTCGCTTTTGCGAACTATCTGTGCTCGGCGCCTCACTTGCACCGCTAACATCTACCACATGCGCGGGTCTGGGTAATATACTCGGCGGTTTGGGTGGTGGTCTTGGTGATACACTTGGCGGCGTTGGTCAGTCACTTGGTGGTGTTGGAAATACACTCGGTCTTGGTGGTTTAGCTGGTGGCAGCCCACCGAAGCGTGGTGGTTTGGGTCTGGGTTTATTGTAAATATTTCACTGAATAAAGTAATTTCATGCGTTTAACCGTGGTGGTTGTTGTTGTTTCGTTTATATTTAAAAGCGCTTACCCTTCAATTTGTGCAAGAACAATTGAGCACATTTAATCCCTATTGACTTATAGACAATAACTGCAAGGCGCCGATAAGCAAATTTTATGTTGTTCAAAGTTAAACAAAAGCATTTTCAAAACTTTGTGACCTCACAAACAAACAATTCAGCTGCTGCTGCGGTGTGGTTTGCACTGTGGCGGCTACTTGCGATTTTGTTCTGTTTATCTGCGCGCTTAGAAGTTTCGAGTCGATAATCCTTTGTTCAAACAATGGAAATGACTGTGAAGCATGGAGTTTGCGATTGGCGCTTGCATTGATTTCTATTGGTAGCGTTGGTAACGTTGTGCAAATTAGTTGATTATGAAAATAAAATGATTTCCCGCTCAATTTTTTAGAAGAAGATTTTTTACATACTGCTTAGAATGAGAATAAATATTCATATTCAGTTCAATAGTATAGCAGAAATCGTTAGTTTGAAATTGGTAAATTTTCTCATTTCAGTGCAAACTTATAATTTGCGTCTTTTTAGGTCCACATATCTTTGAAGTAGACACTCCTATTGAAAATACCAGTAGAATAAAAGTTATAGAGAATAAAACTTCATGTTATATAGATATATTGGAGAACTTTTGTGGCGTGAATTATGGTACTTCAGAGCTATATGTAGACGCAAGGTTGTTAAGGTTACAGAAAGGCAATATGTACAGACATTGCGATTCCTCTTCATTGGTTTTCTTCTCACTCTCTCTTCCCAAATGGAGAGTTTGTTATGTCCATTAGCATAGGTGTAACTGGTGATGAGAAGATTAACTGCAATGAAGCGTTTGAAAAAGGAATTCTAAATATTGCTTATATTTTTGACAACAACTTTAGTTTGAACGAAGAAACAGAATGGTAAAGCTTGAAATTCGAAATTCATGAATGAAAGAAGAGACACTTTTCCGTCGCTTAACACTTCTT
Source organism: Leucophenga maculata (assembly GCA_035044805.1). Classification (NCBI taxonomy): domain Eukaryota; kingdom Metazoa; phylum Arthropoda; class Insecta; order Diptera; family Drosophilidae; genus Leucophenga; species Leucophenga maculata. Next base: position 548,537 of record JAWNNP010003047.1, read on the forward strand.
AATAACTCAGAGAAACACTTTAAGAGCCGTTTACTGATCTTCATTGATTTATTATTAAATTTTTCCTAACCTCACGAGTTTGCAACTGGCCGAATTTAAAACCAATCATAACTCTTACATATCAATTGTCGCATTTATATTGAAAATGTGGAAAATATTTCAAGAGCTCTGGGTAGTGCATACTTTGCCTGCCATAATTGACAAATGTCATTGCCTGAGATTGCAAATTAAACTCTACCTCAATAATTAAAAATAATCAGCTGCGAATTGAGAAGTCCAATTAATTAATTATCGCATCTTCAGAAAAACCAAGTACACGAAATTGCAAATTTAGGTGGATTTCGATCCACGCTAAAATAGGAAGATCAGAAAACGGCGTTAAGAGTTTTTCGAATTTAATTTATCCTTTCATCTTCATCTTTGATGAATCTGGACTAAAGGTATCTGTATTCTAGAATTTGTTTCCATCGGTGTCTGATCCACCAAAGTTTGCATATGACATTGTAATTGTTGGAGAATTCTTTTTATATCGGTTGGTATAGCAGTCCAAGGAAAAATGTTCAACCATTCTCTCCATATATGTTGAGTACGTAAAGTAATACTACAACCCATCCTGCTCCTCTATTGTTTTTGATGGTTATCCTGCACAATCAAACAAGGCAGTCATAAAATTCGAAGAGCACACTGATCTATTGATTCTTTTAACCGCCAAATCATTCAATTCTGCAAACATCTTCGTCATGAGATCTTGAAATGGGAGCTGTCAGAGTACCGTACTTTTATCCCAGATGTTTTAACTTCTCTTCTGCTGTCAAACGGAACCTTCTGTTCCTATTTATATTCAATTAATGGAAAGTTGAAGTTATAAAAGCGAACTTGAAACGAACATGGCTTTACAGAATGCTGTCTAGGTTTTCCACCATGCAGAGGCTGATCCTGAGAACCTCATTGCAGCAGGTCAAATTTATCCGGCAGATCTCCTTCTCAAATTCTATAGTAGAGCTCAAATTCAATCTAGTTTCTCTGCCCTTATTAAATGAATCCCCCCGCTCAACAAATTCCGCGTTGTGATAGACCAAAAGATAATCTCAGCTGGAATTGGGGGAGCACGAACCCACCATAAACACAAAAAAACCTGCTCAAGCTAAAATCCTCAAAACGACGTCCCGCGGATATACAGAAAAGTGCAGCTGCAGCAAAGTAGGCATGAATTACTCCATAATTTGCGTTAGCTGTATCTCAGAACCACAGGAAAGAATTAGTCTCGCTATTTCTTTCACCAAAGTCGTGATTAAAAAGGAGCAATAAAATGTTTACTACCGAGCTCCCGAATAAGAAAATGAAAAGCATTCAATTGAAAATATAACAAAGTGACCCGGGAAAATAAAATCAAGAGCCCTTAAACGTTGCGTTGGAATGAGTAGAACTCATTTGATTTACTCCACTATTTTCTGCGAATTCTGTTCAGTAAATGAAATTGTAAAGTAGATCCCCATATCTTTCCTTTTAATGTTTTCTTAGTATCTAGGAGAATCTGCTTTGACTTTTTGCAATATCATTCTTCTAGTGGCACAAGAATCAATTCACTGAATTGAATGGTACTTCATGTAGTAATCAGTTTTGGTTGTTTTATACAGCACATGTTCCAATATTTAAGTGCTTTCCCCAGTTGATTTTAATTAATCTTTTGAAGATATTTAAGGAATTGCACCGAGCATTTTGCCGTCTACATGTAGAAAAAAACCGTCAAAATCGGTTCAGCCGTTTGGGAGATTAGACCGGACAAAGAGACAGATATGGGATCTAGTGAAAATATCGCAATCACTCTCATAAGTATATTACTTCTGCTTATAAAAAGTCTACTATCAAACCAATATCTCAAAGATTCTGGAAATGTAGTGCATATATACACATAGACAGAACGAGAGATAGATGTACAGACTCACGAATGACTCGCCTTGTCGCAATGATTAGTAATATATATACTTTGTATGATATTTGATGACTTCTTTAAGACTTTTTGAAAAAAACCCGATTCCGATGATAGATTACTACCCAAGTCAATGGAAATCAGCGAAGTTCATGATAATACATAAGATAGATGAAACAAAAAACGATATATCGCCCACCGTCCGATTAGTTCGTTGGTAATATCTTTCTAAAATACTTGAAAAATAAGAAAAAACGTTGTAGTCGAGTGTGCTCCACTTGGAGATACCATGTACTTTTCATTATTATTTTGATCCATGTGGAATATTTGATTAGGTTTTATTAAACCACAACAAAATGTGTTTCATAAAAAAACTCAGAAAGGCGGACAGATCTGTCCATTTATCTATATTAAAGAGGGCATAACTAAAAGGTAAATATTTCGATGTAAGAAGTAATGGGTTTTTTGGAAAGCTCATTTAATGTACTTTTTTTTTTAAATAAAATTTGTTTATTTTAAAAAATATATATTTTCTGAAATCAAATAATTTCAATTTGATTTTTTACGAAATGAGACATTTTTTTTTTTGTCAATAGCCTTTAAAGTAGATTTCTATCCCTTTAAAATTATTTTATTAACTAAAGTGGGAAAACTTTTTCAGAATTTACAAGATATTATAACAGTTAGTACTACACGCCAGGCGTTATATTGACTGCCACTATATATTCCAATGTCAAAGTGTTATAATTGCCATGCCTTAGTGTTATAATTCTCATTTATGAGGCCTAGCGCGCTTTATAAAAATAAATGGAACATGGTATTTCTAAAAATTTGATATAAATGGTCTATACTACCTCATCAGTTAAGTAGTAATGAGCATACACCACTTAATCCTGACTAATTCCCAATTTCGGGCGATGTGTTAGCACAAAATTCCACGGAGTTATAGAAATTTAAAAAACCAAATTAAATTTTACATGTAATTTATATAAGAAATCTTCTGGCGCTTCTCTTTGAGAATACCAATTATTAATATTAAAAGCTTCTACTTGGAGGGATTTTGTTTTTCGGAATTTTCAACGCTTTTTTATAGATGATCGATGCCAGTCTTTCAATTATCATTTTATATATCCGACAAGCCGTCTTATAATAGTTCCGTCTGTATAATTGATACACATTAAAGAAAAAATAGCTCAATTACTGAATGCAGCTCTCTTATAAAATAATCTCTAATTAATATAATACATAAATAAGATTTCACGCTAACGTTAATCTATCAATTACAAACGATAAAGCTATTTCCTCTCATTACACGCTACAGAACAGCAGCTCGAACTTAAAATACATTAAAGTCTAGAAATAGAAACTGCCGGCATAGTTGCTTCTACCATATACGAATTAATCATGATACGCGACATCTGTGACAATATTAATGAATGTTTGAGAGCAATTCTATCGCAGATTCATTTCTAGTATTTAGTGCGATGTATTCAAAAGCAAAACTTTACAATTAATTAGGCTTCATGCAATGCGAATGATTAACGATTATGGCAGTCGCGTACTTATATAATAAGGCATAACCTGCACCCGGACTTGAACGGCTGATGCTGACGAGCGCCATAAATAGCAACAAACTTGAAGATTATAGCAGAAAAGTTTTACTTTTAATGACGACAATAAAAGTTACAAATGCGAAATAGAAATGGCAAAAATTTGTGCTGAAAATAATGTTGCGGCGCATGGTTGCATTGCAAGCTGAGTACTGTACGTAGTGTTGAACAAGTCTTCACAAAAGTTTCAAATGATTACGAAATAATTACCGGCTTCATTAACTGCAGTCTGTGCTTGTTGTTGATGTCAATTTACCTGTGCCCCACTACCTAAAATGCCATAAATCTGTGCGTCTAATAGATGAGTGTCGTGCAAATGTGGTTTGCAATTTACTTTTTCAGCTAAGCACATCCCCTCGAAGTTTCTATTAGTTTTGGTTGAACAACGTTAGCAGTGTAGTCAAACTGCAGTATAGTATTTCTAATAGTTCCATCACTACTGGTCGTACAAGTACTATCATCATCAGCGTCGCCATCAACCTCAATGCTCCCCATTTGGTCGCTTTTTCGCAATTTTTCTTCATTAATCTGTAGTTACGCAATTTCCGCCGACAAAACGCAAAACTTTTTCTGCGTTAATTTTGGCCAATTCATTGCGGTTTTGCCCTCATTTACTGACTGGCATTGACTTCTATACAGGAGGACCTGCCTATTTCGCATCTTTGGCTAAATTAGTTCCGCCCCTCGATTTATTTTGTCATTTCGTTCGTTCGTTCGTTCGTTCGCTAGCATCATTTTGGAAAGCAATTGGAATAGTTCCTATACACTCTGAGTACTATTTTGTGCTTTAATCATTGAGGGGTGCTGTCTGTCCGTCGTCTGTCTGTACGAGTATATGGCGCAGCATTGCCCTCTACCCTCATATGTGTGTATGTTTGTCTGTTTGGTTTTATTGCCTCTGCATACAAGACAAGTGTGTGTTCGTGTTTAAATTTACTTGTCATTCATTCATTCATTGTCTGCTATTGTCCTTGCTCCTGCTCCTGCTTTTTGGAAATCAGTTTCGAATCGTTTTTCGTATACATTGAAAGACAATAAGCACAACAATTGCTTGAATGACTGTTACATCTGTGTGTCGAAAAGAAATGAGCTTTATTCGGATAGACTCGTAAGGAGTAGCATGGGTCGCTGATTTGTTTTGAACTTTAAGACATTGAGACATATTATGCAATAATATTTATATTGACTTTAGTTGTAGTTGGATAACAAGCCAACTATATAGAGATAAATTAAAGTCTTAAAATTAAGTTGAATTAATTTAACAATATTTAATTTATTGTAGTTCAGAGTGGTGCCATATGAACACTCACTTTGAAACACTCAGCAGCAGCTCGACAACTAAATATTGACGAAGGAAATTGTATTCTTTTACTTTAACTCTCGACAATGATGCTTTTGATGACATTGAAGTGCGGTGAGCACCAAATTTTCCCTGAGTATTTTTGAATCTTCAACTGCCTCACTTGACTCTTACATGGTATATAGAGAAGCTTTTCAATTTGGTATTCAAAATCGAATCAAGGCTGTAATAATTCTGTTATGAGACATTTTAAAACTATCTGGGAATTATAATTGGTATTCAAATTTAAAAAAAAAATTCTGAAACAAAAAATTTATTGAGTTTTCAATAACAAAACTTTTTGTTTGAATTGTGGGACACCGTTTATTCATATAAAATTTTTCTTTAAAGGTCCTCGATCCGATATGAACCAGTAATGTCATAAAATTTAGGTGAGTAAATCTTGATCTAATTTTATTCATAGTAAATTATGCAAGCTCTGGATTCCCTAGGAGGGATTCCCTAGGAGGGATTCCCTTATGGGGATTCCCTAAGGGGATTCCCTAAGGGGATTTCCTAAAGGACATTCCCTAAAGGAGATTCCCTAAGGGGATTCCCTAAGGGGATTCCCTAAGGGGATTCCCTAAATGGGATTCCCTAAGAGGATTCCCTAAATGGGATTCCATAAGGGGATTCCCTAAAGGGGATTCCCTAAAGGACATTTCCTAAGGGAAATTCCCTAAGGGGTATTGCCTAAGGGGAATTTTCTAGTGGGGATTCCCTAAGGGAGATTCCGTAAGAAAAATTCTCTAGGGGATTCCCTAAGGCTCATTCCCTGGGGGGATTCCCTAGGGGTGTTGCCTTTGGAGATTCCATATGAGTGGCTTACTATGTGGCTTCGATAAAGGGGATTTCCTGGTGGATTCTCTTAGGTGCAGTTTTTGGGCGGATTCCCCAGGTAATTTCCTGCAGGGGTATTCGCTTTGGGGATTATTCCCCGGGGGATTCTCTGTATGCTTCCCTACTGGGATCCCCAAGAGGATTCCATGGGGCGATTCACTAGGGGTACTCCCTGGGGGATTCCCTAGGTCGATTCCCTATGGAATTTCTGGTGGGATTCCCTGGAAGGATTCCTTGGAGGGATTCCCTGGGCGGATTAACTTTAGACGATTTCCTTTGGACTTATTCCTTGGGAATTCCATATGGGGATATACTTTGCGCGATTCTTTTTGGGGGATTCCATAGAAGGATTCCTTAAGGGTTTTCCCTAGGGCCATTGGGCTCATTTTAAAGCGCATAATTCGGCCTTTAGTTCCTGCTATAAGCAAAGTTAGTAGCACGCCAGGATTGAGCTGTACGATTCTAACACTATTTTCACGGAAGGTTTTTAAAACCGGATTCGTGTTCAGCACGAGCAATCTGTTCAGAAAAAATATGTCCCATTCCTTTCTTTGTTTATCTGCTAAAACAACACCATTTTCAACAACAGAACAGAACACTTTGTGACTTTTCTGTTGCACTGCTTGTTGGCATGTTGAAGTTGTCTGTCGTTGTCAACGATGCCGCATATAGAATTGCAGAAGCGCTGCAACTCTTCCTTATGCAACTGCTGCGGGTATTGCTCCTGGTTAAAGTTGCTTTTGCTGCTGCTGTTGTGTTCGACGTCATCCAAAATGTCAATGTCACAGTTGAGCGACACGACATGAACCTCGGAGATGTCAAAGTGCGCCGAACCACCGAATGATTGTACATTGAAACACAACCATGCAGACGGACGGATGGACGGATATACACAGATAGATACCGAGACACATGTAAGCCGGCAGTGAACATGACGACAATTGGTAATTTTGGGTATGAGTTAAGGTGGATGGATCTAAAGGGAACTGATACGACTGGCAAAGTTGAAATAAAAGTGGAAAACTCTTTCGAACTGAGTGAGACACTGTCTTTCGGTCGCTATATCCTTTGAGCATTGAGCGTCGACGCCCAGCAATTTTCAATACCACTTGCGCCATTTGACATTTGCATGCCAGGCAACAAGCAATGAGCATCCAAGTGCAATTGTCTCAATTTCCTTGTATATCTGCTGCATATATCTCTCTGTCCTCCGACCTATGCATTGCATATCAAAACCGAATAAAATATGTTGCGCCCACATGAAAATGAGGCAATAAAAAAAATAAAAATGCCAACGAAAACTCACAAACTGAAAATCAGCAAACAAAATTGTTAAGAAAATGTGGTTGAAACGAAGTTTTAATGCACTTTACATATTGCTTAGATAGATAGATAGATAAATAGAAAGATAGATAAATAGATAGATAGATAGATGCATAGATAGATAGAATAGATAGATAGATAGATAGATAGATATATAGATGGATAGATAGATAGATAGATAGATAGATGGATAGATAGATAGATAGATAGATAGATAGTTGATAGATAGATAGATAGATAGATAGATGGATCGATAGATAGATGCATAGATAGATAGAATAGATAGATAGATAGATAAATAGAAAGATAGATAGATAAATAGAAAGATAGATAGAAAGATAGTTAGATAAATAGATAAATTGATAGATAGATAGATAGATAGATAGATAGATAAATAGATAGATGAACATGCAGACAGATCAAAAGGCTGTGCTGAACAATACTTTAGCGAGGAATTCTTTTTGCAGACTACTTCAAAATGCAGACTGCAAAACTTTACAAACTTTCTTACAAATTAATGTCACTCTTTTCATTCTAAGCATGAAGGGTGTAAATAAAACATAAAACCTCAATACGCCATTCAAATTCAATCAGTTGCAACAGCAGTTTGAAACCTTCGACATTTGATTATTGAAAGTTTACGAGACTCCTGGCAAAGGTTAAATATTTATGCAATGCCAATTGAACTTGCCTTCGGGGCGTCTGGTGTATTAAAAATAGTCGACGCCCCCCACCCCCTCCACTTATTTGATACATTAGAACGCCTCTTTCGTGTTGCAATAAACTTTGCAGAATTGATACTATTTGGCACTGGTTAGATTAAATATTCACTGATTTGCATTGAGGAAATGACGCTTATCAATCAGCGGAAATCTAAATGTGCGATTTTTCGATGACTTTTGCTGTTTCAATTTTGATTACTGATTGCGGATAAGTTTGAAACACAGTTTCGCTACTCGATTTCGCTGACAGTTTTAAACAAACTACATGGAATATTTATTCATTTGTATTCGGATTTTCATTTGGAATTCAATCTGTGCGCATTGTGTGCGGTTCTAAATGAATTTTCGTTGTTAGCATAAATGTTTTATATATGTTGAGTACTTATGTTGGTATTACGCATACGCCTCGTTGTTGTTGTTGGCAGTGACAGAAAATGTAAATTTTATATGCGACATTTAAAAAAAAAAAAAAAAAAACAAAGAATTTAGTAAACGCATTTCAAAATGTGCTGGTGTCATTCTGTATATTTTGTTGTAGTATTTGTGCTGCGCTTTGCTTTGAGTGCCTGCACGCTTTTTGGCTTTTCGCTTGGCAATTTTATTTGAGCGTGTGAACTGCCTGGAAGAGTGGTGACCCTCGAGCATTGCTAAACTGTCTGTGAAAACAGCAGAAAGCTTTTACGTTTCGTCATCATTTATTTAGAATGTTTTCCAAGTGGTCACACGCTGGAACATGCAGCAGTGACAGTACTTGTTATAGTCATGAATTTATTGCGATACACTGAAAATTAGAGTGGAGATCTTTAAAATTAGCTGGGATAAAGTTTATTTGTTGTACAAAAAAATGCAAACTATATATGAAGGACAGACGAAATGAAATATAAAAATATCACCGAATGACAATTAAATTTTGAGAAAAGTTGTTCACCGCCATTCACCTGGTAATGGCCAACAATGATTCTTGTGTCTAACGGACCAAACAACACACACGTCCGCTAGGGAACGTATCTCCTGTGTAGCCTCTGAACACCAGCTCAGAGGTGAGCTAACGTGAGAAGGCGAAGGAGCCCCCTCTCCTCTAATAGCGCGTTGCTGCGCTGGGCTTGGGACCCGCCACTTTAAAAAATAATAAACTCCCAATGAATACGAACAGGAAGCCTCGGAAGGAACCCTATGATGACGACCCCCGCAAACGATATAAGGATCATTATATGAGGATATGCACCTGGAATGTCCGCACCCTTAATTGGAATGGTGCAAATATCCAGCTGGTTGACATCCTCGAAAGATGCAAGGCTGACATCACCGCAATCCAAGAAATCCAATGGATAGGACAGGGGAGCATCCTGTGGCATCTACTACAGCTGCCATGCGCGTAAGCACGAATGTGGTTTCGTGGTGAGTAGGAAACTACGTGGCCTCGTCTTTAGGTTCACGCCTGTTGACGAGCGCCTAGCCGCGATACGCATCAAGGCTAAATATTTTTATATTAGCCTGATTTGTGCGCACGCCCCGACGGAAGAGAAAGACGAAGATGCTAAAGATGAAAGCTATGAGCGATTGGAACGTCTGTACGAGTGCTGTCCCAAACACGATGTCAAAATAGTGCTTGGCGATTTGAACTCCAAACAGAAGGAAAGAATCTTTGGCCCAACCGTTGGAAAAATTTACCCTTAACGAAACTCAAATGAAAAGTAGCCATATTTCAACACCACAACATCCACAAGGCTACATGGCTAAGTCCAGATCAAATTACAGGCAACCAAATTGATCATGTCTTGATTGGCGAAAGGCACGCATCGAGCGTGTTAGACGTGCGAACGTTACGTAGTTCCAATATCGCTAAACAAGGCTAAACGTCGGCAAGTTGCCGCCGAAGCCTTTTCAAACACGACTGCTCGCGGAAACCTCTCCGTCTTCTCAAGATATATGTGAGCAGTGGAAACATATCACCCGCTCCATGGATAGGGCTGCCAGGGATGTTATTGGTTATACATAACCTGTGATTAATTCTTGGTATGACGAGGAGTGTCGCAATGCTACTGCAGAGAAGAACGCTTCCTATCAGCAAACTCTGCAGTCAGGAGCAACGCGAGCTGTAAGAGAGCGTTGTCGAGAGAACTTCAGAGAGGAGAAACGCCTTTTCAGACGCAAGAAAAAGGAGCAAGAAAGGCGGGAGTTTGAGGATTATCAAAAGGTCAACCGTTTGACTGAAGGTTTTAAACTTTCTGTAAGGAATCAGGAATCACTGAAATTAAGGAGAGTAATATTTCTAACCTACTTGGAGGCGATGAAGTGCTGAGTTCCTCTCTGACCCCTTTGATACCAAGAGAGGTTTCAGGCAGGGCGATGCTCTGTCGTGCGATTTTTCAATCTCCTGATGGACTGGCTCAATCTTCCAACAGGAAGTGATGCTGCTCGCTTACGCCGATGACATCAATATCATCGGTACGCGAGAACGGCGAGTCAGCAAGGCGTTCTCGGAGATTGGAAAACAGTCTCGGCTCATGAGTCTAGCGGTAATTGAGGACAAGACGAAGTACTTGGTGTCTTCTCGAACTCCATCATCGCGTCTTGAACGATCAGTGACGATGGGTAATTTTAACTTCAGTGTTGTAGAAAACTTCATCTATCTAGGATCAGAGATAACCAGCAACAAGAACGGCAGCCTCGAGATCAGGCGAATAATCACGCTTGCAAACAGATTCTTTTTTGGGCTGAGCAAGCAAATGAGATGTAAAGCCCTCTCTCGACAGACGAAAATAAAGATCTATAAGACGCTGATACACCCGGTCCTATTGTATGGAGCAGAGGCATGGACCGTGATTGAGTCGGACGAGACAGCGTTGGAAGTCTTTGAGAGGAAGATTCTTCGCAGGATCTTTGGTCCTATTAGATTCGGCGACATGTTTAGGTCCCGTATGAACCGCGAGCTGTACGAGCTAATTGATGAGGTTGACATAATCCAGCTGGGCTGCACCGGGCTGGGCACCTCATTCGAATGGATGAAAGAGCTACAGCACGCATGGTTTACATGGGGGGCCCAAACTTGATTGGTGGACGCCGACATATAGGACGAAAAGACTTTCGATGGAATGAGCAGCTTTGGAGAGATCTCTCCATACTTGGCATTCAAAACGACTGGCGCCAGCGCGCACAAGATTATGAAGACTGGCGCGCCTTCCTTAAACCATATAAACCTACCCGTCCTTACGAGTTTTTGTAAGAAAGAAATGTATATTGTTGTTGGTCTATCTTACATTAATCCTTATAAAATATTCCATATTGGTACAGTTCGTACCACTAGAAGAGTTAGGCCCCATACAAGTCTGTCCCAGCTGTCTGTGTTTTTTTTTTGTGTCTGAAATAAATGGTTTTTGTTTTGCTGTTGTTACTTCAGTTAGAAACACCAAGTTTGGTGTATTTTATGTCATTTAAAAAAAAATATTCTATAAAGGTCAAAATCGGACAATCAAAAATTTGAGTCGATACAGACACGTCCGTCTGACTTAACATCAAGAACTTAGGATGTTTAATGTCTCCTATTCCTTCTTCAGATATATACATAGTATGTAATGAAACTGCCAGCCTCTCTCTAAGGGATCATAAATATTTTCCTTGCTTACTGAGTTTTTGAAAGAAACATTTTTGTTTTCTTGGTTCTTCTTCAGCTAAAAAGTGTTTCTAACTTAAATTCTAACAAAATATTCCATAAATATCCATATCGGGCTACAAGAAGAGATAGATCCAATACAAATCTCTCCCTTCACTTGGTCACAAATCGTTCTCGTTTGATGATAAAATTTTCTTTACAGTGTAAAAAATAATTTCTTTTTGGCAAACTTTCAAAATGTCAATTGAAAAAGAAAAAATTAATCAAAAACATTCAAAGACTTGGCAACAAAAAGATTTTACGCTTAATAAACACGATTCATTTCGGAAACTCTTGAAAAATGTATAAGAGCCAATTTTGAAATTTATAGAACAAAAGGCATTTAAGCTGTTAGACAGACTGCACAGAGCAGATATGCTCATTAAAGCCATCCAGCCAGGCAAACTCAATGCCATCATTGTCTCAAATTTAATAAACTGCCAAATTTCATTGAGCAATGTCTGAATTATGGAAAATTAATTGTTCTATGAAAAGCAAAAAGCAAAAATCATGCAAAACTCATTACATGACATGTACGTACCACTCACTGCCTATGTATGTGCTCCTACAGAAGTGTCTATATGTATGTGTGTCGCTTGAGCTTTTGGAAAAGTACCTTATCAGTGCTCAAACAAAAAACAGGCATACGACAGCTTATAAGGGCACAAAACAGCCAGAACAGCCCAACTGCAACACTGGCTTTCAAATTCGATTTTAAAAAGGGTCTCTCACACACATAGAACTTCATTTGCACACGCAAACGCATGCATAGCATATATACACACATTTCAATTCAGTATTGGGCAAAAATTTTCCACTTAGCCAGGCCTGATTTCCAGAAAAATGCGCTCCAAGCACGAACAGCAACGTTTGAAGAACAATAGCTTTGGTTTATGGTTTTTGGGAACACCAGAGCAGACCATACCAGACCAGACTAGAGCAGACAAGACCAAACAGTTCAGTCAGTCTGTTGTCTCGCATTATGGATGCATGACAGTCCCTTGGGGTGAGCTGTCAAAGCAGTGCATACATACTGCATATTTGGCATATAGCGGAGTGACACATAAACCAGCAGCAGAAGCAGAATCAGCAGCAGTTGTACAGGAGGGGTGAAGTATTCTATGCGGCGTGTGCTGCTGTCAAACTCAAATTGTGAGCCACTTAAGTGGGTGTCTCCGCTGCATTACTCCTCTCCACCGCACATTGTTCCTTATAGCTTTTGTCCTAGTTTTGCTGGCCAAAAATTGTGCTTTTATGCATTCGACAGGTTTTATGTGTCACTTTTGAGATTACTTATTTGGAGCCCTTGTCTGCCACACTGGATTGAAGTATTGAAAATTTCTACTGCATTGCTCTGTCAATTGCAGCACACAAAGGCGTTCAATTGTGCGTTTCTATTACTTGGCCAGCCAGCTATCTATGTATTGTATCTGCTATCGTCTACTAATTAAAATTGATTGCTATAATTAATATTGATTACATCGAAAGGCGAAAGGCGCAGCTAACACGCAAGCATATAAAAATGAATTTATTCCCATTTGTATCCTATTTTTTTTTCATGTAATTTTTCATAATTTACACATTATCAGTTAACTTGACACCTCAATACTTTTCTTTTTGGCCCCCTTTTGAACTGTCAATACCAACTGACCACAAGGAGTTCAAATGCTAAACTGCGGTCGCAATCAACTTCAGCTCTCTGCACGCAAGTTTAATAAATTGTCGATTGTTGTGTGTATCTAACACCTTTTGCGGTCAGCGTAATTAACTGCACGCAATTCGAATACTTTGCTTCTGTGGCGCAAGTCATCGTCAACTCAGTGACGGAACAGCTTCGTTAATATTTATAGCCGGCACACACAAAATGCCTAATTACAATCGGATTGAATGAAAAGAGAACAAAGCACCTCATATAGTGAACACACAGAAAATGAAGTTTTACTATCAAAAGTTTCTTGTTAGGAAACTTTTGTATATGGAGTGTACAAAGCAGTGTTCCTAACAAACTGTCCTGTGGAACTAAGCTTTCAAAAATTATTTAATTTCAGATATCTCATCTTTAAACACAACTCGGTATGTACTGTGGCACTGAGAAGATTTCAGAAATAAGTGGTATGGCGCAGGGAGGTAATTTTTCATCTTAAAGAGCAGTCCATTATGCCAGACCCTATCAAACGCTTGGCTCACATCTAAGAGCATTATTGTCGGTATTCATGGGCTTCAATAATTGTTTTAACTACTCGGTGGCACTGTTCCGAACACCCATGCTTCAATCTTAAGCCAAATTGATATACTGGCATAGTTATACGTTCTTCTAGAAAAGGCAGAATACTTTGGAGAATACAGGCAACAGGCTTATCGAAAGATGGGATGTGATTTTTTTTTTCATTTGTTCAAGGTCTTGGTACTACTTCTCTAACTTAAACATTTCTTGCAGCAAAACTTTCAACCTTGGCTCCAGCTGATCTGCAAAATCTATTGTTTCTATGTTATATTGGAGTTTGTCTTCGTGAACATAAATTCCACAAATTGTAGTAAGTAAAAGTCAAGATCAAGGGTCCAAGTTTCTTAGTCGCTCCCCAATTGCTTCGTTTCGTACTTTCTTCAGCAAAACCATAATATCTCCGATCCAGCCTTATTCAGCACAAGGTTGCGCAAAAAAAAAACAAGGTTGGGCACTTCAACATCAAAAGATGGTTGTATGATTCTGAGGCAGTGGTGTTGGCGTTGTAAGAAAAGTTGTCTCATGTATATATACTCTCATCATGCATATACTTCATCCAAATCAATACCTTCTACAAAGTGTTGGTGTCACCATTATACAGCAAACAATTTGTCTTGTTTTACACTATGACTACTAGAACATCGGAACTTAAATAAGGAATTGCATAAATTGAGAATACGGAAGTGAAAACGTTGAAATTTGCTAAGAAGTCCAGAAGATCATGAGTTCAAGCTGTATCTGTTGAACACTATATTGGTGTACAAGTTGAAATACGTCACTGTTGTTAAATAATTCTGCAGAAAGTCCAAACTAAAATTAGGGTATATCCATTATTATACGAATGCTAGCTGTACCCGGCAGCTGGACCCCTCCGATTTTGACTAAATTTGACTTGAACTATTTCTTGGCTGAATTGAATTGTAATCTGTAAATCTATAAATTTCAGCTCAATCGGTTGCATGATTTGACTTCGTATAAAGAACATACATAGATAGATATATACAACATTAATTTTTATGTATATAGAAGAGTCGTATAAAGCAGCCATTATATCTTTTATGCTGATCAAGAAGTTTTCTATTAGAGATAACCTGTACCTGATACAAACGTCTTAGTTCTAAACATAGACTTGTTTGGAGCCATATTATATAGTGATCCAATCTGGATCTGTATAAGATATTTTACTGGAATTAACGAAACACCAAGTTTGGCCTATTGTAGCTTAATTAATTAATTAAATTAATTTTTTACTGATTATTGATTTGTGTTAGGACAAAGTAGTTTGATATAAAGTATTTATTTGTATTTTTATATGCAATAACTTATATACCTTATACATCCCTATTCTTCGCATTTAAATATTTTTATATTATTAATTGTAATAATTGTCGCCCGTATTTAGTTTCCTTATTATTATGCTCAACTTGTGCTTGATTGTTTCTGACATTTGTGGTAATTGAGGAGACATCATTATTTTACCAAAATATAAATAAAAACCACAAATGATATTTTGCAGCCGCAAGCCAAATCATTTTAGTGAAGAAAAAGAAAAGATGACTGTTTTGCAAAATATTAAATTACATAAATTTGTTAGGACTGGAACATGGAATGTTTGACAACATTTAAAGTTTAGTTATTGAATATTTTAAAACTACGTTCATTTTCTGAAATTTATTTAATTATTTTTGGGAAAATTTACTATAAGCGTAGTTTGTATACCTTATAATCTGTACATCTAAGTCAAAACTTGATAGTTCATCAACATCATCTTCAAAAGTAAATATCACTTTGAGATTATCCTAAAAGAAGCTTCCGCATAGAAGGAGCCTCTTTCTAGTAAGAGCCGAAAACCGATGTAAAAAAACGTAATATATTTTTCTGCGGAACCACAGTCTTATAACGGGTTATCGTTAAATACAAAGGTTTGTAAGATGTTTAGATTTTCCCTTATAATTCCATGGATTTCCCAACCGTGTAATTCTCAAAAAGAATATCGTCAGTGGTACAGTCTTCGACCATATCTCCGTTTAACAACTCCACTCAATGTCATGGTGAGCACATAGTCAAATGAGGTGGATTCCATAGTATTTTGCCAACTCGTTAAGAGATAGATAGAGATATATAGTGGCTAGCACGCGTACTTCTTTGTGGTCAGAAGTCTAAAGTATTTTCTTATTTTCAGATTCGGGTAGAAGATTCCTCCTCCAAACCTCAAGTCAAGTTTTGAGCTATCAGTGAATATATTAAGTTCACTGTTCTCTCATAAACTTAAGAAGGTTGTCCCATTATAATCTAATTAGATTAGGCACTGCATTGAGACTGAGTATCCACGAGAGCACAATGGTGTCACAGCGCCAAAAAGAGTTTCCCTAAACCGTAATGGTCTTTTCGTCTTTACTAGTTAGTTAGACTGTAAGAAGCAGTCCACTCTAACAGTATTGTCAGTGCGATCTGCATCAGTTGACATGAGGTTTGCCTAAATGATCTCTATATAACCATAACAATAACGTACGCATAAGCTGCTTATTACCTGAGCATTTGCTTCCATGTAACATAATAATTAGTTAAAAATAATATCCCATAACAGCGAGAAGAGTACACCTGCTTGAGTGGTTCCTCTAATGACAACTCTTCGAGTTAACGCTCCTCCAAACCGGCAATCAAACTAAATATAAATCGAACTAGCGTAGCGTCTACCTCAACATTTGGTAAAGCATTATTGATACCTTTGGGAAGAACGTTATTTAAAAACCCTTAACGTGTAATCTTTGAATTTTGATTTGGATTTGGATACTTAAGAATGCATAGCTGTTTCTGTAGACTTGCCCTTGCTTAAAGTTTGCATCGACTTTGAAGGTAATAAGATTGTATGCTTTGCCTAATGTGAATCTATGACAATGATTTACTCTCCATTTGTAACATATATTATTAACTCGAGTGTTTCTTCAATAGAGTATGTTCTAACTCCACTTTTATGCATTATTAACTTTATCCGGTTTGCTGTTTGGGGAACATTTTTTTTGTGCCGCCTTCCTCACCTATGTGTTGAACCCGTCATTCTGCAGTTTTAGAAGATCTAGAAACCACTTTGCCTTCTGCCCTTGGCTTCTGGAAAGGAAAGAGGGAATGTCATCACCTTTGACCGCCCTTCCCATGTTTCCAGCACAGAAGAGTGCAACTGTATCCACTTGAAGGCTTGATCGTTCGACCAGGAGCATTTCGGGCCGAATGTGTACAGCAATAAAATTTCTCTTGCGATTTGCCACTTCCCAAAGGATTGCTCCAACTCCAAC
Organism: Leucophenga maculata; assembly: GCA_035044805.1. Lineage (NCBI taxonomy): Eukaryota > Metazoa > Arthropoda > Insecta > Diptera > Drosophilidae > Leucophenga > Leucophenga maculata. The sequence goes on from JAWNNP010003047.1 coordinate 565,470, forward strand.
TCCGTAAGCTAACCCGTTTTCAGTATTACCTATGTATAGTCCACAGGTAATATGGCATCCTTCAAGGCACTTACGACGCTGACGTAGCTGGATGTGATGCTGGTGATATACCCAGGAACGTTGTTGCTGCTGTTGTTGGTGTTCTCTACCATCTTAGCTTTTGCTGCAGCTAAAGTGGAAGCAGTTGATGTTTTCGCACCATTGGCTTCTTTCTCCTATTCTCGTCCATCTCGTCCAGCACGCTGTGAATAACAAGCTCTACAGTATGGAAATACACATGGAACTAAGAAACCTCCTTTTACTGTTAAGATTCCAGTTAAATAAAATGTCTGGCTATGTGTTTTCACTCTTTAGAAAAATACTATTCAATATCGTGCCAACCACTCTAAGGGTATAACCCATAAAAATTTTATCTTTTATTTAGGTAGAAACGTCAAGTCGTAATTCAATTGTAATAAAATATTCCATATAGGTCCAAATCTGACCACTATAAGGAGTAGCCATCTAATAATCTGGACCGTTCTTTGAGTTTTAAAATTAAACAAGATTTCAAGAAACGTTAAATTTGTTCATATATGGGGATTTATTCCTATACGGACTTCAACGAAAAGTTTAGCTTACAAAACCCCAAAAAGAGACAGAAAGGAGAGTTTTTATGAGTACTAAACCGTAATGACTAATTATCTGAAGAGGGAATAGGACACGCTAAATACCAAAACAAGAAGCCTATATCTTTTATATTCTCCAAGTTATTGTTGTTCATAGCCAGACAGACAGTAATGTCTATATGGACTTGACATTCTATAGACGGCGTAGCTCCTTTAGTGGTCCGTTTTGAACCTTAAATGAATATTTTATTAGGATTGATGTAACCAAATTTTTTCATTTGAGAAATCAGAAAGGTAAGACAGATTTGTATGGAGGCTATCCAATTTAGTAGTCCCTGGTGAACTTTATTGAAGTATTTTATAATAATTATCTTAAATGAGATCCAATTTGGTTTTTTTACTTATAATATAATGAATACTTAATGGTATTACCTAAGTTTCCTCAACAATTTTGCGCCATATGCGTTTATTAAAACTTTTATACTTCTTCAAATATTTATGAATATAAAGGAAGTAATATAGGTAGATATAATTAAATAACTATTTGCTTCTATGCATTAAAAACAAAAAAGAATTTTAAAAATGCAACTTTCCCTTCAACGCCCTTCATAGAACAAAATCCACCTTTCGATTTGGAAGAAATTAAAGAAAAATATTTTCTTAGGCTGCAAATTCAGGCGAAAGAATTTTCCACAATACGAAGAGAAAAAAAAAAATGAAAATGCAATCGACCGTTTGAATTGTAGTTGGAGCAGATATGACGGAGTAATTTGATATACTATAGCGAATATTTTATGCCCTTCATATTCAAAAACCTAATATTACGAATAAGCGCACGTTCGGATGGTGTCTTATAGCTGCCAGAAAATAAAGATTAAAAAATCTTAAAACAAATTAGTAGCATAAAATTTTGAACTTATATAAGCGTTTGAGCGCAGACTTGACAACTAGAATTATGCATATCGACAGCACCACCCTTTGGTAACAAGCCATTCATTCAACTAATAGCACCCCATTTTGCATAATATTTGTAGTGTGCAAAAAAAGAAAGAACAGCTGCCAGACCATAACTAAAGCTGCAGCTTACGATTGTGGTGGTGTTAAAATAGTCCTTATGAGTTCTTTGCACTTTTCTTTTTTTCCATTTTTCAAGATTTTAAAGTCGCATAAATTGTTTGCTTAACACGTTGGGGAACGAGGGTTGCGCGTAGCGTCGTTGAGTGTTGCTGGCTAATAGAAAAGTGGTTTGGGTGTTTGCATTTGAGTTTGCTACAATATTATTAGTATTGGTCGCTCCATAGCTAAGTACCTGGCACCAGGACAGGTTAAGTGTTTTTGCTAGGCGGCATCGAATGCGTAATGCGATATGTTTACTTAAGGTTTTTGTACCATTTCCGAGCAAAGTACGTGTTTATATATTTTAAGAGGGTAGCACGAAGCTAAGCACGTTTGACAGCTGAGTGACATTGTTTGTCTATTTAAATGTCATTGTATATATTTTTGCAATTTGGCAACGCATTTTCTTTGTTTTTCACTTTGGCAGTTGACAGCTTTTCGATTTTAAAGCGTCATTCATGCTTAAAAAATGCTATTTATGCACATGCTTTTGTGGGGAGGGGGTGTAGTACTAAGTAGTCAATCCCTTAATGCACTCCAAATGAATATACGCGCAAACTAAGCAGCTTTTATGCACAAAGCATATTTCAAATGGGGGGAAAAGCTGGGCGAAAATTTTCACAAATAAAAAGCATTTTTCCACAGTCTCCCAAAAAAAAAAAGCCAAAATGAAAAGAAAAGCAAAATGTGTGCATAAAGTTAAGGGAAAGCGTTGTTAAATAACTCTGGATGCGCTATAAATCTGCATGGTAACTACGCGACAAGCACACACACTCACATGTATACGACCAGTATTCAACAATTGCATCATCAAGTCTGACATTTGACAAATGAGTTTCCATTTGACACAATAAAATATTGCAGCGCATTTTCATACACACACATTCTCACGCATCCTTTGCCAACTTTCCCTCATTGACACACACACACACAAACACACATAGTGTAATATACTCTCACATGTATATGTTGCGCAAAATAACATTTCAAGGTACATCAAATTGGAGTTACAGCAACAATAACAACAGGCAGCATCATCCGCATGCTGTAGCCGTAATGCTTCTTGTTCCACTCTTAATTTATATATTTTTTGGTGGAGTTTTTATTAAAAAAAAAAAAAAAAGGAAAGGTGTAGAGTGCTAAAAAACAGCATGACTGGATTCATCTGTATTTAAGTAAAAATATGCGGCTACAGGGCTACAATACGAGTTTGTAATCGTATACTTGACTTATCATAAGCATGCAAAATTTTTCCACCCATTTAAAAATTAATAATCAACTGTTTTTGATAAGAAAAAATTTAATAATTCAAATGATCTCATCAGCATACAAGCCGTATCCATGTATTATAAAAATCCGGACTCTTTCATTAGACACTATATGAAAAAAAAGAGAAGAAGACTTTAAATATTCAAGTTGGAAGTCTATTGTCTTTATAGTCTCCCAGTTGTGGTAGTTCAAAGGCAGACAGACGGACATGTCTATATCAACTTGACTTTGTGTGGAAGGCCACCTATTTTAGTGGTCCGATTTGAAGCCCACTGGAATATTTTATTAGAATTGACGCAAAATACACCAAATTCGCAATTTAGCTAAATTAAAAGTAAGCTTACAAATTTTTTTTTACAGCAATCCTTTAAACGGGAAAGATTTGTTTAGGGGTTAAAGGGGTAGATGTCCGATCTGGACTTAAATAGATAATTTTATAAGATTTAACATGTGGAAACTTTTTTATACAAAAACTCAAACTAAGATGTAGGTTTGCATGGTTACTTTCAACCCTCCCTTAAGGAGGGTAATTTCCAATGCTTACAAGTCATCTGAAGAATGCATAGGAAAATCTAAATACTCAAACTTGAAGTTTATAACTCTATTAGCCTTCAAGATCTTGATTTTTGTATGGACAAATGGATAGATCGACATGCCTATATTGACTCGCCATATGATGCTGATCAAGAATATATATACTTAATGAGGTCCGTCTCGTTTCTTTCTGTCTATTACATATAGTTGCACAAATTTAGTATACCCTCGTGATCTAAGTATGCTGTCCAGCAATTCTTTATCAATTTTTACACCCTGATCAAACAGGGAAGCATCAGGACGTAAAAATTGATTAAAAATTGTTGGACAGCATACTTAGATAGCCTTTAACCGTCGTTAGGTTATGTCCAAGTTTAGGAAAGTGCTTCAGTTGATGTTGTCAAGTGCGCCTTAGCGTCAGTTGTCTTGGGATCCATATGTACAGGAAAATCTCCCTTCCATACCTGGTCATTCCAACACATGCCCGGCTGTCCTCTATTACGTCGTCCACCAGTCAAGTTTGGGCCTTTGAGTGCCAAGACGGAGAGATCTCTGCATACCACCTCTTTAGTTTGGACCCCTTTTGGAAGATCCAGCCCGGCATACTCTGTGTGTTGGGGCACTGGCGTAGGCTGTATTTCATCAGAAAATTGAAAAAAAATCGCACGACAGCGCATAGCCCTTCCTATGTGTGTGATAGCGTCGTCATGCACAGACGAACAATCTTTGTCGGGATTCCTCAGCTGTTAGTTCAACAGTGACTGCCGCGTTTTTTTTTTTAGGTTTTAAATATCTGAATCAACCTTGGCTTAGTCCGGTGGTAGTGCCATCATTAACTGGTGGTTCCGGTGTCATTTTTCTATCGGCGAAATTGTGCGCTTCATCGCCTTCTAGAAGGTTAAAGCAAAGACTCCTCCATATTCTCAATGAATTCTTTGCATTTGTAACCAGTAACCAATGCAAATACTGAGTACTTCTAAAGGTTCCGAAGCCTGGAGAAAAATTCCTTCCTCAGAAGTTTCAGGACTACATAGGAACGGGAGAGCTTCAATAGAATATTGTCATGCATTGTGTACACACTGCGGACTTGTAAGCTCTTATCTCACCCATGTGTCACTTTTTCTGCCGTAGAGTGTAGGAGTGTAGTTTTCTCAGAAGTTTTTGGATTGAATGTAAATGGCAACAAGTCGCAACACTGCACTTTTGCTCTTCTGAAATAAGGAACAGGAATTTCTTGTTGATATTTTCATTGATATAAATCCCGTATATAAAGCATTCTCTGAAAAAATGTTAACACTATATAGCATGCGATGATCCTTCTAATTTAAACTTTCTTTTTTTGCTGTATCATAAAAAAAATATTTTTCTGTAGTCCTGGTACCGATTAAGTACAAAGCTGTACTATAAACTTTTTATACATTTTTGCATGCCTTGGCGAATTGTCGTAATTTTTAAGTTGAAAAATTGTTTAAAAAAAAACTGCATTCATTACAAATTTTCAAAAGCAAGGACAAAACGACAGGAGAGCGAATACGGTGAATTTTTATTGTTCATAGCGACTACGGTTTGCGTGACTATCACTCTGAACTGGCGTTGAATGCTGCGCCTTCGTTGGTAGTGCATATATATGCACATCCTTCTTTCTGACTATCTGTCCGTCTGTTTGTCTTTTTTGTGACGGTTCATTTGTCTGCGTGACGGCAGTTGCACATAAATTATTACACCGCACACACAGACAGACATACAATTGTACATTCTACTCAAAAAAAAAAAAAAAAAAAAATAAAGAAAAAATAAAGAAAAAAATAGTCAAAAGTTGACGCTGATATGCTGCAAGCTGCAAAAGTTGCATGGCGCATGACGATGACGTCTGCTCCAGTATGCTGCATAAAAATTACCAAAAATCTAGCTGCATACGGTTCGTTTGTTCAGCTAGTAGTCGGATTATTTATGAATTGGCCATGAATAGGGTATTATTAGTTTTTCGGCCAGTTTGTAACGCATTCGAGAAGGTGATCTTGTAATATAAGGATTTTTAAACTAGGTCAGTTTACAAGTTCTTTTTAGAAATATTGCAATGATGCATATTGAACAACCATGAAATTTCATTCCGTCTTATTTAAGATAGAGGCGAATCCTTTCGAGGTGCAGAGATGAAATTTAGAATACACGTTCAGGGGATAGGGTGAAGTAATCCTATTTATTTCGGTAAAAATATGATGGGGCGATACCCCGAGTCCATATAAGCCATAACAAAAAATAGTCATATCTTCGAATCCATTTAAGGTACTGGGACGAAATTTGATATACATGTTAATAGGATTGGGAGAAGTCTTATTAAGTTTCGACAATATCATAGGGGTAGAGGGCCCACCCCCAATAAGTGATGAAACTATTAATCAAATCTTTGCATCCATTTGTGGTTTGATATAATATGTGGTTTTATGATATAATATGATATTATAAGGACTTGTCCACATTTGGAAATTTTCATCATTTTCCAGTGGATTTTTTTCACCTTCGTAGTTGATCTTCAGAAATTTACATCACCTACCGAAGCTATAAGGTTTTTTTTTTTTGTCAAAATTGCCATAGAATCAATATTCTTTAATCAAAATCAAAAAAAAAAAATAATATTCTGCTTAAATGAGGGTGCGGTATGTTTTTTAGTTGCCTTGTCCACATTTGGAAATTTTCATCATTTTCCAGTGGATTTTTTTCACCTTCGTAGTTGATCTTCAGAAATTTACATCACCTACCGAAGCTATAAGGTTTTTTTTTTTTGTCAAAATTGCCATAGAATCAATATTCTTTAATCAAAATCAAAAAAAAAAATAATATTCTGCTTAAATGAGGGTGCGGTATGTTTTTTAGTTGCCTTTCCATAGATCCACCACTGGAATATGCGAATATATCATTAAATCGTTCCCTGTATAGATCGCTCTTTTCTATTGGATTCTATTTCTCCCGGTGATCTTTATAAATGAACAAAATTTGATTCAAATGGGTCATAATTTGGCAGAGGCATTCGATATTTTAATACTTTGTGTTCCTAGGGTAAAGCGTTTATTAATTTTGTGCAAATGTATGTACTACGAAGTGTATATAATCTTGATCAGCATCAAAAGTCGATTCGATATAGATATGTCCGTCTGTCTGGCTGTTCATATTAATAACAAAAACTTGAAGACTATAAGAGATAGACCCTTCAAGTGTAGATGTTAAGAGTCTCCCATTTTCCTTCAGATAACTTGTACTCAATGTACTTGCAACCTACCCTCCTCAACTGGTGTTACGGTACGGCACAAACCATACAAACCTACCCGTCATTCTGAGTTTATTGTATGAAAAATTAATATTGTTGTTGTTAAATTGGGTAGAAATGCCAACTTTTGTCTATTTTACGTTAATATTTATAAAATATTCCATATAGGTCTAGATCCGAGCACTAGAAAGGGTAGCCTCCATGGTAAACGGTACATTTTTTCAGGTTTTTGTATGAAAACAAATTTGTTTTTCGAAATTTAGTTAAAAACAAAACAGTTTTGCAGATTTTCAAATTGGATCACCGAAAGGTGTAGACCCTAAAAAAAGCTGTCTTGGCTGTCTTTCTGAACGTCAATAACTTGAATACTATAGAAGATACAGCTTTCAACTATGAATATTTAGTGTTTCCTATTCCCACTTAAGATTAGTTCTTTATTGAACTGGCTAGCTCATTCATAAAAACCGGACAATAGGTTATGAGTTTTTTAAAGAAAAAAACAGTTGATTTTCTGGTTACTTCCTTACGTCCTTCTACAAAATAGTAGTTGCTGATATTGTATGAGCGTTAAATTTGATATGCAGAAGTGCCATCTAAAGGAGAGAGTAAAAAAAATTGGAAAGTATAGAAACGTTCTTCTTGTATTAAGGGTATTAAAGCTTCGTTAACACCGACATGAACTATTTTCTACGGCTTTTGCTACTTTGCTTACAATTCTGCTTCGTTTTATGACTGAATAGAGCGCGTGCGATTGTAAAGTGCAATTTTTGCAGCTTAAAAAGTATGCAGCATTTACTTTTAGCTACAATATATATATATAAATATTTTTTACATATATATACAATACCACTCATTCACTAGGATGCAAGAACTCTAAAGAAGCAGCGGGAGTTGCTAAAAAGTTGCGAATATTGCACGCTTTGGTGTTGTAAAGAAATTTATTGCATACTTTTGAGCTTAGCGAAAAGGTTTTTTTCTTTTGTTCACTTCTTATGCAAGGCATGCAACTTCAACGGAGTTTTGAAGGCTTTTAAAGTTTGCGCAGGACTATCTGTCGAGTGTGTACTACGTCGTTGTTTAAGTTTAATTTAATGCAGCTAAGCATGCGCTTACTGTGCGCCAAGAAATGTCATTAGAAAGCGAGAAAAACGAGTTGAAAGTAGACGACGAACGCATTCTTCAGTCTAGCTGCCTTGCTGGCATGCTTATTCTCCTATTTCAAGGCGCTATCGTTAATGATGGCACTTTAATAGTTTCCTTATGCGAATCAACAACATCCATTGCCAATGTCAAGCGACTGTCTGGCACTCATACATACAGAATAGGATTACCGCAAGCTGTGCCTGTGGCAGACGTGTTTATATTTCCGAAGCAGAATGAAAGCATTGCCAAAGCATTAATCATATTAAAAAGCCGCGCCAAAGAAGCCCAAAAAGCGCAGAGTGCAGCACGCAGACTGTCTTTGTTTGCAGGTACACAGTGCGTATGATTATTATTATCATTCTTATTGGCGCCATTATGCCTGTCATTATTATTCTAAGAGTTAGTATGCTGAGATTTCAAAATCTAAGCACGTGCAGTTTTTTTTTTTTGTTGCGATTTTATGCCAAACGAAGACGACATCTCTGAGTGCTGTTGAAAGCATAAAATACGTATCTAACGCTTAGCATTTTATGTTGCATATATGTATGCAAAAGGACTTCCGTACGACAACATTTAAGCTACAGACAGTAGCAGCTTTAATATGTTTGCATATAGCAGGATATTGCAGCGAAAGTGAACTGCGGATTTGCTTTTTTTTTTTTTGCATATAAATATTTTACTTATGATAATCATATATCGTCGTCATCTTTGGCGTCGTCCTTGTCGTTGGCCTGACTTTGCATTTATTTCTACGCTGACATTTGCCAGTGCCGTCGCCGCCACATCATTCATCGCTTTTGCTGTCCAAATCATTTGGAGTTTCTTAGTTTTTTCTTTGCATTTATGCCATAGAAATATAATATTTATGCAAATGCATTTCATGTCTGGCTTTAGTTTGTGCTATCGTTTACTACTTCGTGATATTCGCATTTATGATGTTTGGTTTATGGAGTGGGAAGGCGCTATAAATGTGCGGCTTCAAATATGCCAAGTCAGCTACGGTGAAAGTTATCTGTATTTGCGTTTATAAATAAATATTTTGAGGGAGAAATGTGATTTGCGAAATGCAAATTGCAGTGCATCTAACTTTAAGATAGCTCGAGCGCTCCTTCAATGGAAATCAAGCGAGAACGTTAAGTCATTTCCGTGCTGTACAAAATATTGCGCAGTTTTGTGCTAAGAGGCACATTCAATCAAGTGTAGTAAGGGCTGAGGTTATTTTTATTTATAGCATTTATTTCTATCGTTCATTTCTATCATTTGAATCGTCTTGAGTTCTTAGAAAAATCCGATACATTTATTTCATACCACATTTCTAATTTTTTCAGAATACTTTTGGCATTTTCCAATCTTTTGCAAAAAAAGGATATTTATTTCGAATATTCTTTAAAAAACTTACTAAAATCTATCGCGAGGGTGGTCGAGTAGAGTTGCATAAATAGATGTGAGCAATTTCATAGGGAAATTCCATTCAGTGCTTCATTGTTAAATGACATTGCAGCCGGTCGAATGCACGCAATATGTGATCGGTGACTATGTGGAGTTGTTCTATCTTGACATGGGCATGATATAAAGCTCCGCGACTAATTGGGTGGTAGAATCTTAGGTACACTCCCGATTTGATTTCTAGCTTCAACACTGTCGGAAAATACTGCAACCTCATTATGGGATTAAAAAGTAATACCATAGTGAAGATATCACTCTCCGAAAGAGCCTTCAATGTGCGGTTATATATGTTATCCCGGGGCTTCAGACGCTTGTTTATGGCTTCAACATCCTCGGGTGCTAAGTGGTCCTCAGGCAGGCCGAGCTGAAGTAGTGCTGAAATGAAGAATCTCGTAGTATTTGCCTCTTCGTTTGATGCTTACTCGATGGGTATGAATCGCTCTTCGAGGTGTGCTGCAACGACATTGTCTCGATAGGCAGAATTTGTTGAACATTTGGGTGTGTTGCCGGTTTAGCTCATACTAGAGCATGCCCTACCCTTAGGGTGTTGCGTCTGCACAAATTTGGTGTCTACGTTTTTCCTGGAGAAGTTTGCACAGAGACAGAATAAATTATCCAACTTGTCACTTAGTAGTGCGTGAGGTTGAGAAATTTCTATTAGGAAGTACTCTCATAAATGTGGATCAGAAGTTTTTGGAAAGAAATTCCAACAGTTGTTCATCAAAAGTAGTAATCGATCCTGGAGTATAGCTTGTTTGCAATTGATTTATAAAAATGCACCACACGTTCCTGGCAGACACAAAGGCGTTATTTGGTCGAAGAACTGAAAGCAAAACTTTATCATCCATCCTCAAGTTATCTAATATGTGTTGAAGCTTTGTTTTCGATGGTACGTTATCATTGTGCATAAGTGCATCCTCCTCGGCATATAAGTGCATCCTCATGAGACTTATTTTCGCTTTCATTTGTATCACTTTCATTGCCCTCTCTATCCCTATTTGACGATCATCTTGGTTTATTAGTTGATATATCGAGTGAATATCCCCGTTGTACCTCCTTCTTGCGGATTTCTAATGTGGATTTGACATCATTAACAGAAATGGAATATAGAGGTCACTGAGCAGCTTTAGGAACTCTGATAACCAGTGTGATTTGAAACTTCCAGTACATGAGTCCTTTGTAGTTCAAGTCGATACAATTAGGGGGGCATTGCCAGTCATTATCTGGATTTCTAGTTCTGCTGACTGTTGCAAGAATTCGCTCTGTAGTTGCATTTGCAAAGTTCAGAAGATCCCTGCCAACTATTTTGCCTCTGGAGGAGCTTTAGACTATGTGGTATGCATTCCGTTCCCTGGTGACTATTTAGTTTGGGCTTAGACATTAAACAACGCACTGCATTTCGATTTTAGACCGGAGAATGTTGGGGTTTGCAGTAGTTGGCATGTATTTCTATTTCTTCTATTGCATTCACCACAATAAATTGAGAATAGATCGGCGTGTTGTTTGTAAGAATTTGGATAGTGGGAACATCTCTTGCCAAATTACCTTCTACGCAAATTTCTTCTATGCTACAGTATTGAAATACTCAGATTATATGATCTTTGGCATTCGGTGGTGCTGTCGAATAAGTCGAAAACTTTGAGCGCTGCTTGACTTTCTTGCATCTACGACCATATCCTAAGACAGTACCTCCTGACTGTCTGAAGGATTTTGTTATACCCAGGTAGGGGAGAAAATGATGCGGTTGGCCGTTGACTTGAAGACAATTTGAGACCTAAAAGTAGCACAGTTATCTTTAGCCTTAAGCTTATGGTTATAGCTCTCTTTCTCTCTGTCTTTCTTGCCAAGAGCTTAAAGGAATTATTCATATTTGAATCTTTTGATGCGGTGCTGTGTAGGGTTATTCTGATGCAGAATTCTGCTCTGCTTTATATCTAATTAATTTATTTTTAGGGTAGAAACCTTATATATTACTGGTCTACAGACACATTCTCCGTAGAGTAGAAGTGACACAACCAATGCTGTACTCATTGTGGTTTCCGATTCAAGCACTTAAGCAGAAATTCGATCGTTCCGTCGTGTGCTTTTTGTTTATAGTTCAGTTTTATAGTTCGAAGATGTATTCTAGTTATGTTCAGAAATGGTCGCTGTGGCTCTATGGACTGTTCTAGACTTTGAGATTTATATCGTTTCCTGTAAATTAAAATTGACAGTAAATGGTTTTGCTTAAAAATTATATTGCGACCAATTTTCATGTTGTTGCCTTTCTCCAAAAGCAAACACACATACAGATACATCTTTCAAGTATGCCATTAGTCTGCTAATGACTTGAAAAGGCAAAAATGTCTAGACTCTTCATACATATGCATATGGGAGCTATCAACTTGAGGGTTAAGTGGTAGCTCATAGTTAAATATACAAACTGTCAAAAATTTTGTTGGTGGAGCGGGTACCGAACTTAAATTAATTAAGCAAAGCGTTGACTGATAAGCACTGCTAAATATGTCTGTCTGTCTTTACATACTGAAGCTCCTAAAAACCCACAGCATTCAAACCAGTCTCATGAGTAAAGTCTCGATAATTTTATGCACGAAAATTCTAACTTTTTGGCGACATAATTTGAGCATATTTCGTTTCGTAACTGTTGCCGAAAGTAAAAGTATCTCAAAGTATGGCCAAGCGGCTGCCAAAGCGATATAATTTATATGCAAACTCCACTCAGTCAGTCAAGTGGTCTACACTGTAGTACGTACGAGTATGTTTGTTAAGCATCCCTGACGTGCCTTTTGCTGGCAATGGCGATAAATTAACGTGTGCTGTTTGTAGCTCCAATTGAAATGGAGTCTCATCCGGCTAACTCCCAAAAGCGCCACAACGTCTGCATCTAATTTTTGTGTGGCATGATGATGTAGGGTGGACGCACTTGAAAGCATCGTCGACCACAAGTAAAACAAAAACGCAAACAAAACTATTAAGTAAGCATAAAACTTACGCTTCTGCCACTACCAACAGATATCTCAAACTCGTTGGGAACATAAAGTGGGCACACGGCCAGACGGACGGACAGACACACGGGTAAGCAGATTGTCAAACAGTTGCAGACTAGATTCAAAAACTTTGTATCATACGCTCTTGCAACAGACAATAAGAATCTGCTATAGTTTTAAGCATTTTCCCGACGATTTTGTAAAGGGACAGCAAAGAAATAAAAAAAAAAAAAAAAAACCCAAACATTTACCCAAAAAATTTTATGAAAACGTTTTATTGCACTAATTTGTTGCTGTGTAATGGCATTTGGACGCCACTTGATGACTGGCGACTGGAATATATTTTGGGTTGATTTTGTGCTTAGCTTTTGGTAGTAAATACAAAGTGTCTTTCTAGCATTCTGTGTCGAAGCACTGTTTGCGAATGGCTTTTTTATGCAAAGCGGCAAAGGGACTTCAACGCGACGCATTTCCCGTAGGATTTTGCACAAAAGTTAAAATGCTTAAATTGCTGAGTCGAGTGTCTGCAGTGCATTTGCATATGGTTTGCTTTAATTGTGTTTTTTGTAATTGTATTCTTAATTTTTGTGATTCTTGCTGTTTTGTATAATAAAGATCTTTACAGAGCTTGATATGCGTCAGTATATGACATTTGAAGCAATCGCTTGACGCCTTAATTTAGTGCTGTTCATCACTATATAGCACAAATGCTTATCAGTAGTTAGTCATTCATACTAAAGCCTTATTAAAATCTTAGCCATACATCTTCGAACCATGAAATGCAATCATAAAAAGAAAGAAACGAAAAATGAGCAACCGCATGAACAGGGAAAAGTGCATAAAATTGAAATACGGTAAGAATTGATGCTGTTCATTCAACGTTCATTTTGTTCGTTTGTTCATGAACAATGAAACAACAGTAGACAGTTTGAAAGTTTCATGACATTTGGTCTGCTGAATGCAAGAAAAACCCCTTTTGAAGCGATCATCACGCGTTCTTAATCGAAGCGCATGAATAAAATTGTAAGTGCATCTCCCGCTGAGTCGCACGCAATGTTAACTATTCCTCCTGCAGTTAAGGCTCCGGTCAGCAGCAACTAGGCTGACACAAATTGCAGTATTACCTGTACTTTGACGTCATCAAATGCGACCTATGCGATGACATATGCTGTTACAACTTTTTTAAGTGGAGGTGTGTGTTCCACATCGAGCATCTTAAACCACCCGTGTACTGCTGTAAGTGCTCTAGTTTCAGTTTCGGGAAATGAGCAACTGCCGCTGATTAGATGACAGATCGCGGTCTCCTAACTCTTATAGCAAAAAAGAACAAGTGATGCCTACAAAGCCGGCGACGGAATCTGCGCCCGTGGAGAATCCGGCTAATATAAAAAATCGTTTTGCAGTACTAGCAAATACGGTTATTGATGACCTAATAGAAGCGGATATAACTGACGCAGAATAATTGGCCGATGACATGGAACTGGATCATAACGCGGTGAGCAATGCCGGTGCACCTCGATCAAAAAAACCTCCACCAATAAATATTGAGGATGTGTCGGATGTCATCCAAAGGGAAGCCGAACATGGTGCTCTCATTGGTCCTAATAACTTCTCGTTTAGGGTTGGCAGAAATGGGACAGTGAGGGTCCATGTCGAAAACTTAGACTCGTATTATTGCCTTGTAAGCTTTCTAAAAGAAAGAAATGCACAAAATTGGGAACCAGCAAGTCTTGGTAAAAATACCAAGGAAGAAATTGGACGCTATCTTTTCTCATAGATGCCAAGAGTTCGGTCAGACCAAAAATTATTGCTTTTGACCATAGTCGTGTGGCAAGTGTGCTCGGGAACACCCAACTGCTCAATGTAAGATAACGTCGGATGAGCGCCTCACCTGCATTAATTATGGATGAAAGCATACGGATTGGTCCAAGGACTTTCGTGTCTACAAATCCAAATTGGGTGAACGAAAACCCAAGATTAACACTGCAATAAACATGCGAGGCACTGTTCAACAGCATAGCGAAGAACATTTCGTTCCAGAAGGCAAGTGCGTGGAGACTTCTCATATGCTGATTATTTGCGCACAGGACTGCAAATTGAGAACCATCCCAGGTCTAAAAAGGACCAACGACGCCTCAACACTCACCTTCTTACAAGAACTATAGACTTGAGGCAGCCATAGAAGCTCTCACGGCGAAGGTTGACACACTGCAATCCATGTTCAAGGAGCTTCAGGAGACTAATAAGTTTCTTAAAGAAATGTGCCTCAGTTTACAAATGCTTGTCAGTAGTTAGTCATTCATACTAAAGCATCACCATTTTTTAACAGTTAACAACAACAATATGCAAATCAAGGTCCACAAAACCTCTATGATGCAAAGGCATCCGTTTGTTTCCATCATAGAGGAAAAAGTGACACACCAAAGACTCAGCCTCGGATTGTGGAATGCACGTGGGATTGCTGTTCACATTGAGGAGTTCAAGCAATTTCTCACTGAACATAATTTAGAAACATGGCTTTACACGGGAGCAAAAATCTTTATATCAGGGTACAATCTTCACAAAGTCAACTTTACGACGCTAGTAGAATAGTCATTATTTGCACCGTGCAAATGAATATACTTCTCCGAACGCAGTTTGGCTTCAAATTTTTTTTCAGATAAATCCAACTCAGTGAATAATATTTTTTCGCACAGAACAATTGGCGAAGTTTTAAAATACATATATGTCCTGAACGGACCACAGGAAGGGGTAGCTGCCACATAGGGGCAATGTAAGAAATATATTTAGTTGTGGTTAAGTTCAGCTTGAAACGACATTTAATTTTAAGGTTCAATGTGTATACAGAGTAATCCGAAGTCGCATACACTCGACTTCAACGTTCTTTCTTATTTAGAGAAGTTTAATCAATCGCATCAAGGACGTCAACCAGCTGGATAGTTGATCTTTTCCTATCAATGGTCATTTGTATGAAGCTTCCTGTTTGTCTTCACTTCTAATTATGAGTAGTGGACTTCCTTCTCACAATTTTCCCACCCCGAACTGAGGGTAAGATATTGCCCACTCGTTACGTGGCTAACAAACATTTGTGAACTGATTGAGCCATTTGCAAAAGAATCGTTTTTGTTCATTTTCAAGTAAATAGCAATTACTAACTTTCTCAACTATTGCTGACTGTTGCAAAAGGATCCAAACACAACATTCCCTAATAATTGTATCAAAGATTGATTTTCAAGTCCAAAATTAGCAACAGAAATTAAAGAATAAAAAAAAGGGTTTTCCAAAAATATTTCCTCCACTTCACATAGATGTCCTCCCACAGAAATCAAGCACAGCACACACTCTTTTTTTTTGTCGCATGAACCATGAAAAGTCGCAAAGCTTAATAAAAAGCAAAGAAATTTTTAATTTAAATTGACAATTTAAAGCAGTTAAGTACTTTCGAAAACATTTTAATAGCTTGTAAGCCCCATGAGTACACCAAATTTTGTGAAAGCAATGCCGACAAGCGGCAAGTGAGCAAAACTTCGCCGAAATACCGCCGGAGTATTTACATATTCCCAACCGTAAATACTATGCTCTGCACTTTTCTTATGGCTTTTCCTTTAAACATTTCTTTTTTTCGCTTATTTTTTTTTTTTAATTTGCATAAAGTGAAAACAAGCAATTTTAATTTTTACTCGACAAAAAATGAAATGCCAGACAGAAGAGCATATTCAAATAAATACGTACGGAAAAAAATTAAAAAAAAAGAGAATAACAGAATAAACAAATGAAAGGAAGAAATGAAAAGCGCAAACGTAAAGTGGAATGGTATGGAAATAAAATACGTATAAACTTTTTAAATTTCCTTTCTATTTTTTATTTTTTCGTTTGTTCGCACCGGAAGCGCTTAAAAGTGGAAATGTCCTGTAAAAAATATAAATGGCGGCGTATGCATTCGAATGGTTGAAAAGTTGTGGAAAGGAGTAAGCGCGAGCGCGGCATGTGCTGCAAAAGCGCAAAACAAACCAATTTAATTTGAACTCCCAAGTGGGTTAAATCGAGTGAGCAAAAAAAGAAAACTTCAGCGCGGAAAAGTTTAATTTGGCTAATATTTGATTTAATCCATCCTTGTTTGGGGTGTCGGGAGTGCGTTAACTGAAATTAAATGAAAGCAAACATAAATAGTGCAGGTTTTCTTGTTTCGTTTGTAAGATTAATATGTAGCGCTGAGGGCTGTATAGCAGCAGATCTCGAAAAAATTGGCAGTTTTGCATTCTTCACATGAGTCAACACTCAAATCATCGGTACTTTAGATATTTAAGAAGATTTTTTAATAATAATTGTAGTACGTGATGGATATATGTTCTCATTTTTTATTTGGTGATATTTTGCTATATGTGAAAACTTTTAGTTTTCTACTGAAAATATTTCAAAAAAAATATTTTAAATACTGCAGGTTCCAAAAGCCATTGTCAAAGGATATGAACATTTTATAGTGAACCATCCTGACGAAAATAGAATGTTGGATGGAACAGCGGTTTTTACAAAATGGGCACCGTTTCACAGTCTTCATTTGCAGTCTGCTACGATTTCAGTTGCCGCTGAACTTGACGAATCTGTCATTGCTGCGAGCAGTTCCTTGAATCGAAGAGCTGCTGGTTGGTGGTGAGTGGTATTCAAGATATCTTTTGTGGGGCTCTAGACTGTACTGCACACCGTATGTTGTGGAATTTTCAGTATATATTGGCATTGCTAGAAATAGTAGTAGTCTTCTTCAGACTATCTTCCTCTAATTATAAATCTAGCAATTGCTGCTGAGCTGAGTTCACAATAATTCAATCCATGCTGTCTTGACATTGGTCGCTATCTTACCTGGCTAAAGGCGCATCTTAATCTTAAGATTCGTACAGTCTTTGATATTAATGATGCAGTTCTTACTGCCTACCTTACCCTCCCAAAACCAACCCCTTTCGCCAGCTTCTTTAAAAGCAGAGATTGTGAAAAAAGTGTAGTACAAGGGTAATCTCCATAGCCGTGGAATTAAATGGAGAACCAGCTTAAACAAAAACCAGTCATGGCGAAGTCTAATTATTTTGACCAGCTTATCTTAAACGAAAAACTTATCTACCGGCGTGACGGATACTTTCGCTGCGAACTGGAGAGACGTTTAACAGCATTTAATTTCGCAGATCCTGAGAATATGACCAATACTCGTGATGTTCTATTAATTACTCCGATTGCGACGACATAGCAATAAGGAAAGTCTTCAAGTTCTTCAAATATTAACTGAAAAACTTAATAATCAAGAAATCTTTTGGCTACAATGGAATTGACAGCAGCACAGCCGAAGCCCTCCCAGAGTGCTTTCCTATCAGGCTTCCCAGGTATAAGGCAATCGTTATGATCCCTAAACCTGGCAAGCCGAATTACAATATATCATCTTATAAGCCAATTCTCGTCTTACATAAGCCTTCCTATATTTTCTGATGGAATGATCGTTGTAATAGACAGCCTGGAGGTCAATCCAGCCCACCAATTCGGCTTAAAGGCTTAGCATGGTTGCCCAGAGCAGCTTTAATATATTGCTCAACGTGCACTTGAGCTGATGAAATGTAATCAACACTGATCCGGTCTATTCTTAAATGTTAGGCATAGGCTGGATAGTCTTCTTTACAAATCAAACTAATGCTGCCGACAGTTCAGTTTGTAATGCTGAGAGTGCATCTGAATGACCCCGTTTTCTTTGTGCAAGTTCGAAACGGATTTTCATGAACTTACTTTCTTCCGATCTCATTAACACGTATACCTAATATCATTTCCGTACCCTACATAGATGCAAAGATATGTCGATCAACCAATCACTCCAATTTTAAATAAATATAGCCTGTGTCTCAAGAATAATGTATCATTCTAATGGTGGAAGAATTTTTGAAATCGGTTCAGTCGTTTTTGAGTTTATTCGTTACAAACATACAAAAATTTTAATTTTTCCCTTTATATATTATATATATTATAAGACTATATAAAAAATCATTCACATTCCGAGAATTCATAGTTCACATTGAATGTCGGATGGACTCGAATTCCGATACAAATACTATTAAGAATCTATGCCTTCTTCTATTTGTTGCATATATTTTTGATTAAACTTAGTATATCCTCGGACCTCCAGAGATGGTTTCACAATACGGATAAAACTGTGTTACATTCATTGGAATCATTTTTTAATACCATGCACTAAGAACAAAGTGTTTATTTATTTTGTTTAAATATATGCAACAGTCAGAAGCATGCGTTTTAGATGCCAAAAAGTCTATATATTCTTCATCGCCCCCTCCGTTTCGGACCAAACTTATCAGGATTAATTCTCCCTATCCCATCAACATACATATCTATCGAATTTCATCTCTGTACTTCAAACGTAGCCTATGTTCTTTTCCATCGTCCCTTCTAGCTCTATACCAAAATTCGTAATGTATATATTTATCAGCATTAAAAGTCAAGTCGAAAAAAAAATATTCATTGTCCTTATGAAAAACGGAATTTGGGAACATTTAGATTTTTATTTTCCCTCTTCAGATTATTATATAATGAACAAGCCACACTTCTGATAGGGTTCGCACCCATACCAAAATGTCTCTGCTATATTTTTGTATGAAAAAATTTGTATTTCTATTAAAAAAGCCAAATTTTGCGTCTCATATTAATCCTATATATCTTTCACGGTTCCCAATAGGAATAAAACAAATTTTTATAAGTTTTATAAATTCTTCGTAAAATAATAAAATTTTTTATGGGAATCTATACGAACTATATTATTAGGATAAACGTAGAATTCACCAAATTAGGTGTTTTTATCTAATAATAACCGATAATAAGAGACACCTAAGTTTTTATGAACACAATCCCTTATGAATACAAATAATAATTATTTTCACTCCAATCAACGTTAAGAATATTATCAGATCTTTACACTAATACACAAAAGAATAAAATGCCAATAATAAAGGAGTTCCATTTCACCACTTTTATTTTATTTGCAATTTTATTGTTTAAAAAAGTAATTATTTTTTTTTTTCTTTATTATCTTCTGTTGGTGGCTCTTCATTGCCAAGTTTATTAAAGGGTTGCACTTCACCCGAAGCAAAAATCAAGTAGACTATAGATGTCGTTACTAGTATAGAAAACGAGAGCCAGTAGACAGAACGCCATTCCGTAAGAGTAGCCTAGTAAAAAATAAAAAATATTTGTATATGTAATATATACAGTAAGCAGGATATTAGAACTCACATTTGGTGTCATTAAGCCAGCAGCAAGTGGTGCTAATATACCGGCGATTGCGCCAATGCCATTGGTGAGTGCCATTAAAATGCCTGCAAAATTCGAACTCATATCCAGCGGTCCAAGTTTCATGCCCGAATAGTATGGACCCATCATGAGCATGCATAATGTGAAGAGTGCAACAACCAACATTCGATTACAGCCACTATATGAAGCGGAGACCATAAATATGCCTGGACCAATAGAAGCTAGAATACAGAAAAAATAATTGAATATATGCAGAGGTGTACCAGGTCATACAATACGCACCTATAGCTGTCATCATTTTGCGTACATTGGTTATAGACATAACTTCCTTAACAATCAATACATCTGCTATAATACCACACACGAGCGACGATATCCACATGGCTATATACGGCAGTGTTGTGTATAAACCATTTGCTTTAATTGAGAATTGAAGCACATCAGCCATATATTTAGGAAGCTCCGTGACCATAATAAAGAAGCCCCAATCGTGGCCGATCTGTGCAACAATCATAGCTATTACCGGCTTATTCTTGATTATTTCACACCAGGGTGTCTTAACCTTTTGCTTGCGACCCGACATGCCGATTTCCTCCAGTAAGAACTCACGTTCCTTGGGTTTAATACATGGATGCATATCGGGATAGCTGTAGCATATTAATACCTATAGAAAGTCAAAATTATGAACTATAAAGAAAGCAATTGTGTGCCAGCAATTTTACTTACAAATATGATCAACCAAATGATCGAAGCTGTTGCAAAAAAATAGAATAGAAATGGCCAATCGAATCTATCTAATAGCACTCCCGATAGCGAATTAGTGAGTATAGTGCCTACTTGACTACCACTGAAGACCAATGTGCCAAGCTTAGAACGTTCACCGGCTGGCGCCCAAGCAGCAAGTAGCACGCTGAGCGATGGAAAAGTAACGCCATCGCCAAGACCCATCAGTATGCGTACAACTATTAAACCGGCAGCACCAAATTCCGTAATTGCAAACGGCGTTAAGAAGGTAAAAGTTGTGGTCGATAAAAAACCCACTGCGAGTACCCATTTACCGCCATATTTGTCGGCGAGTAGGCCACCAGGTATATGAGTCATAATATAACCAATATAAAATGAGCCCAAAATGAAGCCTTGCATTGATTCAGACCACTCATAGATGCCATATTGCTGAAAAATGGATTAGAATTAATAGTAGTTCAATTTGGAAAAAAAAAACACACACGTACTCTTTTAGTGGCATCCATATCATCGCCGCCTTCACAAACATCCGGATTAGTGGTTGTACTATTGGATACTGGTTTTGGTGCTACTAACACGGTTATGGCTAGCGATAGACAGATGCGCATTGTGTAGGAGTTCAGTACGGCCAGAAATCCCATAATGGCCAGTATCCAACGTTGCGGTATAAGAAAAACTGTCAAATGAAAAAAAAAAAAAGTTAAAACTAAATTAAATACTTCATCCTACAAGCATTTATTTACATTTGGTGCAAGCTGCACATTTCGTTTCTAAAAATAAATGGTATTTTGATGGAGCAGTAGAATCAGTTGACAACATTTTCTTTTAAAAGATTCGGTGAAGCATATTTTTTTATTAAATGAAAAAAATTTGAAAATATAATCAAAAGTTGATTTGTTTTGCTTTTGTTTTTTATTTTTTTTTTTGTTATTTTAGTTAAAAATGTGAAATTTGATATGTTTTACTTAAATTCTAATGAAATATTCCATATAGTTTCATATTAAACCACTAGAAGTGGTAGCCGCCATACAAATTCTTACCCATTGAAGGTCGACTATACTAATAATCGCAATCAACCGGTTTGACTTATGTCGTAGTACTTCCCCTGATCCCATTAATATGTGTAATAAATTTTATCTCTGTACCTTGAATTGATGTAAAGATATGAAGAATGATATTTTTGGTTATATGGATGGCGGAGAAACTTCCCTCGTGAATTTTTTCAATATTTTAATAGTTACTCTGCTAATTGGGACGGAGTCAAATCCAACATATCAAAGATCATAAATATCGGTGCAGCCCGTCTGGAGTTATAAATGGTGTCACAGATATTTGGATTATAAATATAGAAGTATATTATTCATTCTAATTTTGTGAGTCCAATTTTAGTATCAAGTTTTTCCTTTTTTTTTTCTTCTATTGCAGCTGTACATCATCAATTAGAGAGAAGATAGAAACTATCAAACTCCATAAATGCTGGCCGAACTTCTTTAAAGCTGCATTCGAGCATCTGTTGATTATTTCGTAAGCCTTCATGGACCTCACTAAGCCTAAATCTTGTTAAGCTTTTACGCTAAAGTGCGTTGCAGCCAAGGTTAAACGTAAGATGTTGAGATGAAAAAGCTTATGTCTAACAGAACTTCCTTATCCTTGTTTCCAATTCTTGTTTAAGAGCTAAGGAATGGTATTTTTTATCGAACTTGGTTAATGGTTGCTTAAGGCCGAATCTAAAATTTTTGCTCTGTTTTTCCGCCGAGAAATATTGGTGAAAGCCCTATTCTCGATAGTCATTCAGCATATTTTTTTTTGCTCAGTTCATTAGAATTCTAGAAGTTTGTCAATTTCTGAAAGCTTCAGGCATGATAGCTTATCTGTTTAGCTTTGTATTTTCTCGGTATCGAAATTTTTGCAGTCATCTCGGAACTTTTGCGCAATGGAATGTTAGAACTTATTGTTATTTGGCTAATTTTTACCTCAAACACGCCTTTATCCTCAGTGTGCGTCTAGAGTCCGTCACAACAGAAATTTATAAAGATGATTCCGATCCCGTAGACACTTCTTCTAATCTCCGACCCCGAGAGCTTCTACACCTGTCTCGTTGACTCTAAATACTTTTAAGATTTGAGCCCGTGAGCTTTTATGGCTGTCCCGATGCCGTGGACACTAACTACTTTTAAGTTAGGATCCCGAGAGCTTCTACAGCTTTCCATATCTTGTGGAGTCTACTACTTTTAAGTTCCGATCCCGAGAGCTTCTACGACTGTCCCGATCCCATGGACACTTACTACTTTTAAATTAGGATCCCGAGAGCTTCTACAGCTTTCCATATCTCGTGGACTCTACTAATTTTAAGTTCCGATTCCGAGAGCATCTACGACTGTTCCGATCTCGTGGACTCTTACTTCTTATAAGCTCCGATCCCCAGAGCTGCTACGGCTGTCCCGATCCCATGGACACTTACTACTTTTAAGTTCCGATCCCGAGAGCTTCTACGACTGTCCCGATCCCATGGACACTTACTACTTTTAAATTAGGATCCCGAGAGCTTCTACAGCTTTCCATATCTCGTGGACTCTACTAATTTTAAGTTCCGATTCCGAGAGCATCTACGACTGTTCCGATCTCGTGGACTCTTACTTCTTATAAGCTCCGATCCCCAGAGCTTCTACGGCTGTCCCGATCCCATGGACACTTACTACTTTTAAGTTCCGATCCCGAGAGCTTCTACGACTGTCCCGATCCCATGGACACTTACTACTTTTAAGTTAGGATCCCGAGAGCTTCTACAGCTTTCCATATCTCGTGGACTCTACTAATTTTAAGTTCCGATTCCGAGAGCATCTACGACTGTTCCGATCTCGTGGACTCTTACTTCTTATAAGCTCCGATCCCCAGAGCTGCTACGGCTGTCCCGATCCCATGGACACTTACTACTTTTAAGTTAGGATCCCGAGAGCTTCTACAGCTTTCCATATCTCGTGGACTCTACTAATTTTAAGTTCCGATTCCGAGAGCATCTACGACTGTTCCGATCTCGTGGACTCTTACTTCTTATAAGCTCCGATCCCCAGAGCTGCTACGGCTGTCCCGATCCCATGGACACTTACTACTTTTAAGTTCCGATCCCGAGAGCTTCTACGACTGTCCCGATCCCATGGACACTTACTACTTTTAAGTTAGGATCCCGAGAGCTTCTACAGCTTTCCATATCTCGTGGACTCTACTAATTTTAAGTTCCGATTCCGAGAGCATCTACGACTGTTCCGATCTCGTGGACTCTTACTTCTTATAAGCTCCGATCCCCAGAGCTGCTACGGCTGTCCCGATCCCATGGACACTTACTACTTTTAAGTTCCGATCCCGAGAGCTTCTACGACTGTCCCGATCCCATGGACACTTACTACTTTTAAGTTAGGATCCCGAGAGCTTCTACAGCTTTCCATATCTCGTGGACTCTACTAATTTTAAGTTCCGATTCCGAGAGCATCTACGACTGTTCCGATCTCGTGGACTCTTACTTCTTATAAGCTCCGATCCCTAGAGCTGCTACGGCTGTCCCGATCCCATGGACACTTACTACTTTTAAGTTCCGATCCCGAGAGCTTCTACGACTGTCCCGATCCCATGGATACTTACTACTTTTAAGTTAGGATCCCGAGAGCTTCTACAGCTTTCCATATCTCGTGGACTCTACTAATTTTAAGTTCCGATTCCGAGAGCATCTACGACTGTTCCGATCTCGTGGACTCTTACTTCTTATAAGCTCCGATCCCCAGAGCTGCTACGGCTGTCCCGATCCCATGGACACTTACTACTTTTAAGTTCCGATCCCGAGAGCTTCTACGACTGTCCCGATCCCATGGATACTTACTACTTTTAAGTTAGGATCCCGAGAGCTTCTACAGCTTTCCATATCTCGTGGACTCTACTAATTTTAAGTTCCGATTCCGAGAGCATCTACGACTGTTCCGATCTCGTGGACTCTTACTTCTTATAAGCTCCGATCCCTAGAGCTGCTACGGCTGTCCCGATCCCATGGACACTTACTACTTTTAAGTTCCGATCCCGAGAGCTTCTACGACTGTCCCGATCCCATGGACACTTACTACTTTTAAGTTAGGATCCCGAGAGCTTCTACAGCTTTCCATATCTCGTGGACTCTACTAATTTTAAGTTCCGATTCCGAGAGCATCTACGACTGTTCCGATCTCGTGGACTCTTACTTCTTATAAGCTCCGATCCCTAGAGCTGCTACGGCTGTCCCGATCCCATGGACACTTACTACTTTTAAGTTCCGATCCCGAGAGCTTCTACGACTGTCCCGATCCCATGGACACTTACTACTTTTAAGTTAGGATCCCGAGAGCTTCTACAGCTTTCCATATCTCGTGGACTCTACTAATTTTAAGTTCCGATTCCGAGAGCATCTACGACTGTTCCGATCTCGTGGACTCTTACTTCTTATAAGCTCCGATCCCCAGAGCTGCTACGGCTGTCCCGATCCCATGGACACTTACTACTTTTAAGTTCCGATCCCGAGAGCTTCTACGACTGTCCCGATCCCATGGATACTTACTACTTTTAAGTTAGGATCCCGAGAGCTTCTACAGCTTTCCATATCTCGTGGACTCTACTAATTTTAAGTTCCGATTCCGAGAGCATCTACGACTGTTCCGATCTCGTGGACTCTTACTTCTTATAAGCTCCGATCCCTAGAGCTGCTACGGCTGTCCCGATCCCATGGACACTTACTACTTTTAAGTTCCGATCCCGAGAGCTTCTACGACTGTCCCGATCCCATGGATACTTACTACTTTTAAGTTAGGATCCCGAGAGCTTCTACAGCTTTCCATATCTCGTGGACTCTACTAATTTTAAGTTCCGATTCCGAGAGCATCTACGACTGTTCCGATCTCGTGGACTCTTACTTCTTATAAGCTCCGATCCCTAGAGCTGCTACGGCTGTCCCGATCCCATGGACACTTACTACTTTTAAGTTCCGATCCCGAGAGCTTCTACGACTGTCCCGATCCCATGGATACTTACTACTTTTAAGTTAGGATCCCGAGAGCTTCTACAGCTTTCCATATCTCGTAGACTCTACTAATTTTAAGTTCCGATTCCGAGAGCATCTACGACTGTTCCGATCTCGTGGACTCTTACTTCTTATAAGCTCCGATCCCCAGAGCTGCTACGGCTGTCCCGATCCCATGGACACTTACTACTTTTAAGTTCCGATCCCGAGAGCTTCTACGACTGTCCCGATCCCATGGACACTTACTACTTTTAAGTTAGGATCCCGAGAGCTTCTACAGCTTTCCATATCTCGTGGACTCTACTAATTTTAAGTTCCGATTCCGAGAGCATCTACGACTGTTCCGATCTCGTGGACTCTTACTTCTTATAAGCTCCGATCCCCAGAGCTGCTGCGGCTGCCTCGATCCCATGGACACTTACTACTTTTAAGTTCCGATCCCCAGAGCTTCTACAGCTTTCCATATCTCGTGGACTCTACTACTTTTAAGTTCCGATTCCGAGAGCATCTACGACAGTTCCGATCTCGTGGACTCTTACTTCTTATAAGCTCCGATCCCCAGAGCTGCTGCGGCTGTCTCGATCCCATGGACACTTACTACTTTTAAGTTCCGATCCCCAGAGCTGCTACGGCTGTTCCGATCCTGTCGACACTAACTACTTATTAGTTCCGATCCTGAGAGCTACTATGCCTGTCACGATCCCGTGGACACTAACTACTTTTAAGTTCCGATCCCGACAGCTTCTACAAGGATTAGCAGTTAGACTTCAAAATTCATGCCGATAATAGCGTTTCAAACTATCCATTTTAGCACAGCGATAAGTGCTTCTTTATTACCATAGGAAATAGATATTGGTAGGAGTGCTACTTTAGAGTTGCGTGCATCTAAAGCCGCAACAGTTTCCATCTCATTGGACAGTTACCTTCAGTACCCCGATTCAAAAATCGTCTTACCATAAATTTTTTTAAAATTTATTGGTTTACTACAATTTCGAGCTGTTACATTACACAAAACCGTAAAACATGTAGCACACCATATAATTAACCTACAAATTTTGGATCTTTTTTCGGTGGCGCAGGTGGTATGTTGTTTGCCTCATCATCAAACGGTTGTACTTCACCCGAAGCCCAAATTAGATAGACTATAGCAGTGAGTATAAGTATGACAAAAGCGACCCAAAAGACGACACGCCATTCGGTTAGAGTTGCCTAGAAACACAAGAATTATTAAACGCAAAGCAAAGTATAATAAAAAACTACATTTGGCGTCATAATTCCGGCAGAGAATGGTGCAAAAATACCCGTAACTGCACCAATGCCATTTGAGATAGCCATCAGTATGCCGGCATAATTTGGACTCATATCCAGCGGACCCAGTTTCATGCCAGCATAAAACGGACCCATCATAAACATGCAGATGGTGAAAAGTGAAACGGCCAACAGACGATTACAACCACTGTATGAGGCGGCAACCATGAACGCACCAGGTACAGAGGCAGCTGTATAACATAAAAAGTTTCTATACAATATTTCAAATACGCTGTACTCTACGCACCAATAAAAGTCATCATCTTTCGTACCGCCGTTACCGACATCACCCGCTTCTTAATCAATGCATCCGCAATGGCACCACTTATTATCGATGATATCCACATGGCCACATACGGCAGTGTTGTGTATAAACCATTCGCTTTAATTGAGAATTGGAGCACATCAGCCATATATTTTGGAAGATTTGTAACCATAATGAAGAAACCCCAATCATGACCGATCTGTGCAACAACCAAAGCAATCATTGGCTTATTTGTGAATATTTTACGCCAGGGTGTCTTGCCTTTACGCCTGCGACTCATAATACCGATTTCTTGCAGTAGAAATTCCCGTTCCTTTGGTTTGATGCAGGGATGCGTACCGGGAAAACTGTAGCATATCATTATCTAATTAGAGACCATATTATATGAAGCACAAATTTTAAGAGCAGTAAAGAAAAATGCTTACAAATATCAAAAACCATATAAATCCACCACAGGAAAATATATAGAATAGATACGGCCATTCCAATGAGTCCAATATCACGCCGGATAGTGAATTAGTGAGTATGGTGCCCACTTGACCACCACCAAAGACCAATGCTCCAAGCTTAGCGCGTTCACTTGCTGGCGCCCAGGCAGCGAGTAGCACACTCAGCGATGGAAAGGTGGTGCCCTCACCAATGCCCATCAGTATGCGTACAACTATTAAACCGGTAGAGCCGAATTGCATTATTGACACAGGTGTTAGTACGGTAAAAACTGCAGTCGAGAAAATGCCCAAAGCGAGCACCCACTTGCCGCCGAACTTATCGGCAAGCATACCACCAGGTATATGCGTTATAATATATCCAATATAAAACGAGCCTAAAATAAAACCCTGCATTGCTTCGGACCACTCGTAGGTGCCATATTGCTGCAAGCAAGGTTACAGTCACTAAGTATGCAACCAATTTGAAAAATTCACTTACGCGTTTGGTAGTATCCAAATCATCGCCTCCTTCACAAACGCCTGGTTTTGGTGTTGTCGCTTCAGTTTCATTAGTAATATTTGCGGGTTGTTTTGGTGCCACCAACATGGTTATGGCTAGTGATAAGGAGACGCGCATTGTATAAGCATTCACAATGGCCAGAAAGCCCATTATGGCGAGTATCCAACGTTGAGGTATTAGAAAGCCTACCAAGTTAAGTCGTATCAGTTAAGTTGATTGTAGATTTACCATATTTGCATATAAACTCACATTTTGAACATTTTACACCACATTCTGTTTCGCCGAATATATGATACCTTGAAGGTGTATATGTTTCCATTTATTTTAGAAATGCTTTTGAAAATTTTATACAGCTTAAAAATTTAAAACTTTAAACGATTTTAGCAATGCATACTTTGACTTTATGTCTACGGATAATTTATCGTATGAAAGTTGGCATAGTATGACTTAAAATTTTCACAATCAGCTTAGAAAACGCTGCATCGTAAAGTTTGGATTTTCACCCAATTTTGCTGAGATTTTCTTTCATAGTCCATTTTTATATAACTATTTTGAAGAATAAATAAATCACTTCTGAAAAGTCCTCCACACGTCAAATTTGTTCTTACGTTTCGGAGCTTAGCCCGACTATGCTTAGCAAAAAGCTTCAAAATCGAAATCACTTCATATTTTCTTGTTTGCATAGAAGACAAAATAAATTAGTCTTCCGTGTTTGTTTGAGCTATAAACTTCAAATTCAATTTAAAATAGTCGAGTTTGAATAAAAAAAAAAAAACTAAATATATTTTTTACAATATACGTGGGTCGTAATGGGCGAAGAAAACAAGCCTTTTAAGGAAAAATGTGGTGAATCATGTGCGAAATGTGAGTGCGCTGAATTATTTAAAGAAATTCTTCTTCTGATATTTTGCTGGGTTTTTCTTCTTCTTCTTGTTAGTCTTTATAATTCCGCAGCGTTGGGTTTTTGCCATTATGGGCTTTCTAGCCATTGTGAATGCATATACCATGCGCATTTGCTTATCTTTAGCCATAACCGTATTGGTAGTACCAAGGTTTAAAGATGATCATAATTCAACGGAAGAGAAGCCAAAACGAGAGGATGTTTGTGATGGAGACGATTCAATGGATACCAAAAAACGTGTAAGCGCATTTTCTTATAAATTTTGGAATATACAATTTACTTAAAATTTTTTTTTATTTTTGGTTTGCCCTGTGCAGCAATATGGCACTTACGAGTGGTCTGAAGCTATGCAAGGTTTCATTTTGGGCTCATTTTACATTGGTTATCTTATAACACATATACCTGGTGGCCTTCTCGCCGACAGATATGGCGGTAAATGGGTGCTTAGCTTGGGCTTGTTATTGACAGCGATTTTCACATTGGTAACACCTATATGCATTACGGAGCTTGGCGTTGCCGGGCTCATAACTGCACGCATTTTGATGGGCGTTGGCGAGGGCACCACATTTCCGGCGCTTGGGTCTTTGTGTGCAGCTTGGGCACCGGCTAGTGAGCGTGGCAAAATTGGCTCCTTTGTATTTAGCGGAGGTCTAGTCGGTACCATACTCACAAACTCGCTCACCGGAGTGCTATTGGATGCATACGATTGGCCATCACTGTTCTATACTTTCGCCATAGCTGCTTTATTATGGTTTATTTTGTTTGTAAGTGGGTTTGCTGTGCTGCCGCAAAATTCGATATTTTAATTCATTTTCTCCGCAGTCATTAATGTGCTATAGCTATCCGAACACGCATCCCTGCATTAAAGCCAAAGAGCGTGACTATTTGGCAGCGGAAATCGGCCTGGGCCGCAAGAATAAGAGGGTGCCCTGGTGTGATATTTTAAAAAATAAACCAATGATTGCTATGATTATTGCACAGCTTGGTCATGACTGGGGTTTCTTCATAATGGTTACATGTTTACCCAAGTACATGGCGGACGTGCTACAATTTTCTATTAAAGCGAATGGATTTTATACAACGCTGCCCTATATAGCCTTTTGGATATCATCGATAATAAGTGGTGTCGTTGCCGATGTTATAATTAAGAAGAATCTTCTCACAGTGACCACCGTACGCAAAGCGTCGACATTTATTGGTGGGCTTAGTTAAATAATTCCTTATTTAATCTTTTTTAACGCATTTCGTGCGCTTTAGCTGCTGTTGGACCTGGCATATTCATGGTTGGTGCTTCATACAGCGGTTGTGATCGTATAACAGTCGTCATACTCTTCACAGTCAGCATGTTTGTGATGGGCCCGTACTATTGTGGTATGAAACTTGGTCCGCTGGATATGAGCCCCAACTATGCCGGCATTCTGATGGCGCTCACAAATGGAATTGGTTCATTGACGGGCGTATTAGCGCCATACACAACTGGTCTCATGACACCGAATGTACGCTGCAAATTTTCTAATCATAAATCCATATAAAAAATTATTTAATTTTAGGCTTCACTCTCTGAATGGCGTATTGTCTTCTGGGTCGCTTTGGTCATACTAACAATTACTGCTATTTTCTACGTGATATTTGCTTCGGGTGACGTGCAGCCTTTTGATGCTGTAGCCGACGAAGCTCCACCACCACCGCCAGCACAGAAATAAGATTTAATATGTTGGTTGCTTGTTGGTGTGAGTGGTCCTCATGTTCAATCTCTAATACCGGCTTATGGCACGCCTCTATGCATTGAAACAGTTGTACATAATAGAGGGTGTTACTAAATAAAAATATACCGAAAATTGCCATGAATTAAAAAAAAAATTTTATTTGTTTCGGTCTTACTTTTATACTCTACACATATAGCACAAATGAAGGCATGTCAAATTTGAATGCATTTCAGAACGATATCGTGAAGCGCAAACGGTCGTGGGTGAATATTGGCGAAGCGGCTCAAACGGTTGGCAAGCTCAGATTGACGGTCAGAAAGGTTTTGCTATGTGTTTGGTGG
Source organism: Leucophenga maculata (assembly GCA_035044805.1). NCBI lineage: Eukaryota > Metazoa > Arthropoda > Insecta > Diptera > Drosophilidae > Leucophenga > Leucophenga maculata. Next base: position 596,379 of record JAWNNP010003047.1, read on the forward strand.
GATTGACAGGATTTATGAGCTGCTCCCCTAAGGCCAAACTCTCAATTCGGTCCACTAGTGTGAACAACTGAACCGCTTGAAGGTAGCAATCGCCCACAAGCGGTCATCTTTGGCCAATAGGTAACGAATTGTGTCCCATCAGCACAACGCCAGACCACACACTTCGATTGTGACGCACCAGAAACTCGGGGAGTTCGAATGGGAGCTCCTTATGCATCCACCTTATAGTCCGGACCTGACACCATCGGATTACTTATATCTTCCTGAACTAAATCCGATGATCGTAAGCAATTTTATAAAAATTGTAATTAAAGGCGAAAATACGAACGACTTTTTGTCTAAATTTTAAAATAAACTTGTAAAATTCCGGAGAAGTCCTAGTCGAATGCAAAAATCACGAAGTCTCTATTACCGTTTGCGAGATCCTTTCGTTCATACGGACGGACAGACGGACATGGGTATATTGACTTCTCAATCACGCCTGACCATAATGGAGTTAACTTTGGGGGGTCTCCGATCATTATTTCTACACATACATACATACATTTGCACAAAACCAATAAGCTCTTGTACCTTCGGTACAGGGCCACAAAAACGCAAGGAACCAGATAGTAATATCCTCTTTACAAATTTAAGTTTTAAGAGACTTTAAGGTACATCCGTTTCACAGTATTCATCGAACATGTTTAAAAATTTGTTTAATATATTTTATAGTACGCCTTGACTTGCCTCAAAAATTGGTTTCTTTAATTTTCTCTCCTATAAAACATGGTAAAATGCAAAATTGGAGGAGAATCAGTTTTCAGGTATAGTGTTTTATGTGTTGTGTTCGACCGAAGTCAATGTCTCCGTAACTAAATATGTCTAAGGTGAGTGCTTACGGAGATGACTGCGTTCCAGTGTAATATGAAAATTTTTGGATGGAGGCAAAACATTATACTACTGTAAAGGACTCCCGGTTTATCCGGGTCGAAGGCTGGGATAGCTCAGCTTCGCCAAGGTCCGTCTACATAAATTTGTTTGATTAAGACCGCGAGGAAAATTAGACAGTTGTTGTTTTGTTGATTTTTAGTGCTTTTATTCAATTTTTCTTGCTTTTCTCTCTTGAGGCTCGTGTACACACCCCTTTTAAGGTTACCGGCGTTGTGCTTGTGTGTATGCCGTCCGTTGGTTCGAAGCCAATGTTCGAATGCCGCTCCGGCCGTTGTCTTGACACCCAGTGGTCAAATATCGTCTCTGTTGTTGACTCGTGTTCGAACTCTATCTGACGCCCAGTGTTCGGATGGTACCTCCAGCTGCAGATTTGACGCCCAGTGTCCAAATCCTATTTGACGCCCAATGCTCAAATAGTTGTTCAGCTATAGATTTGGCGCCCAGTGTCCAAATCCTATTTGACGCCCAGTGTTCAAATAGTGTTTCAGCTATAGATTTGACGCCCACTGTTCAAATCCTATTTCTGTTGTTTTGAAGCCCTTTGTTCAAAACTTATTTGAAACCCGTTGTTCAAATACCTGTCTAGCTCTTAGTTCAGAACCCAAAGTCAGACTCCCCTTTCATGTAAAACGCCGCTCCTTTTATATCATTTCTGTTACTGAGCCGCAACAACACCGCTAACAGAATTACCGTACGTTACGTGCTGCTGCGCCGCTCAACAGAAAGGATCACCGCTACTTTCCAGCCGTCCTGCAGAAAATCATATTTGATTTTCGCGCCAACACGCTAACAGCGCTGCTGACTCAATTGTTTCGGCTAGCGTATATGCGACCGACATCTATAACACCATTTATCCTCTGATATCCATTTACGCACCATCTCAGCTGTATCACTCATGACCGTGGTCTCAACATTGTGATCTGTCCCAGTAAATTGCCCGCAGTCTCAGGTTGTGAATAATGCCGCTGCGCTAAAAATTAATATTCAACATTTTATCATGTGTAACAGCAACACTGCAGACATTTAACAGCGTCTTAACAGCAATCCGTTAAACTTCCAGTCCAGGCCACTGTAACTTCGGCTTTTCAGCATCCCTGTCGTTACCCGATGTAACCACCCGATCCATGGACAAGTCCAAATCGGTACACAACCTTGGTTCCAGTGGTTGTCCCTCTCGCACTCACGCGGTTGTCCGATGATCGACACTCGCAACATGTTCGACGAACATGATCTCAGTGCCATAAGCTGCGAACTTGGTGTTGTAAGCCGCGAACTCAGTGTTGTAAACCGCATACCCAGTGTTGTTAACCGCATACTCAGTGTTGTTAGCTGTGTGGCCTTCCCACAACAGCTGTTGGCTTCCACAACTGCAACTTGTGAGGCCAAAATATAAATATATTTTGCGCCTTCACACTACATTTATCAGAAAACACGCTACCAGCTATGGCCTTGCCCATTTTTATATAACTATTTTTAAGAATAATTATATCACTTCTGAAAAGTCCTTCACCGGTCAAAAAACAGACTTACAGAGTTATGTCTCTTCGTTTTCTCAAAACCTGCTTAGGAAAAAGCTTCAATATCGAAATCACTTTATATTTATTTATTTGTTTGAGGTTTAAATTTCAAATTCAATATATTCAAATTATATATTTTTTAAATATACGTGGGTACATTTAATGGCAGAAGAGACCGGGTCTCAACATCTAATTTTTAAGCCAGAATGTGGGGCAGCATGTTCGAAATGTAAGTGCGATTTATTTTAAAAATTTCGTCTGATATATAGGCTTTTTTGTTTTTTGATAGGCTTTGTAATTCCGCAACGTTGGATTTTTGCCATCATGGGCTTTCTAGCCATTGTGAATGCATATACCATGCGAATTTGCTTATCTTTAGCCATAACCGTTTTGGTGGTACCAAGATATAAACCAGATGCAAATGAAACAGAGAATGAGTTAGAACGAGAAGATGTTTGCGAAGGTGACGATTCAATGGATAGCAAGAAACGTGTAAGCTTTTGGATATGCAATTATTTCTTAGTTATTTATTTATTTATTTTTTTTTGTTTTTGGTTTGCGATGTGCAGCAATATGGCACTTACGACTGGTCTGAAGCGATGCAAGGTTTCATTTTGGGCTCATTTTACATTGGTTATCTTATAACACATATACCTGGTGGCCTTCTCGCCGACAGATATGGCGGTAAATGGGTGCTTTGCTTAGGCTTATTATTGACAGCGTTTTTCACTTTAATAACACCCGTATGTATTACGGAGGTTGGAATCGCCGGACTGTTAACTGCACGCATTTTAATGGGCGTTGGCGAGGGCACCACATTTCCGGCGATAAGTGCGTTGTGTGCCGCTTGGGTACCGGCTAATGAGCGTGGCAAAATAGGCTCCTTTGTTTTTAGTGGCAGTCTAGTCGGTACCATACTCACAAACTCGCTCACCGGAGTACTATTGGAACAATTCAACTGGCCTTCGCTTTTCTATACTTTCGCCACAGCTGCTTTAATATGGTTTATTGTGTTTGTGAGTGGAATGGTGGTTCTGTTAATTATTTTGATATTTTATTCTCCACTTTCTCTAAACAGATAATGATTTGCTATAGCTATCCAAGCACGCATCCCTGCATTAAAGAAAAGGAGCTTGAATATTTGGCAGCGGAAATTGGCCTGGGTCGCAAAA